>SRSI01000004.1:1200000-1800000 GCA_005656395.1 Strongyloides papillosus | reverse complement strand
ATCAGATAAAAGAAATTTCAAAATATTTATATGATTAAAAATGAATAACAATAATTGAATGGAAGTAGTATACAATTAATTCAACTAAGAGAATGAACGATAAAAATGTACATGGAATAAAATATTTGAGTACAAATAATTTGAAATAACTGATAATAGAATATTTTTGTCCTTTTTAAAAAAAATTTTATTTAGATATCCTTTTATTATTAATAACATATCATAATAGTATAAAATACAAGTATTAAAGAAAAATTTTAAAAGCGTGTGCTAGAGAATTTATGGTAAAGATAATACTTTAATTTTGATAGGGAAAAAAATATTTTATGTATAGTATACATAGTAATACAAGAATACTTTAAAATTAGTTGTTTTGTTAGATAAAATAAAGTATTTCATTATCATATATATATTTAAAGAATATATTTTTGTATATTTTTTAGTTAATTATTATATGTAAATAAATAAGAAAATAAACAAAATAATCAACAATTAGAAAAAAGATCAACAAATTAGTAAATATATTAATATCAAAAGGAGAAAAAATGAAAGGGTATCTGTGTATATTATTATAAAGAGCACTTGTGTGAATATATGTAGTTTTAAAATATTTTCGGTTTAAAAACTATTAAATGCATTTTATATATCTTTATAATTCATCTTTAACATACATTTTGATTGCTCATGACACAAATAAAAGGGAAAATATGTTAAAATTAAGTGATTAAAAAATGAAAAATTAAAAGTTTATATTGAAATCATGATTATAATGTTTTTGTTGTACATGGATAGATTTATAAATTTTTGCACAAAATTCTTTTTCAAATAATAAAATAATATACAGTTTTAGCAATAAAAGTAGTTAAAAATGTCTGATTGATTTAAAATCATATTTTTAAAGAACAGTTATATCTTGTAGAATAATTATTAAGGCTTATATTGAATAAAATATAGAGAGGAATAGTACAAAATTCGTTGTTAAGTCATAAAAAGATAAAAAAAATCATTCAAGCATATTTACAATATATAGCATAAACATTAATCATTCTTTAAAACCATTTATGTTTTTAGTATAATTTTTGTAACAGAATGTTATAACACGTGTATCTTATTTAATGAATAATTTAAAATACCAAGTAATTTAATGAATAGAATTAACAAATCATATCCATAAAAATATGGTTACTTATTTACACTATATTATTTTAAATAATAAAAATACATATTTTTATAGTGTAATATGTTTTATTATTCATTGAATATACATTTTATGTTTTTTTACAAACATTTTAAGGTTCATTTTACATATAAATTACAAAGTATATTTCATTTCATAATAATAATTGACAACAAAATTGAAGTTGTTTGATACATTATTATATAAAACCTCTTTAAAAAAAGTAAATACATAGTAAAATTATGTTTATAAAAAAAGAACAAACACAATTATATGATCTTTGTGCATTTATCCATCATATTTTACTTTGGTATCATGAAAGTTAGATGGCACGAAAAAATATATTATTGTTAGCCAGGCTGTAAAAAGGAAAAATAAAAATGGTTATATAGTTTATTCAACAATAATGATGCAATATTGTCAGGTAGATACATATTAAAATGATTCAAAAAGTATTTATAAATAATATAACTATATATTTTAATATTTAATAGAAAAAAAAATAATAGCATATTAATAGTAATATATAATAAAAAGACAGTTTATTTGTTTATACATTTTCAAAAGAATAATGGTTAAAATAATAAACATCGAAAAAATATTATGTAATAAAAAATCAATCAAAGTAATAGGAGAAATTTACAATAAAGATAATTAAATTTCTTATTAAAAAATGTATACAATAAGCATATGTTAGCATTTAATTTATACTAATTTACATATATTTATTTAATTGTAGTATAAAAAAATTATTAAATGTCGTTAAAATTATTGCAATAATTCAATTGTACGAGTAATATAAATCAGATCATTCTCTTTTCTTTTAATTTAAATACTGCCAATGTTGTTTTTTTCTAAATTACACTTGTTTTTAATAAAGCATAGCGACATAAATTTATACAAGCACCTAACAATTCTTTTCCAGTAGGTTCTATATAATTTGGTGGAATTATAAATCCATAAATATCATCATCATTGGGTCTCAATTCTATTCCATAGATATACGGAACACCATAATTTTGCATATAATCTATACTGGTACCAGATGCAGGGTACATCATTTCACTGATCGTACCAAACATATACTCAGCACCACTAATATTTTTAATTGCTTCCAGTGCTAATAAAGCAGCATTTTTTTGATCATTATGATTTGATGGTAAATCATTTGTATAACCCCATGGTGCTAAAAAGACTTGACCATACGAATGTAATGATATATAAATTTTTGGATCATATACATTATACGTAATAAAATTTTTAAGACCTTTTGATTCAATTTCACTAAATGGCTCACTACCAGAGTATATATTAGAACATGGGGATCTATTAGCACCAACCTCACCCCATTTATATCCCCAATTTCTATTAGCATCAGCGCCAATACACCATTTACTAATTGTTTTGTTTATTGATCTTGTCTTCCTCCACATACGATCTTGATCCATACTATATTGATAGCCATCTGGATTTGCTAGTGGCACTATATACCAGTCAAATTTTTCCAATACATACCTAATTTCTTCATCTTTATTACTCATTGTTAATAACTAAAAGTATTAAATACCAATAAAAGTAAACAAAAAAAGTTTAGACATACTTGATTAATTATATATATAGCTGATGCAGGTGCTATCCATTCACGAGCATGAACACCAGCATCGATAAATATAGCTGGTTTGTATAGTCCTGGAATACCAATTTTAACACCTAACATATCACGATTTTCATAAGTTTTTGTAACATTAAACAATTGAACAAGATGTGGATATTGTCGTGTCATATCTATCATATATTTATTAATATTGTCAACGGAATTATATGTAAAAATATTAAATGATGATAATGAATTGTCAATACTTCTTTTCTTTAACTTAAAAGTTTTTTCTCCCTTCTTTAAACTTCGTTTTTCTCTCTCCAAATGTCTAAAAGAAAATATAAACTATTAACTTTACAAAAAGTGTTAAATCTTACTTCTGAACATTTTTATGTATAATTTTATAATCATTAAAGCCTTCTTTTATCAGTTTTTCTTCAAATATATAAACAATGTCAGGGGATACCAGAATATCAGCATATGGTTTAAGATTATGTGCTGGGGCCCAAATATCAAAATGGTTTTGTTGCATTGAAAAATGACTCTATAAAAATGTTTATACTTTTAACAGTAAATTGACATTTATAATCTTACATTATCATTTCTCGATACTTTTTCTTCAAAATTTTCCAGCCAGTTATTTAATTTTTCAGTTGTTGTATGTGAATTAACTTTTATACGAAAAATATGATAATTGTCATATCGTACCTCATTTAATAATTTACTATGCCATTGACTCGAAACTTCTCCTCCATTCAATAATGAGTAAAAACAAAAAAATATCCAAAAAAACATAAATCTAAAATAGTAAATAATTAACATAGTCAAAAACTTGTATTTATCATAAAAAAAATAGTTGATAAAAGAATATATTAAATTCGAGCAATTAAATTTAATTAGTTGTCTGTATTTCCTTAAATAATGTTAGTGATAGCTTTATCAAATTTATAGAATGAAGATAACATAATTTTATGATATTCTAAAATATATCTTAACAAGTTATATATGCCATGTGTATCATGAAAGATGATTGAATGTGTAAGATTTCAAGTTGATTGTTAATCTATAAAACAAATTTTAACAATAGATGAAAACTAATTTTAAGAAGATAAGCGATGAAATTTCAAATAACGTGATATAAGTTATTACTTATGCAATTAGAAGTTAAATAAAAAAAGATTAAATTTTAAATTTATTCTAAAAATTAACAGTACATTTTTTTGTTTAAATTATATTACTACCTAGAGGTTTTGTATAATTAAAACAAACATTTATCATTTTAGACAAATTTTCTTTACATTTTTTTTTAAAAAAATTAATTAAAAAAATCGGTTTCATTGTAAAGATAAAAAACATTTTTTTACTGATAATAAAAAGTTAAAAATAAAATGATGCCTTGTATGGTGTGGTTAGCATAAATATTCTTAAAGTAACCAAAAAAATCATAATAAGTAATTTTACAAAGTTTATAAATAAGGTAATTATAAAACAGTTTTATTTACCGTTTCACATTACAATATATTTTTTAGTCATTCCTTTTTAAATATAAACTTAATTCTAGTGTTTCATTCAAAAGATCACATTTAACTCTTAACATACTAGTGAGACATTTTGAAAAAGAACATCAAAAACATTAAATATAGTCATAATATTGTTGATGATAAACAGTATTAATGTTTTTTATATGCCAAATAAACAAGTACTGTTATTTTATTGGAAAAAAATTAATTAATATCAAATAACAATAAATGATAAATTGTCTTTTTCTAAACATTTAATATAACAATAGTACTTAAAGTTTTCAAAGAGATTTTTTTGTTAATAAATATTATGATAGGAGATGCTTAAGAAATAGATATTTATATATGTGCAAAATATTACAAAGTTTATAGAAATTGCGCAATTTACCATTTCATTTGAATGACAACTTTCTTTTGTGTTAAATACTTCTTAAATATAATTATTTTATGAAACATATGTGCCATTGTTTCCGAAAATGTTATATAAAATTAAGAATTTTATCGTTACTCATTGAGTAAATGTGACACATGTTATAATTTTGACCTATTCAAAATAATAAATACCACATTTTATTATTTTTAATTATCAATAAATAAATTAATATTGAATGTCAAAATATTTATTAAAACGGCTTTTTTTTACGAAAAAAGATATTATAAATAAAGTTAATAAATCTTTAAGGAATAGTAAGAATTGTTAATGACAATAAATATAAATCTTTATAAAAAATTAATGACCCGAATCGTACAATTTATTTGAAGATAGATTTCTTTTTTTGCTTCATTTTTTATTTTTCATAGAATGAATATGTATTACTTCCAACTGGAGATATTCTAAGATATCCTAGTGAATAAGATTTTCTTATATGCATTGGTAATAAATCTTGTTTTTGACTCATTTTTTTGTAAATTAGTCCTATAACTATAAAACAAATTATAGTTATAATAAAAAAAAGAATATAATTTGGTGAGGAATCTGTTTGGTAATTGTTTTCCACACTATAGGGTAATGTTTCTTTTCCCGTTGGATGTATCCCATCATTCATATGATAAATCATTGCACCAAGTGCCCATTGTATTTCTTGATTGTCTATTTTTAACGTACTCCTAAATAAGATATTATTTGTTGTAAATCCAAAACCTTTGTGAAGTGCAGCCATAGCCCAGGCAGTTTTAAAACAATTATCCCGTAAACGATCAATATCAGCATTTTTATACCAATGAAATTTTTTCTTTTGTAAAATATTTGACCATCTTTGACCACAATACTCTTTGGATGCTTCTAATAAACTATTATATTTATATATACCACCTAAATTATAAACATCATTAAACGAATACCAGAATTCACTAAAGCCATAAAATTCAATTTGTGAAATATTAACATTTGGTGCTTCAATATAATTGAAATAACATTTTTTAACTTGAGGACATGCATTGACGTCAGTTTCTGTTATAACTTTACTAACTGTATCAAAACATTTCTCCCAATTACCGGTACCAACACGAATTATACTGTTATTCCATGTTGAAGGTTTTGACATCTTTTGCGGCAAACAATCATCATTAACATTTTGTTTACTTTTATTTATTTTTTCTGTTTCTATACCATTTTTAACAATAAAATTTTCATACCTTTTTTGTCCTTCATTTACACCATACCCAAGGAATGTTGTGACAAATAACTTGTAATTTTGGTTACTACCTATTGATATTACTTCTGTATTTTCCGATTTGAAATCATTCGAATTACCAGGTAATTCATATGCAATTTGACATGATGCACCACCCATATCAATCATACCAACTGTTGGTAAGTCAGTAGAGTGGAAGTTTCCAAGAATATAATTAACAGCCAACCAACTGTATATACCTTCCCATTTTCCTTCAATAACTTTAATATTCTCTGAAAGAATCTTTAATTTTGAATATAATGGTAGGTGAATACGAAGATTATCTAAAATTTGATCTTGTTTCTCTGTAGGTATTAACCTCATTCCCGCTGTTGCAAAGATATATACTGGAACTTTTGATACAACCAAATCTGGTATATATTTGTGAGCAAAATCTAATAAAGGTTTAATGTAGGAGGCAGCTTCATTTGGCTTGTCAGCAAATGTACTCAATCCAGGTGATACTTTTTTAACTACAGGGTTATTCAATTCATCCAACACAGGTTTAATAATTCCTAGTTTCTCACCATTTGGTGGTCCTTTTATTTGATATAAAAATAAACGGGATCCAGTTGAACCAGCATCAATTACAATACCATATTTACTATCTATATAATTTAAATATTTTACTATTTTAAATATAATTTTATATGAAACATACCATAATCAAAAAGAGCAAAAGAAAGTAAAGATTTGATCCAAATTGTTAGTAAAAATATGGTAAATATTCCACTAACCATAAGAGCTATAGTTGTAATGCTTATAGGAGAAAAAGTTTTAATAATTCTTTTAATACACCAATGTTTTAAAAACTTTACTTGAAATTCAATCCCATGCATTAAGCCACACCTATAAGATTATAAAAGAATTTAAATATATACATTTATTGAGTGACAATATACATTTCAAAAATAAAAATATGTTCACATCCTTTTTAGGTAGATTTTTATCAGAAATTTTTGTTATATAATAATAAGATGAAGTAAAATGTAGATTTTATCTCTACATATAAAATTTTAAAACAAATTAAAGGGAAATTTTACTTTATTTTAATTAAATATTCAAACAAATAATTTACAGAACTTATTAATAAAATTGCTTGGGAATAATAATAGGAATATAACTAATTATTATATGAAAAAATTTTTTTGCAAAATTTATTGTTGTATAAAAAGTATTTTATATATAAAAATGAAAGATATATTATGAATAATTGTTATTAGTTACTGTAAAATTAAACAAGTTCAAAAAAGTGTCATTTAAGTTGCTTTAATCGTTTATATTTATTTAAAGTACACAAAAATATTAGTGACGTGGGACTATATCCAGCTGCCTAAACAGTTAAAATATATTTAACAAGATGTCCTGAAACGATTATTTAATATTTTCTGGAGTAATGTATTAAAATTATTACACGTGTAGAATGTTAAGTTAGAACTTTTAAACTCTAATCCTCGTTAGATTGTGATTTATCCATAATATATATATCCTACCATATACAGCAAATGCATTATAATCATAAATTATTGTATTTTAAAATTTAGTAGTTAACTAAATATATATTATCAATTATTTTGAAAGCGAATATGTTATGACGTGTTTGAGTAAAATATTATCCATTTAACTGTTACTTTTAGTTTTTTTTTCTATTTATATTTTAGTAATGACTTCTGAAACACCAACTGCTGACGAGATTGACCAAATCCTTGCAAAATTAAAAAGTCAACCATGTAACAAAGTTTGTTTTGATTGTAATGCAAGAAATCCAACATGGGCTACTGTTACATACGGGGTATTTATATGCATTGACTGTTCAGCTGTCCATAGAAATCTTGGTGTACACGTAACCTTTGTCCGTTCAACTAACTTGGATACAAACTGGACATGGCATCAACTTCGTGCAATGCAAGTTAGTGGAAATGCTAACGCTACTAAATTCTTTAAAGATCATGGTTGTGAAACCAATGATATTCAGCAAAAGTACAAAAGTCGTGCTGCAACAATGTACCGTGACAAAGTTTCCAAAATGGCTACTTACGCTCACGAAACATGTAAGGGAAAACTTTTTATCGACAATGCTGATAGTGTTGCAGTTAGTGATGAAAAGGAGGAGGAAGAAGATTTCTTTTCTCAAGAATTTAAACCAGCTGCCCCGGCTGTCGATGCACCAAAAAAATTAATTGTTGCGTCAAAGAAAACAGAAAATGAGTTACTGGACGATGCATCTGCTGTTGAGTCACAACCAATAAAATCTTCTCTCATAAAAAAACCAGTAAAAAAGATAAATTTAGGGAACAAAAAAGGACTAGGTGCTACTAAAGTTAAAACAAATTTTACTGAAGTTGAACAAAAAGCCATTCAAGCTGAGAAAGATTTAGAGGCATCGACCAAATTTGTCTATGATAATAATGAGAAAGAAGAGGCAAAAAAAATTTCAGGACGATTTATGATGGAAAATCCAGAGGATATGAAGAAAGCTAATGAGAAAATCATTAAGACTGCTGCAGCTGATCCAAAGAAGGCTGATGTTGTTGAGAGATTAGGTATGGGTGGTATTCAAAAATTTGGAATTTCTCACAACGTCTCGTCTGGAATTCATGCTATTAAGCAAGTCGGTGTCAAACCAAAGCAACCAGTCAAGTCATCCATTCTTGAATCATGGGATACCCTTGAAGATCACGATAAGGGTGATGAAACAACAAAGGAAGATGATGATTTCTTTGACACATGGAAAGAACCGAAGAAAGTGGAAAAACCTAGTTATTCCTCAAGATCAAATTACCAATATGATGCACCGTCTTCTGATGAGGCATTAAAGAAATTTGGAAATGCAAAATCAATATCATCAGATGCCTTTTTTGGTAAAAATGATATGGATAGTGAGATGCGTGCAAATCTATCACGATTTGATGGTGCAACAAGTCTTGGTAGTGCCGATCTTTTTGGTAACGGTGAAAGTCAATCATCATCATACTCTTACAATACACATGTTCCTGATGTTTCTGATATTAAAGACAGTGTTCGCCAAGGAATGTCAAAAGTTGCTGGGAAAATATCATCATTAAGTAGTACTTTTTCATCGTATCTTAACGTAAGTTAAATTATTTATAAAAACTATAGGTTCAGGTGAAGATTAAAAAAACAATACCACAATAAGATGATTAACATAATTCCCAAAAAAAAATAAAAAAAACTAACGATAATAAAAGAAAAACTTTCAGCGTGAATCTGCTAAACTATAATATTTAGAACAGTGAATGTAATCGATTTCATTATTTGAATAGTTTCATTCATTTTTAACAAGAAATATAAATTAATATCTTATATTTTACAAATACTTTTATTTACATGGTAAAATATAACATATTTTTAGTAATTTTTTTACTTTAACTACTTTTTATAACATGCTTTTTAATACCTTTTAATCTATCTTTAAATTTGCGAACTATCAATTAGTTTATCTTTTTCATTAATATTCCGTTTTTTAACCATTTTAAACATCTTTTTATTTCAGGATAATTATTAAATTATATGAATTTTTGTTATTTTTTACCTGCGGTTTTTGTAGAAATGTGAACTGAATCAACCTTAACTTGTTAAAAAATATGTCAAAACAAACGTGAACAATATTTATTAGACTTCTTCTTCGTGTATTCATATTATATTTGCGTATTGGCCGCAAAAAGATTGTAAACATTTCTAACTATGGCAAATAAATTTTTTAATACAACTTTTTTTTTCTTACTATTTTTTAGGAAAATAAAAGAATTGTTTATTCTTTTTTTAACATTCTTTCATGTCTAATAACGTTGTCATTTTAATGATTATTTGAGAATAAAATTGATAGCTATTTAATATATGTAGGTCAAATAATGGTGCTTAAAAACATGTTACATCACTAATTGCTTTGTTTGATGACTTTTTAAATTGCAATAGGTCAAATGTAGAGGGTTTGTAAAAAAGGTATGAGCTTATATAAGATTTAAAAAGTGATGACATTTCATTATACTTTTTTCGTATATTTTTGTTTTCAGAATGTATCTCTTGAGTTACTTGTTATTTTCTTCATTGGCTATATTTAGCATTGCTGATTTATCTCTTTCCTACCTAAATCGTCGATGTGGACCTAGAGTATATTCAGATGTTTTTAAATGTCCAGAATTTAATACTGATTTAATTCGTATAGATGTTGCGACATTCTATGAACCTATTCCAAATGAGTGTACTAATGAATGTTCTGCAGTCCGTGCATACGAAAAGAAAGTCATTTATAATAAAGAATGGATTATGTTTTTGGATGGTTCAGCTGCCTACAAAATAAATACCCTTCTTTACAATCCTCATTGTTATCCAGAGGAAACATTTGTAGTTGATGGCAATGTTCCTGTATCACTTTTGAAGGATAGAATTAATTTTACTTCACAATATGAGTATATTTTGAAGGAAGGTAGTCCAATATTTTCATTCTTGCCTAGACTTGGTCGCCGTAAGGTTCAATCAATGACAATTCAGGAAAAGGAGTTCTTTATGTTCCTTACATTATATTTAATGAAAAATAATACCGACTACAATCATGAGATACACCACCAAAACGGTGAATTTTATGATGCTGCTACGGAAAATAAATTAAAAGGTGAAGAGATTGATACAAGTAAGGCACAGGAATTATTGAATGAAATGTACTCAGATGCTATAGAGATGTTAGTTGAATCTTCTGAAGTTCAATGGAGTCGTTTGTGTGAGATTGCTAGTAAAGAGAAGGGACAATTTTATGAGGAAGCGATGGCTGCGATGTAATGGAAATTGTACTTATCATTAACACATATTTTTTTTATAATTCTTCTTTCTTCAACCTTCATACATTTTACTCGCAATAAAATTTTTGAACCAAATATCTTACTAATCATTTTTCAAAAGTTGTTATGCACTGGGTAGAACTGTATAAAGATGACTTATTGAGTTTAATATTGTTGGATCATTGAGACAAAGGTTTGTAAATTGATCTTTTGTTATTAAGCCCGTTTTCTGGGGATCAAATTTCTTTAAAATTATATAATTTTTTTTATGTTAGTAATTAATATACTTACATTAAATATTTCATCAGTATGATGTATTCTTTGCTCCCGTGTAACAGGAGGTCTTGCATCATATCCAATCAAATCATCCATAGCTGTAATAACAAAAAATAGACGCTCCCAACTTATGACTCCTGTGTTGCGTGGATCATACATTTTATAAATCCAATCTATTTTTTCTTTTAATGTACCTCTACATAATGTTGACATGCTTTTAATAAATTCCTAATATAAGCGTATATTTTTAATAATAAGTAATATATTCAAATTACCTCGAAACTTATCATTCCTGTATGATCTAAATCAAATGTATTGAAAACCATATCAGCATAATGTTCTGTATCTCCTCTGGGAAATAATTCAACAAAAGCTTCCCTAATTATATCTCTTTGCACCAATGCATTTGGTGAAGCTTCTTTGAATGCTCTGTAAATTGCTTTAACTTCTCTTTTTGTAAATTTACTTTCTTTTACCAATTTATTCAAACTAACAGGGCGTCTTAATTGTTGCTCTAAAGCTTGAACAATGTCAGTATGAGATTCTAAATATAAAATTAAATTACACTTTTGATTTCCATAAACATACCTAATAAATTTTTCATCTTTACATTTTCATTTGGTGCTACAATAGCTCTTCTTCTTTGAAAATGTTGTGCCATTATTTTTAAATTTTGATAAAACTAAAAATGATAGTCATATAATTTATTTATCCAATAAAGTTGATATATAATTTTTCTCATCATCAATAAAAAATTGAAATAAATGTAAAAATTAGTATGAAATAGAGGTATAATTAATTAAAAACGACATTAAATTTTTATTGTTGTTATATATTATCTCAAAAAAGCACTATTAAAAATAAGAATATTTAAATATTAAGTTATCTTAAAAATACTATTAAACAAAACCAGGAAATATGTTCAAAATAAAACTATGTTTAATAATTTTATTGCAATATGAAGTTCCTTATTTTAAATATGATGGTAATGTTAATGAGAGAATAATTTGAATAAATGTATAGAAATATTAAGAAACAGTTAAAAAAGAGGTTAAAAGCGTACGTTAAATATAAATGTAGCTGTTGGTTTTTGATATGAAATAGTGCCAAAAATCATTTTAACTAGAAAGAACATTAATTTTAAAGTTTTACTTTATAGACTATTTTTTCAATAGATGTTTGATGAAAAGACCTACTAACAACAATGATAAATATTTAAAAGTATGTATGGATATAGATAAAGAAGAAAATAAATGTGTTAAAGTTATCCTAATAGTACTTATACATAGCTAATTTTTATTATATAAAATGTCATCTAAAAATTAGTTTTTTAATAATAAATTTTGTGATTGTTAGTGATAATCGTAGTAATAAGTCAGTTAAAATTTTAAACAAAAACTAATATATAAATAATATATGGGAAAACTTCAATTATATGGAAAAGAACAAATTTTTTTCAAAAGTAGACTTTTATTTCTAAGCATGACTTAAAATTTATATTCATAAAAAATTAAATAAATAAACAAATAAATGTTAACAAGATTTTTGTTTTCTTAAAAAGCAAATAGATTATTAGTTAAATATCTAAAAATATGTAATATTAACGAGAAAAAAAATGTAGCATTTGTTTAGGTAGCATAAAAGCTTTGATCAAAATTTGTTTAAAATTAATACTACCTCATTATAAGTTATCGATAATGTTTATGCAAATACTCGAGATATCAAAAAGAATAAAGAAAAATGAATTATATATATATATTATATCTCCCAAGTGTTTTTATTATTTTATTTTCTTATTTCAAATAATTCGTTTAATATATATTTAAACATTAGAAAATAATTTCATGATTTATTTGTTTGATTTTTATCTCTCTAATGTTTGAAATTTATTTTAAATAATTCTAATTATATTTGAAGTATTTTATCTTATAATAATTCGTTCTTATAGGATTATAAATGAAGTTAAATAGATTAAATTTTTTACTTGTAATTTTAATCATCACATTAATTACAACACAATTTATTAATTCAGCAGCCTTAAGAAATAAGAAAAAGAATAAGAATGAAGTAAGACGTAGTCAAGAAAAAACTGAACCTGATGCAAATGGTTTTACAGGTATCTCTCAGTATAAAATTTGTTATTTAGAAAATTTAATATTTTATAAAAAAAAATGTTCCTTGTTTTCACTAATCAATTTTAGATTCTTCTGTCATTACTAGTGGTGGAAGTACTTTATTAGAAAGAAACAGAGGTAAGATAAGCATTAAATGTTATAAATATTTACAACTTATTTTAAAAGATGAAAAAAGAGAGGAAAGACGAAAATTGGCAATGAATAAAGATGATGGTGAGAGTGATGAGGACGAAGAAGAAGATGAGGATGACAAGAAGGGTGATGAAGTTACAACAACCATCGCTCCACAAAACGGAGGTATAATAATTTTTTATACATATTTTTTAATTAATATAATTTTAGATAACAATAAAAAAACAACAACTAATAATGGTAAGAATTCCTACAAAATACATAAATTAAATAGGGAAAAGGAATTAGATGAAATTAATGATGAATTTGCGAGAAAGGCTCATTTAAATAATGGTGGAAGAAATAAACGGTCAGATGAAATTCATTCTCTTGGTAGAGCTAAAGAATTGGATGAAACTAATGAAATTGTTAATGCTAAGCCAAAAACTGAGAACAATAGGAAACGTTCAATTAAAAGTGAACTTTTAAAAAGAATCAAGAAATTTGATGAAAATAATCCAGAGACGTCATACTCAAGTATTGGGAAAGGAAAAAAGAATAAATCCAGTTCTTCAAGTGATGAAAATATTTGGAAAAGCGATATAAGCATTTAAGCAATTTTTTTTCTTTTAGAAATTAATGCAATTATAATACATTCTTTTAAAAGTTAGTTAGAAAAACATGCTATATACTTTAAATACAATTTTTTATGTAAAATTTTCAAAATAAGTATTTTTTATATTGATAAAAAGTATAAATAAAATAGTTTTTATTAATAAATAGGGAACTTTTAAAAGTTTATGAAGGAATAATGTTTTTTTAGAAGAGAAGTTTTTTTAAGTAAATAAAATAATTTTTAAATAATTGGCTATAGTAAGATGTCTTTCTATTTTTTAATCTGTGGAATCTTATATCACCAATATGTGTCAAAACAGCACAATATGTGGTTGATAAAACTAATTATTTTAAATAAATTTTAAAAAATTATAGTAACATAAATTATATTTGATTGCTTCCTTTATACAATTATAAAATAAATTATAGACTAAAATATTAGGCAATTATACTAGAAGGATTAATTTTTCTAACAAAGATCATTAATAATTCTCATTGAATCCTATTTTTACAACCAAAAGCCGCATTTAAAAAAAACTTTATAAATATCAACTCCTTTTTACATAAAATAAATTTTTATGCATAAGAAAAATTTTTTATCTCATTACATACCTTTGTTATAAAATACTTTTTTGTTTTTTAAATGTATTGATAAAGGAAAATTAAAGCAAGTAGTTAAGGTTTATTAAAATTATTGAACATTCATGGTTAAAATATTATTTAATTAAAAAAAATCGTTTATGATTATTCACAAAATGTAATCATTTACATAGATAAGATAAGAAGTTATTTTGAATAAAATATAAATATTAAGATAAATAATGAACATTTTATTAGTAAAATAAGGATTATTTTTTATCATAAAGAAAAATAAAATTTTATCATAATTTAATATACTGTATCAATATCATGAAAGATAAAACCATCTCAGTTGATGATTTGTTAAAATTTAATTTACGATAAGAAGTACAATCCCGTCATTACTACCACGTAATGGGATACCTCAAAGCAAAAAGTTCACAGTTTTTTTAGTCGTTATTTAAAACTACAAGGAAAGACTAATTATAATAAAATATATATATAAAAAAATAAGAATAAAAAGCCCAAAAATGGCAACCAGTATAAACACATTTTTTTGAAATTAAAAATCGTTCTAACAAAGCATCTAAGTTTTTTTCTTAAAAAAACAGCATGTTTACGATAAAGAATTCCAAAAACTGATGATTAAAAAAATAGTTAATAGAGTGGTAATTGTTAGTCTTCCGTTATAATTGATGTAAAATTTGGATTAACATATGAATGCTCCGAATTGCTATCGTTATAAGTTGAAGAACTAAGTAATCTTGAACGGGGTACTTGTATTGGTGGTCTAGCAGAATCTATAATAAAAAAAATAATAATAACTTAAGAAATTAAAAAAAGCCTACAATTTTCTAGACGTCCAGGTTTTCTTTCTGTTTGAATATAACTTCCAACGTAGAAAACAATAATTGATAGAATAAAAAATGAGGTTGAAGTTAAGAGCATTGTACTGTCATAGATTCTATTATTTCTACTATCGTCAGTACAATTCCAGATGTTATGCCAAATATTCATTGTATCATTCATCGTTGTTTCAACATCCACACAAAAATCATCTTCAGGTTTTGAGTAAATTTCCCAATAATATTCAAATAGATTATCAAATACCTTTGAACACCTTTTACATATGTTTGGTTCTGTTGATGATGCATTGGAAGCGCAATTCCTCCAAGCAAATATTTTATTTTGAAATTCAATTGTCTTGTCATCATATAATATTTTTGAACCACCTCCTTCAAAATTCCATTTTATAATGAGACATGCTATACAAAATGAATCATTAGATCATATTAAATAATTTTAAAAACTTACAATCGCATCTAGAATTATCCCATACTTGAAATGTCAATGAATCAGCCATATTTTTGACATAAGAAAGAAGGTATTGTCCATATACGACTTGAGAACATGTTGTATTATCCAAGGAGGTAACATTATTCAAGTTTTTAATTGAATATTCTAACTCTTTGAAATTAATGTATTGATCAATACAATTTGTGCATACTTTTGGAGGTGATGTAAAATTAGCAGCACACTCTGTCATTTTAGAGATTGCGACGGAAAATTTCTTAAATAAACATAAATTAATATCATTATAGGTATAATGGTTATAAAGAGATCAAAAAACTAGTAAATAGTATGTTAACATTACTCACCTCAATATATGGTTGACATGGTGAATTTAAATCCCAGTCTTCACGTAACCTTTCTTCTTTACTTAAAACAATAAGGAGTATTAGTATATTTGTTATTAGGTAATATTTAATCATTTTGACATGGTGTTGATGAACCTCTAAAAAATGGATAAATAAACAGTGTCTATATTTATAGTGGTCTCATCAAGAAATATTGATAAAGCAAACAACATGTGGAGTAAAGTTATTTTTATAGTGGAGACTAGTACAATTTCAAAAGTTATATACATATTTAAGTACGAAAAAATAAGTTTGCCAATAAAAAATTTTAACGTAAAAAATTTGTTATTTTTATCTATATTTTTTACTTTTAATTGATATATCGTTAAAAAAAGTCATGAAATAGTAAATTAATGGAAAGGTTTAAAAATACAAACATTTAAACAATTATTATTTCAAAGAATAAATAATAAGATACTTTGTATGTTAGAAAAATTGAAATAGAGAGAATTTTAAATAAATACATAAATTATATATTAAAATTAAGTTTTTCTACTTTATATCGTTTAAAAAAATAATTCATGAATTTTTAACAGTACTCAAAAGATTTGAAAAGCAATGTTGAAGCGAATATTTTATTTATGAAATGATGTATTGCCAAAATACACTATAAAACAAAAATGACGTTAGGTATAGGAGGAAGATTGGAAATTTGCTTTGTTTTAAAAACATATCAACAAAATTTTGATTTTTTGTGACTGACACCAAAAGAATATCATTTTAACAAGATTATCTTACAAATAAATGTTTATTTTAAAAAAATTAGCTTTAAATATATAAAATTACTGATTTTCTTTAACTAAACTTTGCTAAATCAACTTTGTTGTAACATAGAAATTTTAAAATTATGACGAAATTTTCACTTTCTTTCTATGTTTTTTTTGTTTTCATATATCACTTTAATTACGTAACATTAATTTTATATCTTATAAGTATGATAATTAAAAAGTTTGTTATCTAGCAATAAAATTTATTGTTGGAAATTTATAGCATATTTTATTTTTAAATTTTAGATGATCATATGAACTTTTAGATCATGACAGATTTTAAGTATTCATGATTTTAATAAATATCATCTATTGTTAAACGGTTCTCAATCTGGAACAATAAAATAAATATTGGAAATCCATTATTTGTTGGAAAATACTCAATCGCCTTTATGTAATCTAATTTTCTAAAGTTTTTAAATATATTTTTAACAATAAATAAAATTTTTTATATCTTTAACAAAAGATTTTCAAATATCCATTATAAAAAGGATTACGATATCAAGATATTTGAAGAGATAATAAACATAAGCATTAAAAATGGAGTTCTTAACTCGTTCATACTATAAATAAAAAAATCTTTACTCTTCAAGATCATGCATTACAATAAAATAATAGTTGATAATTAAATTTTTTCTGGAGGTGGGACTGGAGCTTGTTGTAAATAGTAATTTTGTATAAAAAAAGAAATTTTATTGTTATAATCTCGAAATATACTCTACCCAATTTGTTATTATAAAAGGACAAAATTTTTGTGAAATTTATTCTAATTAATTTATAAATTCATATTATATTTTCTTATTTCGATAAAAAAATGTTTCATATTGTTAAATCACTTCTGATAATAAATCTATTTATTATATCTAATATCAATGGAGCAATTGATGCTAATGAAAGAAAAAGAAATAATTGTTGGACATCTGGAAATAAACTTTCAGCTCGTTGGTGGGAAGAAGGTACTATAATTGAACGTGGAAAATACTGGTATCAATGTGAGAGAGGTAATCTTGAACCAAGAGGATGTTTTTCTAATAAAAATAAGCGTATAAAAATGGGAGAAAAATATGTTGAGAATGGATATGAAATGACATGTGTTTTAGGTTCTGAGGGATATTTACAATTTAATTTCACACATTGTGTTCCTGATGGCATTGATAGATATAGTGTCGGGGAAAGTTGGATTGACTCAAGTGTATGTTATTATGTTTAAATTTTTTTAATTTTCAAAAACAATTTTAGATGAAAACATGGTATGTTTGTAAAAAAGATGGCCCATATCTTCGTATGGATGTTGGTGGTTGTGTAGCTCATGATAAAAAAACAAAAATTAAAATTGATGAGGAGTACGATTACAATGGCTTTGTATATACATGTCGTCAAAAAGCTGGAGGGGCTGTTCAAATGTGTGCCTCAGGTTGTATTGTTAATAAAAATCATTACAAAATAGGAGGTGAATGGAATGTAAGTTTTTATTAGAATTTATATAAACATATAAATCACAGTATTTTGTCACATACAATTAGCTACAAAATTAATTACATCTTCGTATATTTAATTCATCTAATTAGATTACTTTACTATTATGATCACAGGAAGTAGTAGAAAAAGATTCTTTAATTTATAATATATTTAACAATACATAAAAAAAAATAAATTATAATTTTAAGGATGATAAATATATCTATTACTGCAAACAAAAAGGTGGAAGAGCATCAGTATCCATTATTGGATGTGTTTACAAAGGTAAAAGACTATTTGATGGTGACAGTTTCATTGATGGAGATAAATACTATCAATGCCAAATAAGAGAAACATCACATGGTATAAAATCAAATGGGTGTGTATTAATAGAGGATGATGGAAGAAAAGAAAAAAAAACTTTTGGTTGCAGATGGATAAAGAAATTAAAAAACGGAAATAAAGTTCAACAGACATGCTTAAATATAAATGGCGAAGGTAAAATAAAAACTGAGGCATGCATTTTTGTTAAAAATGGAAAAGAACTTGTATATCTTGAACCAAATTATTACACTATCTTTACATCACCCGATTCGGAAGAACCAAAAGTATTCGCATGTAAAGTTAATGAAAAAGGAAAATATAATCTTGGTGTATACAAAATACATGAAAGCAAAGATATAACTATTGGTATGAAGTACGATATTCCCCGTGGAAAATAATATAAAATACAATTTTTGACTAATATTATCATTAAATATTTTCTATCTATTTTTTTGTAGTTTAATAAATAAGTCAGGTTTTTTAACATTTTTTATTGTACTTGTTCTATTTATTATATTTGTTATACAGATAAAATTTTTACAAGTGTAATTATGATAATTTACTATATTGTTATCCGTACCGATATAAAATCAATACACAACAGTAGAGTAAATCACGTATTATGATAAGTCTGATCTAGGTATAAATACTTGCCATGTAAAGGAAAGGCCATGACCGAAAATATAAATGCCCTTGCCCTAACTTGATAAAAATTTCTCGTCCACCTCTATTATGTTAAAATCATTGAAATCAAAGTCTTTATAATAAAATATTTTAATAGAATAATTATCTAACCTCCGAAATGTATATTATTTTGGAGAGAAGTAGGTAATTATCATGATAATGCCATTTATCATAATATATTTTGATATAAATTCCTGTTCTATTAAAAAGGCATCCTTTTCAAAAAACAAAATATTAGTCATTTATCTAAAATTATTTTTTTCTACTTTCAATAATATTAATATGTTAAAATTCATTAAAATGCTATTGTAATTATAAAATATATACGTTATTAATTGATTTTTTATATCTACTTTCGAAAATTTAAAAATCCAGTATAATTAATTTATTATCCATATAGATAAAATATATCTAAATAATTTTTGTTGTACCAGATTTTTATTTTAAGTTACTCTATATCAAAACAAGGAAATATACGATATTTTATTTTTAAATGAACTATTCATTTTTAGGTTGATTCATATCTTGAAACATCATTTTGTTTATAATAAACCTATATAAAATTTTAATCATTCCAATTCTCCTGCTTCATATCACTACTTTTTAATATAACTTTGCAAAAATGTCGGTCATTGAGTATAGATAGATAAAGTACTGTCTACTTCTTAAAAAGGAAGGTTATCTAGACATATAGCAAATTTTAATTTTATGTTAAACTAACACTTAATTCCTTTACCTGGCTACTTATATCACATAAAAGAATAATTTTGTGTATTTTGGTTCAAGTGATGATTTATTTAGATAATGTTGACCTCAGTTTTATTTTTTTTCCAACGTTTATTATAATAGTACTTTATAAAAATGTTTGTATTAATGAAATAAATAATTATATTTATTTGTTTGATTAAAAAATATTATTGTAAATTAAAATTTCTTTAAGCTATTTTAAAGAATTTTAAAATTATTATTTTTTTTAAATTTATTTGTTTGATTTGTTAAATTTTAGGAAAATATACATATTCACTAATGTTTTTTTATATACTATTTAAAATTCTATAAAATCTGTTTATTGAATTGCCATCGTGATATAGCAATGATAAAATAAATAGGACATAAAAAGGTTGATACTTATTCAAACCATTTATATATAAAGATCGACTAAGTATTTTGTATTTTATAGCCATTTTATAAATACAACTTAGTATGATATTTAATTCTTTCTAAACAATATTCAATATTATCCTATTAATATTATAATAAGGTTTTAACTTATATTTCCACATAAAATAATGTATCAAAGTAGAAGCTAATTAAGGTTTAAATTTTTTAATATTGCAAACTTATTTTGGGGAATTTTAAAAATGTTACCGGAAACTATTATTTGCCAGTTATTGATGAATTAGATTAGGGGAAAAAACATTATTTATTATCTCTATAATCTCTTTTTTATAATACAAAGTTAACTATAGTATAAACAATAATGATAAAATATTACATAAAACAGGTTTGTTAAGGTAAAAAAAATAAAAATTATGAGCAATAAATTACTAAATATCAACTATTAGTGCTTATATTACATATGTGGACAATTACCTTTAAAACTTGTAAATACAATATTTTTTATGTACTATTTTGTTTATGTCATTTATTTCGTAAAGCTTTTTAAATGTATTACTTTGTAAAGTATCATCGAAAAAAATAATGATACTATTTTTTCAACCGTAGAATTAATAAGTGTACACTATATGATAAATGGTAAAGATGTTTCTAGAAAATTGTTACGATTAAGTGACAAATTTTGATGATATATACTTTCTATCCTTTAAAATATAACATGCGGTTAAATTGATTTTTGTATAAAAATTATCTTTCTATTCATTTTGATTATTGTTTCAGATTTAATTTTCCCAGGTTTAATATTATAACATTAAATGTATCAGTTGTAATGTTATTAAACAGTTATGCATCATACATATTTTGGTTTTTAATTATTAAAAATTATTTGATTTTTTGGAGTCATAAAAACTAAGTAAAGGTGATAAATAATTTTTTCAATATTTTATCAATCTTTTTGTATATGAACAAAAAGGTAAACTAGTTAACAATATTGTTTCATTAAAACCAATTTTGTAAATTAAAAAAAAAGATATTTGCCTTATTCTAAAAACACACTAATACAACAAACTTTTATATCTCTATTTTTAATATTTAATTTATTTAGTAAAAATATTTTTTTGTTGTCGTTTTTGATGCATTACTGTTTCTCACTTCATCCTAAGGCAGTCGTTTTTATTTGATACCCTTAATAATATTGTCATCTACAAACAATGGTTTTACTTTACATTACCATTTATTAATGGTAAATGTTGTTTTTAATTTGATTACATTTACAAGTTTTATTATATAATAACACTTCAATACATCCTCGTTAATAATAATAAATAACCTTAAGTTTTTCTTGACCTAATTGTGTCCTAATCATTTTATTTTATAAAATATGCATGCACGATATGTCGGTTAGAGGAATATTATTATGCACATATTTCATAATAAATTGACTCGCCAAAAAAGTATCCATTGTAATTTATTAATCCTTTACAATTTTTTTAGGTAACACAAAATAAAGTACAAAAATTTAATATAAATAGTACAAATTTTTTAATTTTAATAATTTCTATATGGTTAACTTACTGTTACGAATTTCACTCCTACTTTTAGATATATCTTTGTATATTTTCTTTATTTTTTATTAATTTTATGTATTTATTAAAGTTTATAACAATTTTATTACCACAAATAAATCTTTTTTAACCAACAATTTAGCGAATATTTTGATAAAAAAGTTTTATTTAGACTAGAAATCATATTTTTATATAAACAAAGAAATATTTATTCAAAATATATATTTGTTAAGATGTTGCTTTTTTGCCATTAAAATTATAGTCCTTGAAAAGAATTGAAAAACAAAATTTGCTTGTTTTATTACGTCAACCATAGAACTATTGAACACTTAAAAAAATGTGTTTTTTTGTCTAGATTAAAGAATGATTACAATTCTTCTGTTTCACAATCATACTTTGGTGTCACTTTGATGACTTAAAAAACAATAAACTATGACTTTTAATTTTTTTCATACATTGTATATGATTATTATGATTTTTCTTATGATTTTACCTGTTGATTAAATTTTATTTGCACTTTTTTTATAATATGACCTTAAATTTTTATTAATTAACATTTATTTTTTAGACATTTTTTTCTTCTACAGCTCTATTTAAAGGACATTAAAAAGTACTAAGACTTAACATAGAAACCAAAAATATTAATACTAACTATTAATTTCCATAATAATACTAATAAACTTATCTCAATGCGGGTTATACTATTTTTATTATCCTTATATTATTTACCATTTACTAATGGAAAAGTTGAGTCCTTCGATGAGGAGTATGTATGGAACTTTTTAAGAAATGTACCAAGAGATTCAGTATCAAAAAAATGTGGGGAAAGTTTGGATAGAGTTGAGAGTTATTTAACTGATTATAATACATTACCTAATGAAAGGGAATTCTATTATAATTCTTTTGGAATTGGTTTAACAAGTCAACATAATTCAAGAGATATGGATAGGTGGATACATAAGGCATATGAATGTACTAAAGCTGCTGGAGAGACTGCCTATTCAGCATCACAATATCCACTTAATTTTTGTTACTCACAAAATACTAATAATCCATCATCTGATACTTATGCCATTTGCATTCCAAGTACATGTAATAAAGATACTAAATATGTATGTTTTTATAATTTATAAATATAATGATAAATTATTTAAGATTCTAAATGAGTTCCAGAATGCTGCTGGAAAGGCTGAATTTAAAAATGAAAGTACCGACTACCATACATGTATTCAATCAAGGTATGATAAGCAATGGTACGAGCAATTTATACCTGTTGCTGATTTTGCTCTTGATCTTATGTTAATACTTCTTGTTGGTGTTGCAACTGTCTATCATGTAAAGAAAGGCGCTAATGGTAAAAGTATGTCGTCGAAACTTCTTCTATGTTTTTCTGCTAAAAAAAATATTAGAAGTCTTGTACAGATGCCAAAAGATCCACAATCAACAGTAACATGTATGTTTGGAATTAGATTTCTTTCAATGGTTTGGACAGTTATTGGGCATAGTTTCATTTTTGTCCAAGTTTACATTGATAATGTTGAGGATTTCAAAAGTGATCTTGTTAATAATTTTTGGAATCAATGGATTACAAATTTCACCTTATCAGTAGATGTATTTTTTACACTTTCTGCAACATTAACAGCTTACTCGTGGTTTAAAAAATGGAAAAAAAATACTTCTGTTGATGAACCAACATGGACATCATATGGTTATTGGTTAAGATTTTATCGCCATCGTGTTGTTCGCCTTTGGCCAGCATACCTTTATACATTATTTACAGTTACAACAAGAATCTCCGTAACACATTATCATGGAATGTGGCCACCAACTGACCCAGCCGTTCAATGTCCAATACATTGGTGGAAGAATATGTTCTTCGTTAATTCACTTTTTGATAATCGTTGCCTTCCGTGGACGTGGTATATTGGAACAGAATTTATTTTTTACTTACTTTGTCCTATCTTCCTCATTACTTTACGTCAAATGCCCAAAGTTGGAATATTTATTTCTGTCGCAACAATGCTAGCTTCATGTTTTGGAAATATGGGTGGTATGGTTTATTATAATTTTCCACCAACACAATTTTTATGGAATCAACCAGCTATGTTTAATGATGACTACATTGCACATCATTTGATTATGTATAATAAACCATGGTATAGAATATCACCATATATTGCTGGACTGTTACTTGGATATTACTTAGCACTAATACAACATAGTAAAAAAGTATTACATATAAAATATCAAGTTCTTGGATGGGTAATGGGATGTTCGCTTGGATTTTGGTCATTATATGGTCTTTATCCAAGCCTTCAAGGATGGGATTGGCCAATATATCATGTTTTTTATGGTGGATTTCATAGGCTTGCGTTTTCATTATTTATTTGCTGGCTTATCTATGCATGTCATACTGGTATAGGTGGTATTATTAATAAAGCTTTAAGTTTACCAATATTACTTCCTTTATCAAGCCTTTGTTATTCAGTATACCTATTCCATATGATTCCCGTTGTATTTACATACATGCTTGTTTCATTTCCAATTGTCTTTACAACAAAATGGTTTGTCTTAAGGCATTGTTTCTATCAATTATGCATTGCATATTTCTTTGGTATGATTTGTACAATGGTAGCTGAATTACCTGCATTAAATATTGAAAGAGTTTTGTTGACAAGAGAAAGAAAAAGAACATTAAAACCAATTTCAACAAATGATAAAGATTGTGAAATGCAACTTAAGCCAAATCCTATAACTGTAGAATCGGTGAAGAATTAGCTTCAAAAGGATGTGTATAAAATGTATATTCTTTTTTTATATGATAATGTAACAAAAGAATGTTTTAAGCTAGCGATTCTTTTTATTAATATTTCTGAGTATTTTTTTATGTGAAAATAGCAAAAATTGGAAAATTTATTTAAATTTTTCAATATTTTATTAATAACATCTTTAATATTTTTTAACGCAATTAGTACTTCTATTAATTTCAATTGTATAACTTTTTAGCGTTTATTATTATGAAATCTGATTTTTTTCCATATTTTACAATAATGGAGACAAAAACTTAATCTATATCCTGCATTTATTTCTATGATATTTTGTTTCAGGAGGTAGAATAAAAATTATTTTTATGTAAATTGTTAATCATAATTATTATAACATTGTTAAAATAAAATATATTTTCAATTGTTGAAAATTTTTTGACAATAAACTAATCGACAAAATATTTAAAAATTCGTTGGTTTTTATAGGAAAATAATTAAATAAAAAATGTAATAGATCAGAAGTCAAAATGTGTGTTATAAAAATGTTATGTTTAATTTCTGGTTAATTTTAATACAATGAAAAAGAAATGAAAAATTTTTCTAACAATTGTTAATATGATAGATTAAATATTGTATGTGTGTTTTTAAAAATTTTTTGTTTTCAGATTAACTATTTAGAACATATTACAAACAGGTTTTTCTACCATTTAATGTACTTTCCCAGTTGATTGAAAAAAATTTTTTTAAGTAGTTTGATTATTACTAGAAATAATGTTGACTTTTAAGAATTATATTAAAAAAATGTATTAATATAATTGTTTTGAATTATTTTTAACAAAAAAATAAATTAAGGTTAAACTTTTAAATAAGTATAATTATTAAAATAATTTTTTTTATGATATAAAAGATAAATGAGTGATTCTTAAGGATTTAAAAACATTTTTATTCGTATAACACGCATTCATTTGAATCAGACATCATTATTTTTAAATATGTGACAGAGAATTACTTTCCGTAAATTCATGGATTTTGATATAGTATGTCCTCATTAAAATCAACTAATTTATTTTATCATTTGAATTTTACCCGATAAATATAGTTACATATTAAAGGTAATAGATAATTTTAAAATTACTAGTAATCTTAGAAAAGGATTTAATGTAATTACTTTTAATTTCAATATTTTTATTATTTTAATAGTGTCATTTGATTTTTGTTATAGATAAATATATTTATTTACTATTAAAATAAGTTTCTTTTATCTATTTATAACAAAAATATTTTATAAAATTATGAAGAATATATTTTTGAAATTTATCTTTTTATTATATTTTAATCTTTCATACTCTGCTTTTACACCAGATTTTGGAAATTGGTTAAGTTTACACTTTGGTGAAAATATAAGACAAAATTTAGAAAGATTAGATTTAGGTGATATGGGTTCTTTTGGTGGAAGAAAAAATGGAACAGAAATTGCAAGTAAACAACCCGTTATCTTTGTTCATGGTGTCTCTAGTACTGCTGGTGATAAGATGAAACTATCAGCCAATTTTTTTAAAAAAAATGGTTATCAAAGTCATGAATTGTATGGGACAACCTATGCAAATGGTGCACAGGGGAATCCTTTACAATGGGCACAATATCATATGAGTTGTCATTATGTCAAACTAGTAAGAGCATTAATTGTAGCAGTTAGATTATATACAGGAAGGTCAGTTGATGTTGTATCATATTCACTTGGTGTACCAATCAGTAGGAAAGCTATTTTGGGAGGAAGATGTGTTGATACTGGAGAAGATTTAGGGAAACCATTAACAAAATTTGTTGATACATTTGTTGGTGTTGCTGGGCCAAATCATGGTATTAGTCTTCAAATGGGTGGATTATCATTACCTGGATGTGCTGTAAGTGCTATCCCTATTTGTAATCAACTAACAGGATTATATTCTGGTAATTGCCCCTATGAGAGTTCATTCTTAAGTGATATTAATAGTCAACAACGGTACGAAGGGAATTATGTTTTTTCTATATATAGTAGAGCTGATCAAGTTGTTGGCTACAAAGTATGCAATTATGTATGTTCTTTGGAGTACTTAAATTTATCTTATAAAAAATTTTTTTTAGATTACAACACAAATACCAGGTCAAACAGGTGAAAAAGTTTATTTAGACAAGAATCATGATGATGTTTACTATCATACTTACAATATTCAATTGAAGATGGTACGTAATCACTTTACATCGCAACATTGATTTGTCAGTCTTATGAAAATTATTTTATAATATATACTATAAAAGAACATTTTTTAGAGTATAAAACTTTGTTCTTATATATTAATAATTTATTAATGCTATTTATTATTTTAAAATATTTATAGTAATAATGAAAAACTTTTTGAATTTGATACATTATATGTTTTTATTTAATCAAAAGGCTAATTACCTTGAGGAATTTTTCAACATGAAATTTAGTTTTTAATAAACAAAATATAAACGTCAACGTTTTTAATATTTTATTGTTTTTTTGAAGTTAAAATTTAATTAGTTTTATTTAAATTGTCATGCTCCTTAAATTTAATATTCATTTGTTGTTTTGACTTATTTGCAAGCGTTACTTTTGTTAATTTATTTGTTATCTTTATAATCGAAAAAATATAAAGACGTTTGTATTAGATAAATTTAATAATCAATCAAAAAGACGTTTAAGAAAAAAAAAGTTTACCTAACATAGTTGATTAGTTTTATAACATAAAGTCACTTTGTTATCATAAAAAGTGATACACCATATAAACATGATAAAATAGCCATTAGAATCTACATAATTTTCTTTACGAACGTGCATTCCATGATTATTCTTTAATGTTTATAATGGTATATATAGATTTATGTAAGTAGTTTAAAAACTTTTAAAATTTTTCCAAATCAACAAAAATGTTTTTATCAAAATCACACAAAAACATGCTATCTTATCAGAGTTATACTTCGTATATTGTTGAAAATAGTTATCAAAAAACAATTTTTGTCATTATATTGCAAAACAATACAATATGGTGTAGAAATATTAATTATTTTATTAATTTAATTACCATAACCTTCCGCTTTTAGTCATATTATTTTCTTCCACACCATTTCTATTGTAATTCTACAATCAACTCATCATTAATATATTTTAAATATTTTATGTATGCCAAATTTTTGCTTTTTGACATTTAATGATGACTTTTATATTTATTATTATCTTTTTAATACCCCAAATTTAAATAGATATAATTGAACTGTTCAATTATAATATGGCGTTGACAAAAATTTCTTACAAATCAATGTTGTTATAAATGTTGCTGTGTTGGCATTGTACACTACCTTTCTATTGTAACATGTTTAGCTATATGTATCTACTTTCTTTTGGTAAAAAGTATAAACCTTTCTTTTTACTCTTATATGTATAAATTATCTTATACTTTTATTTATAATATATAAATTAATTAAAATATAATTTTATCTATTGTCACGTAGTAATTTTTAAATAATACTATTCATAATATATATATGTATTGGTATAAATTTTAATTCTGGTTAACTATTACAAAAAGCATTTACAGAAGATATATTTATTATTAATCTATCACTTTAAATTACTTTATCGCTTTAATAATTTGTTTATTTATTAATACTGTGAATTTGTTTACTTTTATTCATTTTATTTTTTTAGAATTATCCAGCTTTTTAGTTATACGTTGTAAAGTACCGCAAAAACATCTATCTTTTTTTATATGGAATTGTTGAACACTATGGTTACAGATGATTTTCTTATCACCGACCTAGATTTCTTGGAAAATAGATCTACTGCAGATTTACCTGAAATTGATACTGAATTCGAACCAGTATGTTTAAATAATTTTTTATAATTTTTAAAAAAAATTTTAGGGAGCATTGTATGATGCAAAAAGATACTCTTCTTCTGATGAATTAGATAAATTAAGTTTATGTTTAAGTGAGGTAAATTTTATTATTTATTACAAATCATTTATATAAAATTAAAGGCTTCCTCTGAACAGGAGACAAAGAAGAAGGCATCTTTATGTAGTGATATTATCCAAGCACAATTAGCATTGTGGACATTAGTTTTTAGTATTTTCTATTCATATGCCTGGCAACAACACAGAAAGAAATTTTTAATGACAATTGTAAGTTTTTAATAATTTTAAAAATATGATTATAATATCTTAAAGATTTTTGTTGTTCCTACTGTTATCTTTGTTTGTTGTGGAATATCAATTCTTTTGACAAATATTATCATATTAGGAAGAATGTTTACAAATACATTATCATTTGAAGATATTCTCAATAATCATAGAAATTTAATGGTTGATGATACTGGTAAAGAGGTACGAAGAAAACGTACTTTTTCTATTGATTCAATAAACTCGTCAGTAAGTAACTATTCAATGTCTAATAATGAAATTGATTCATTACCAACACCATCATGCATTAAGCATGCTTCTTCAACATCAAATAGCTATGGTAATGGTTATGCTATTAGTGAAAATAATTCATCATCATACTATACTGGAAATGGTACCCT
This sequence comes from Strongyloides papillosus, assembly GCA_005656395.1. Taxonomy (NCBI): domain Eukaryota; kingdom Metazoa; phylum Nematoda; class Chromadorea; order Rhabditida; family Strongyloididae; genus Strongyloides; species Strongyloides papillosus. Next base: position 1,770,563 of record SRSI01000004.1, on the reverse strand, counting down.
TTCAAGAAAATTAAGTTATACAACAACACACTATACATGTGACGATGATTCTAATGAAAATCTAAAAGGAAATTAGAAAAATTTAATGATTCCCAAATATATATGATAAATTGCGAAGAATGATAAATGAAATTATATATAAATCATTATACGGGTGTAAACACAAATATTTACCTTGAAAATTATAAACATAAAATTCATATATATATTTTTTTATTTCATTTAAATATACCTATCTTGGATAAATATTATTATTTTTTATATTAGAAAAAATACTTTCTTTTTTTATAATTCTAAATGTCCTTCAATAATATCATTGTGCCATTTTTGATAGTCATCTTCCTCATAAAAATTTGGCATTTGTTGATCATGAAACAAATCGTCATGTATATCTGCCATTGGAAGCCTTTTACCAACTAGTTCTAATTTATTAAGAAATGGAATTAAATTATTCCATAATGTTACTCTTCTTTGATAAAATGGGAAATCCCACTCTACAGTACCATCATCTTTAAGTTGCAAAAAATAATTTCTTTTTGTTGATCCTAACATTGGGAAAGTTGGATTTTCAGGATTACATGAATTTTCCGTTGGTGCACCTTTTAATACAAATCTTATTATGTATTCATTTAAACGTTGACAAAATTTTTCTAAATATTCTGGAAAATTTGATTTTACACACGTTTCAAAGGCATTCACTACTTCATATTCAAATAGCCAAATTTTATTTTTTTTATTAGGTAGTAGTATATCATATGCCAATTCTTTTAAAGGCGAACGAAAAACTTTATCAAATAATATTCTTCTACTAATTTGCCATAAGTTATATGTATCAGTTTTGTTTCCTTCTGTATACAAATAATCATGCATAATTAATCTCCTTACCAGTGGAGCATTCACATTATCATAATCATTAATTAATTTGTGTAAAAATATCTTAAAATCACGGTAAGTATATTTTTCATTAAATTCATCAACAGATTTATACTCCGACATAATATTTTTACTAATTCCCAGCAAAGTAACATAATTTTTTTTTAAAGTAGGTTTTTCTTTAACTTCACTAAATGGTCTAAATGGCATCCCATCGACCTCATCAAATTCCATACTATCCAGAGCTTTTTTTATTTCTTCAATTGACTTAGTTTTTAAACAATCTGTTGCTTGAGAATATGACGGAATGTGACAATCAATTTGCTTAAGTAGTCTGGCTGAATAAACTCTAGCACTTTTTGATGGGACTGATCTTTCAGAAAATTTGTTACCGTTCAACAAAATAAGTTTATTAAACATATCTAAAATAAAACATGCCCTAATTTCTTGATAAATAAATTATTTTGTTTACTTAACTACAAAAAAAAAGATTTCTTTAAAGATAATGACGTAAAATTATTTGGAATATATTCAAATGATTTGGTAAATAAAAAAGAAATTAAACTACTTTTACATTCAAACTTGTACTATATAAATTAGATTAGTTAAGATCATTTTTAGATTTACATTTTATTTATTTCACAAATAATATGAAGTATTGCCTTTTTATTTTTACTATATTTTTTATGATCACTTTAAGTGTAGGTAACCTTCAGATAGATAATGATGAGGTAATAATGTATCACTTATAATTATAATTTAAAAAAAATCTTTTTTAGCTTGTCATAAACTTCAACTCTGAAATAAAATCACGTCGTGTACGAGATGTCGAACATATTATGGAAGAAAACCTTCACTAATTTTACAATAATATTCCTATGAAGCAATTTACAAAAAAAATGTTTATACATGATTGTTTGTGATTTCATGTTTTATAAATAACTTTTATATACATTCTTTTCATTTTTTTCCTCAATATTTAAATGTTTTGTTTTAAAACTTACTAGCTTTAACATCATCTCTTTCAAGTGCCCAGGATAACTGTGACGCAGAATCTTCCTCTGCAATTAATGTTATATATCCAGTAATATTAAAATTTGATTTATATTTATTTATCCATTGTAATGATAAAGATATATCAGAATGTCCATAATCATTAGGTTTACTATCTTCTCCTGTGTAAAAATATCCAAAAACTCCTTCCCTAAAATGTACAATTGCGACAGCCATTCCTTTTGATAGATAATTTTGAATAAATACTAAATCATATGGCTTGTTTGTGTAATAAACCATTAGTGGAAGTAGAGTATTTGGTGCCTTGTTTGCGGGAAGATAAATATCAAAATTTAAACAATCTTCTGATGATTCATCATATTCAATAATTTTCCCTCTTTTAAAAAGATAACATGGTACACCTCTAACATTACCAATCACATCACTGTTAACATCCGCAAATTGACTGTTCATAAATCTATTTTCTTTTTCTGAATTAGTAGCATACTTTATTCCTAAATATGCTCTTATATTACCATCACTTAAAGTCACTCCATTAATATAATAATCATTGATTTTGATTTTTGTTTCGTTACATCTTAACACATTTACATATAATTGTATTAATATAGAAAATAATAAAATTTGTTTATACATTTAATAACAAAAAGCTTGTAAATTTTAAAATACTTTTTGGTCATTATATATATATTCAATTTAGTATAAAATTTAATCACTATTTTTATCAACTTTTTGATAAGATATTCAATGTCCTATTAACAGCATTTAATAAATAAAAATATTTTAATTACAATGATTACTCTTATCATTTTTTTTGTTAAATACAAAAATATTTGTATTTTGAAAAGATTAATAGAGGTGTTTGAGTTGAAATCAAACATCGGAAATCAACAATATCTTTTATGTTATTTTGTGCACTTTTTTTTGTACATTAAAAAAAAGATTATTTGTTATGTGAAAGGTTACATTATTATATCAAATTTTCCAAGATTAGTATTATTTTATTTCAATCCATCTCCTCTTTACACCATAACAAATAATGGTCTTACTTTATATTACTTTAAAAAATATTAAAGTTTAAACATTTTTGATGTTAAATATAATAATATTTTACCTATCTTATTGAAATATAAATTTATTTATAATATAAATATGTCTGTATAAATTTATTTATTTAAATTATATATTTATATTTCTTTAAGTTGTTCCCAAACTTCGTTAACATTTAAATGTTATTTTATTTATAAATTCATGAGACATTATTTATACTTTATCACAACAAAAATATTTAGAACAATAAGACATTTGTTTCAATGTGACTTATTTTGCCAATTTCTTACTTATGATATGGCAAAATCACGACCCCTCATTCTATTATTCATCATTACATAGTACTATTCACTAAAATAATTTTACATTACTCTTATTCTTACATCATTTTTCAATTAACTTTAAATAAAAATGTTTTATCTTAAATAAAATTTTTTTGAATTGTATGAGGGTAATATAGTAGTAAGGACATTTTATTTTCATATATTACTCATTTAGTAGGTGTTTTAATTTTATAATAGTGCAATGTAAGACGTTGATGGCAATTTATAAATGGCAATTGTTGTGGCAAATGTAAAATTTCTTTGAATGGAAATAATAATAATATTTCTAATCATATTATACATATTTTTTTCTATTCTCATAATTTATAATTTGTTTTATACAGACTATTCTATTATTTTTAGATTACAATATTCTTTAAGCAATATAGATAAAAATTTAAATATATAGGACATTAAGATATTAATGTTATTATATAAATAAATTGGGTGTATCATGTTTATTTTATAAATATATATAAATATGTTAATAAGAAATATTCTTGTAACATTTCTTAAAAATTAGCACGCACTTTTTTTAAATAATATTACCGATCATTTATTAATATATGTGTGTTTTTGAAAGCAACCTCCCTGTATGTCCTAAGTTTGTGTTTAACAAATGTATAGTTTTTCTCCTGGGCTTTTTTTCTATCATAGTAAATGGAATAATATATGATGAACCATCCCCACTTCTTTGCTATTTCAAAATTTGTTGTCTGACCTCTAAATGAGCAGGACAATTTTCTCTCAACATAGTATCATATGTTTCAATGATCACGAATTGATATGTGTTCATTACTTCACTCTCTTTATGTAACTCTTAAAATTTGTATTAGCTAGCGTAAATTAAGATTATAATTATTATAACTTGTATTTGTAAAAAACCATAATCGTACATTAAAAATTCTGTTATTATATAATAATTTATACTATATTACATATATATGTGTATATCTAACTGATCATTAAACTGTCACGCGTCATAAATTTTCCTTAACACTTTATTATACATTTCAGACATTGTTTTTAAATGTTGCTAGTTAATGAGGTGGTTGAGCATAAGCTTGATCCACAACAAAAACACAATGAAAATGAAATTCATTTTCCCCATGATGATGAGACGAAAGCATTATCAATAACAAGGTAAATATTATAATTTAATTATTATGCCCGTTGTAGGTATTATGAATATCTTTATGGAATGCTAGCATTAAGTACAAAAAATAATGAAGAAGAGTTACTTGGAACATATTTTAAATTTTTAAGTCTTGTAATAACAAATATCTATAAAAGACCAGAGCAAGAAAAAGAGAGAAACGAAGTTTTACATAGAACAGCTAAACAAATCCTATTGTTATTAAGATTTTATAGATTAGCTAATGTAAACATCAGAGGAAATTATGATTATGAGGAGTATGCTATAGATATAGGAACGAGAGTTGCTTATCATAAATTAAGATTCAGTGAAATAGCCAATTCGATGATACAAGAAAAATATTGCTTTATTCCAAGATTTTTCACTTTAACAAATGAGAATTTAAGAGGTGAATATTTGTCTCAAAATAGGATTATCGCATGTTGTTCTATTTGTAATAACTATGACCTAAATTCATTCAATGTATATTTTAATGTTTCTATGATTCCAAATTTCATCAAATACTCCGAAAGTCTTAATACATCACAGCATATTTTTGGTTTACTTTTAGGTAAACAAAAAGAAATTGGTACAGTTGAATTGTGTAGAATATTGTCTTTTAGAGAAAATCAAGATTTATTTGATCCTAAAAATTTAAAGTTAGTAGTTAATAATATAGCTGCTAGAGGATATTTTATTTATGGAATCATTTGTTATAATCAATCACCGTCATCACTTTTAAAGATGCCAGAAATAAAATACCGGGAATATGTCAATTGTGGAGCTTTTGTTATAAATTATTTCAAACATGTCGGTGCATCATTAATTTACCATTTTCCAAGAGTTGATGAAGAGATTTGGAAACCAATAATACCAAATCAACCATTACTGGAGTATGTTGTGACTCATTTTACTTCTTGCTCTCATATTAATATTAACCATACTGTTGAGAATGGAATTATTGAACATGACAGATATATTATTGATATATGAAAAAGAGTTCGTGGTCGGATGTATTGCTTATAAATTTTGGATACTGATCTCGAAATTTGGTTTTAACATTGAAGTTTTTTTATTTTTTATTCATATATATTGGTAATAATAATGTTTCTCTCTCTTTTGATGTTTTTATTATGTTTACTTTTTTTTTGCTCTGAATGAATTATTCATTATAAAAGATATTTACATTATAATTCTATTTATTTTTTTTCATACGTTCGACAAAAAAATTTAGTTTTTTGTTTGATTTGTATCATTTCATTACATTTTTTTTATATCTATTACATATTTAACCCGATTTAAAATATTGTTATATTGTCTATTTTAATTAGTAGATTTATACCATGCATCAACGTATTCACCAGTTTCAATGTTATACCATGCAATATAACCACAAGTTGCTTTACCAGAAACGTTAAATAAATTTAACATATCGCAACCATCACCTTCAATATTTGTAGAACCATACGCATTTTTTTGACTATTATTTATACCACATGATAATCTTCCACATACTCCAGCATTGTGATCATAACGACAATGAGCATTATTTGCAGTTGATGCACTTATCCACCTGCCGCTCCATGAACAATCTTTTGCATCACTTTTGCAACAAAATCTCTTAGTATAATAACCACCAAAAATTGTTGTACAAGGCATTCCATATGAGGGATCTGGTTCACAGAATCCTGAAAGCCACCACCTGCTACACCTTCCATTATGTTCTCGAATAAAATCGTATTCAATTGGGCATCTATAGTTACATAATGGTGCTGTTCCAAACCATTTACACCCACCAGATGATGTTACTGGTTCATAACTTGTTAAGTCTTGTAATGCATTTGTTGTAAATCCTAAAAATAATTGGATAAATTATTTTTGACAATTTTATTACCAATAACTCCTGAAACTAAGGCTACAGCTACTGGTCCTGATATTATTCCCAAATCACGTTTATTTCTTTTATCTTTTTCTTGGATACTTCCATCAGATGAAACAAAATATGTATGACTAAATTTCTCTTCACTTATGTTTTTAATTCTTTTTTCAACAGTTTTATCTTCTTTTAATTCAAAAATATTAAAGTAGTCAGATAATTCACATTTTATAACATTTATTATTAGGAAAAATAATCCTACCAAATATATTAATTTTTTTGTACTTTTACTTGCAAACAATATATTAATCAACATTTATCTGTCTCTACATATATGACGTTATTATGAGTATAAATGTAATTATAATAACACAAAACGAATAACTCAAATAGTACGAAATTCAAATGATGGAGACCTAATTTAAATAAATGATACTAAATAAATTCTTATGACATTTTTAAATACAAAATAAAAATGAATATAGTAATAAATGTTATGGAAATTGCATACAAAATTAATATGATTTTAATATTTTAAAAATATAATAATAATATCATTATATTAAGTTATAGATATATTATGTTAGTTAAGAAAAAAGAATATTGAGTGGGGTAAAAATTTTAAAATGATCTAATAAAAATGATAAAAGTAACGATGGAAGACAATAATGATACTATAACATTAAATCGAATACGAAATTTGATATAGGATTTAAGATGTAATTTTATGAATCATCAGTGATAATAATTTACTAAAATTGTTTGTGTAAAAAATTTTTTCAAAATATTAATTGAAGTTATGGTTAATGAAGCGTTTTTAAAAAATGTAGGGATATCTATTTTTTGATAATAATGACTGTTTTAAAAATTATAAAATTTTTCTTCTCTAAGTTATATGTTAGATTATGTAAATAGATAAATTCAGTAATTTATTTTATCCTTTTTTTAAATGAAAGTAAAATTTTATCATTCATACCATTTCATATCTTGTTTAATTACTGAATATTAAAAACAATGCAAATAATATTAACATAGGATATTAAAAGAAAATTTTTAATCTACATTTACTATAACAATTGATAAAATTTATATAAATTCTTTAATAAATTGTTAGTATATTTACTATAACCTTCAAATTTCTAAATATAATTTATCTTTTCTCTCATTTTTATTACATTAAATGTATTACATATTTTCATATAATTTATTAATTTTAATTTTTTTTTATAAAAATATTTAAACCATTCATTATTTTATTTTGACAGAAATTTTAACGCATGATTACAAAGAATAATATTTTATATATTCTAAATTTCAATGATTAACTCTTATTTCACACTTAAGCAAAATTCGTTAAGTAACCAATCTTTTATCTTTTAAGAAATGGGCTTTCTAACTTAGCGTCTATAAAATGTGCATACTTTAAAAGCCAATTCTGTTTAACTTTAAATAAGATATACGTTCGTAAAATAAATATAACTGTCTATAAAATTTAAATATTACGCCACTATTAATATAATAAATATAGATATTATAAAGTTAAAATATTAGAAATATTTATTTTTGATATTTTTTAAATTATAATAACAGTTGGTACTTTTTTGTTAACAAATGTTTACTTTATTATAAAAAATATCATAAACAGACTTTAACTATAATTATTTATATATTTTTACTGTTGTAGACAACATACAAATTATTACACTAACAATAATATAGTATGTTTAAACTGTTGTAATATTACTATAGTAACAATGGAAAAGATCAGTAAAAATATAATGTAAACTGATATGATATGTTTAGTATAATTTAATATTTTATAAACATTTGTTACTATTACAAATCTATTTGGGGAAACGTCTTTTAAAAAATTTTTCCATTTATCTATTTTTTGAATACATATTTTATTTTTATTTATAATTAACAATTTATCATTAAATCCTTATACGAAATCAACTTACAAATAATATTATATAACATTTTAATATTGTAGTTTTTTGTTAAAGTCATAATGTATTAATACTCTTATATTTTAATCCATTTTAATTTTCTATTCCTTTAGATTGTCCTGTAAAATAATTAAAAATACATTTTTATTACATTTATTAAAAAATAATATAATTTATTTTATATTAGGATTAATTTTATAATAATGCTACGTATTGTGACAAAAAGATCAATCTCATTACATAATAAATGTTCTAAAAACAAAGAAATTATAAATATGTATAATGAAAGTAAAGCTAAAATAGAGATGATAACTTTGAAAAGACCAATTAATCCTAGAGGAGTTTTTGCCCAAAATGAATTAAATCTCCGTCACATCGGAGCATTTGGATTTGATTATGATTATACTCTTTGTGTGTATAAAAAAGAATTAAATAAATTAATATATAATTTAACAATGAATGTACTTATAGAAGACAAAAAATATCCAAATGCTCTAAAATCACTACCATATGATTTTGATTTTGCCATAAGAGGATTACATTTTGATATTGAAAATTCATGTTTACTTAAAATCGACGCATTTAACACAATTCAGCCTGGTTCTGTATATAGAGGTAGAAGAAGACTAACTGATGAGGAAATATTAAAACAATACAAAAGTTTTAACTTACCTGATTCAAAAATTAAAAAAATGATGCAATTAAATGATTTGTTCTCCCTTCCTTGGGCAGGAATCTTATCAAATATTGTTGATTATTGTGATAATGTTATTGGAAATGTTATTGCTTATACTTTACATGATGATGTCAAAGAAGCTGTTGGTAAGGTTCACAGTAGCGGTATGATGTATAAAGCTGTTATGGAAAATATTGAAAATTATGTTCATCCAAATGAAAATTTGAGACCATATTTTGAGACATTACTTAAAAATAAAAGCAAAGAATTATTCATTATATCAAATAGTCCATATAATTTTATTAATGCAGGAATGACATATATGATGGGTGACGATTGGAGACATTTTTTTAAATATATTATAGTGAGCGCAAAAAAACCAGACTTCTTTAAAAAAGATACACCATTTAGATTATATGACGAACAATTAAATACTGTTGTATGGTTTCGTCAAGTAGATGAATTGGAGAAAGGTAAAATATATTGTAATGGCAATATAAATGCATTCTCCAAAATGGCAAATTTTAAAAATCCAAATGTTCTATATTTTGGTGACCATATGTTTTCCGATTTAGCTGATCCTATTCTTCAATTAGGTTGGAGGACAGCTGCAATTGTTCCTGAATTAGCAAGAGAAATTCGTTTACAAAATCAAAATGATTATATTAGAAATATTTTATGGATTGATGCTTTAACAGAGATATATGAACGTTATCAATATTTAGAAGATGAATGCAATGATTGTGCAAAAATTCTCACTGAATTGGAAAATGAAAGAAAAGAAGCTAGGTAAGACGAGAATTATTTTAAAAATTAATCATTATTTTATGTAGGGAATCAGCAAAAGCAAAATTTAATCCTCAATTTGGATCTCTTTTTAGAACTTATAATAATATGACATATTTTTCAAAACGTCTCTCTAGACTTGCCGATATTTATACTAGCCGTGTTTCAAATCTCAATAACTATTCAGATAGGCATAGTTTTTATGCTAGAAGGAATGCTTTGCCTCATGAAACATCACTTGGTTTTAGTAAATTAGATATATGAGTAAAAAAATTTATCTCTAAAAATTAAATGTTATATTTTTGTATTATAAAACAATAGAAAAATAATATTCAATGACATTTTAAGCATTATTTTTCCTACAATTCTGAATTAAGATTATAATTGAATATTGTTAAAAAATTACATTTATTTTGCACGTTTTGTAAAAAAAATCGCAAACAACAATTGATAAAGCAAAGCATAAAGATTAATCATGATAAATATAAACTATCTCTCCTTCATAAACAGAAAAATGTATTTTTTTTTAAATTAAGAAATTGACAATTTATTTGCAATTTACTTATCCTGAAAATCATTTTAACAATGAAGAGTTACATATCATATATAAATTTGAACCAATTTGACTTTTTTAATGATCACTTTAAACATTACATTAGTTATCTAAATGTTTAAATATGAAATATATTTACTAAGAGACATAATCGTTTAGATATTTAATAACTACAAATAATGTTAAATTTAGTAAAAAATTATAAAATTAAATGTTTAAAAAATATTCAATTTAACAAATGATATAAAAATTTCAAACATTTTGATATTTTAAATATTTACTACAATTATCTTATAAGCGAAAATTATATAGAAATGGGTAAAAATTCATTGTTAAAAAATGGATATTTTAATATCTAATTAATTTTTTATTAGTGCAATAGAAAAGTTTGTTATTCAATGTTATAAAGGAAGATTTTTTATAATCATAATAAAATGTATTAATTATTTGATTTTTTGTTCAAAAAGAACCTGTTAATTGAATCATTATTTAATTCTTTTTTTATTTGTCGCGATGCTCCACTTTTTTTTTCTTTACATTCTTTTAATCTTTTATTTCCCTCTAAGGAAAAATATTATATATGATCTTTTTCTTCATGTTAAAGCCTTTATAAAACAAATTCCTAGCCAAAAAAAAATTTAATTGGACCCGCGTATTATAACTTTACAGGTAGCATGCACTTGTTGTAATTAGGAATCAATAATTTGTATTTTGACATTCCTTACGTTAAATTCTTCAAATTCTGGATCTTTGCACTAAATGAATATTCAAAAAATTTCTCTATTTTCAGTTACGCTGTTTTGCAATTCACCCAATACTGTTAGCAATTCAAATAAAATTAGAGCAAGATATATCCTATTAAAATAATCTATTTTTAATATATTCTTTTATAACTAAAGATGGAATATGTATGTACAGGGTGGGCCAAAAGTCACATCACAGTTGCAATAAAACACTTTATAAATTTTTTTTAGACGATATATTTCTATGGTATTACACGCATTTTGTAGAGGTTGTGCTAGAGAAGAGAATAATATATAACAAGATTGTTCTCAAGAATGAATATAAAAAAAGTTACACAATTTCTTAATATTTGACATTTAAAAGAAATATTTTTATTTAATTTAAACCTATTTTAAAGTTTAAAATGCATAAATACTTTTGTAATAAGTCAATATTTTATACAGTTATGTATGGAAAATGATATCTTTTAGATGACCACCATCTGATTTTTTGAAATTGTTTACTATATATAATATTGCGCGTTTTGATACAGCTTGGATCACATTAAAGGGGATCCCGACTAATTTTAGGTTTAGCAATAGAACATTTGTTGGTATAATAATAACGAACTATTTTTAACTTTTTCTCAATAGAATATTTTCTTACCGAGGTAGCAACAGTAGGAAATATATGAAAAAAAGTAGTATTGTAAAAATGGGACATTTTATGAAGAAATATGCTTTAAACTGACTTTTTTAACATCTAGTATTTATTTTTTAATTAATTAAAATAGTATAAGATATATCTTTAACGCAAAAATTTATACATTTTGATTTAACTTGATGTAATCTTTTGATAAGATCATTCTTAAGAACGATCTTGTGGTATATTATTCTATAAATTATTCCCTACAAAATGCATATAAAATTATAACAATATGTCAACTGCAAAAAAGTTGTAACAGTTATAAAGTGTTTCATGCAACTGTGATGTGACTTTTGGCCCCACCCTGTATGTATAGTTTTCCATTGCTTCAATACAAGAATTTGTGATAAGTGTCGAAAAAATCTTTTAATTATATACTAATAATATTGATAAAAATCAGAATAGTGTAATACTGATAATCCACATTTAAAGCTATTGACTTTTTTGTAGTTTATTTAATTTAGGAAAAGTAAATTTACAAAATTTCGATTTTTAAAAATTGAGATTCATTAATAGGTTATAATTTTCTTAAAATATAATATCTTTTTTAAATAAATGACTATACTAGAAACGAAAATATACTTTTTTTTCTTTAATTTCTAGAAATTCAAATCGATTTTTATACTTTCAAAAATATAAAATTGTTTATAAATTCAAAAAAATCTATAATAAAGTCATTTGAAATAAAAAAAAAAATTGAACTATATTAAAAAATGAAAAGAAAATTTAAGTTTAATAATTTAATCATTATCCGAATATGATCTTTGCAATATTTGTAATTTGGAATATATTTCTTTAATTAATATTTCTTGTTGCTTTAATTGTTTCTCTAAATCTTTATACTCTGGTTGATCATTATCACTACCATCCTCAATAAGTGAAATAGCTTGCATTCTAGGAAACCAATCTATGCTTTTTGATTTAACACACCTTGCTACATAGCTTTCAGGTCCTGTAAATTCTGTTGGATCTTTTTCTTGTAACAAAACAATAAAAAATAGATAATGCCATAAATTATGTTCATTGTTGCGGTGTGCTTCAAAAGATACAGAATGATTATCGAACCTAGAAAGTTTTTTATAAAATTAACAAATTATGAAAACTTACTTTCCACGTTCTAGACCACAAATAAAACAAGTATTCTTTAAAACATCTTCCCTATCATTTTTTTCTGATCTTAAATCACCAAAAGTATCAATAATAACACCAAAAATTAAATTAAGTACTATAATAATTAGTACAACGAAAAATGATAAGTCGTAAATTATTCTTAAATGAAAAGATTCCTCATCAGGACTGACACTTCTTAACACATCACCAATACCTCCACCATTTCTCAGGCCCCAATTTAATGTTGTCAAAATACACATTCTTAAAGTATTACATGCAGGAACTTCATTTTTACTATCTTCCTCTTCCTTTTCCTTCTTACATGATAAATCATCCGATTTTTCACTGCTCTTTCCAAAATTAGTAAGCAAAAAATTATCAACATCATTTCCAAAATCTTTTGTATTACTATATTTTGACGAATCCTCTAATGTATCTATTTCAAGTTTAAAATCTTTCTGGAAAAATGAATATCCAACAATAGAGAATTGATATACTAAAATTAATGCTAACATTCCAGTTAAAATAATTGAATGCCAATTCCTTGTTACAGATCTTATAACATTTCTCAATGTTTCATCTGTTGCAACAATATCAAATAAGAGAAGAGAGTAAATGAAAGGATGAATAAGCATTCCAAGTAAGCATACTAAACAGTAAAGCATATGGTACCATAATTTTGACTCTTTAGATCTTTCATACCAGGTTTTATCAACTAATCCTTTATTTCCTACATGTGCAGCTATATGTATAATTTTATTTACAAATTGTAATGCTCCAAATAAACTTAACAAATATTCTACCCCAACAGTACATTTGATAATTAGTCCAATATTTATTAAAATTACCATAACAGCACTATGGCATAACATTGAATGCCGAAATTTTACATTATTAAAACGTTTTGTAAATGTAAAATATATATAAATTATTGATGCCATAACAACCATATAAATTAGTGAATTTTTGTGTGATAAGATTTCTTCATGATTTGATCCAATTGGATAATATAATCCAATAACAAAATTGATTATTATAGCAAAAAATAACGATAACCTTCCCCATAATGGCAATAATTGTGTTATATGTGATAAAATTTTTCTATTCTCGAGTTTTCTTTGCCATCGCATTTCGGCATATAAATGCTCCCATTTTTCAAAAAAGCCTGTTACCTTACTTCCTTGATTATCTCTTTCAGTATTCATATAAACATAATTTTGTGTCTCTGGAGTTAAATATAAACATATATCGTAGATCGGAAAAACAACTCTTTCAAGATTCCTATCTTCACGTACTATTTCAATTTGTGCTGTATGTTCCCTATAATATTGTAAAGCATTTTTAATATTTAAATCTTGATGATAATCAGGATCTAATTGTGTAGCTAATTCATTTGAATGTCTTGATAATTGATGGGCTAGTATGTAAATATTATGACCAACATCTTTTGGGGAAACTAATGTTGTATCACTAGACAAACAGGTCATATTATTTAGCGATTTCATCTTTTCATTTGAAAATATTGTTGAGACTTGTTTCTTAACATCAAAACTATTTAAAACATTTCCATCATCCATATTATATTTTCTTGAACACTCCATGTTACAATCACCAATGCAATGTAACATCTTTCTATTATTGTATTCATGTGCCTCGTCCATGTTGTAGGTCTGTGAAATAGCATTTATAAGTTGACTTATACCAACAGTTGTATGTGCCATATTTCTTAGGACACGTTCTGCATTCTCACTATCATGTCTAGATTCCATTACAGCTAAAAGAAGTTTTGATGCATTACATTTTATTTCTAATGCCTTTTCAGTATGTTCATCAGCTAGAGGTCTTATATCATTTAAAACTAGTGAAATAATTATATCTAAACCATTAGATTCATGGAATGCTAGTGTATCTTGATTTTGATGACATGGACCTTGACAAAATTCAGTTAGTGTTATTAAAGTTTGTTTGATTAATGAAAAGTTATGTTCACCTATCTCAGCAAAAACACCTAATGACCCTTTTGTACTTCCACAGATTATATCAAGAAATGTTAATGTTTCAGCAACTAAATTATGATCAGGTCTATCACCCTGTGTTCTTAAATAATCTTGAAGAAGACTATTATGATTTTCACATAATAGTTGTAAAAATCTTAATATTGGTTCCATAATAGCAACCTCCTGTGGAAGGATATCTTTATATTTATCTTCTTCATTAAAAGATGACAATTCAAAATTATTATATCCCATATGTGATCCTTCCATCTCAGAACCAATAGAATGTCTATGTGAATTTTGTGGTAGTAATGGTGTTGTAAATTCTTGATTATTTTTATCATTATTAACATGTCCATTTGTTATACCTAGAAACAAACTGCTTGTTGACTTTTTAACACTACCCAAAAAACCATTCTGTGACGAATTATCATGCACAATGTCATTACCATAAGGTAATGGTGTAACCATAGCTGATGCTGAAAAATATAAAAAAAAAGGATAAAATTTGATATCTTTTTTGTGAAAACAAAAGTGGTATAGAGGTAAAAAGAATATTTAGGACAAACAGATGCACTAGCAAAAAGTTATGGTTAATAAATAAAATAATGTCAATTATAAATGCTAAAAAAGTGCTATCATACAAACGACTCACAAAAGGGCAAGTTAATTAGTTGAAAAATATTACATCGTCGCGAAATTGTAGTGGAAGCTGCTGAAAAACAAACATATTAGTAAAAATTAATAAATTATAAAAATATTGTTTAAAAAATTAATTCTGTTAATTTAGAAAAAATAATATTTTAATAAAGATTTACCTGTACGTTGGCGGACTGAACTGCCAGACATCATATCTGCTTTTAAACGATTTTGTGCCGATTGGAATTTGTTGACAAATGTTGAAAAGAATTTCCCGGATACTTGTTTATCTTTTAATTTTGTATAGAAAGATTTTTGAACTTCTTCATTTCCTTCATACAATAATTCTTTAGCTAATTGACATGCTTTGACAAATATTTCTTGTGATATGTCTGCTATAACTAAATCAATTACCAATTCGACTGCACCAGCATTATTAAGTTTACATTGAATTTCATGTAGTGATACACTTTTTAATGGTTTTAAATCACAATTAAAAATATAATTCTCTGAAGTTTTAGAATCATTTGCCTGATCAACATTTTTATGTGATCTCCTCATATTTTGTAATTTCATTGGTTCATGAGGCGGTTCAATAACATGATGACCAAAGTAACGTCTTAATAAAGTAAATCTCAATTTTTTAGCTTCACCATAAAATTCTTGATTAGTACAATTAGCCATTTTGCAGAGTGTTTGGATAACTCTAATGCATAGATTTTCTTGTTTATTTTCTAGAAGTAGTTTACAATGTTGAATGAGTTTTGTTACAGCTTTCCCATTTTCACACTGTCCTCTTAATGGTGAGTCAACAGGAAATAGTTTTTCTGGTAGGTGTAAAACATCAACAAGTACCGAACTCTCTGCACTTTGTAATGGTAATAAGTAAATTTTAAACACATTAATAACTTCTTGATATTTAATAACAACATTTGATGTGTATGTTTCTGATGAAGGTATCATAACTGTTGGTAATCTGGCCATTGGATAATTAGATCTTGATGATGATGAATGATTATTTTTATCTATAAATAATTTTGTTGCTTTAACAGCATTTTGAAACCTTGTAATACCATTTATAGGTGCTGGTTTCATATCATTTATAGCCATACTAGCAATTAACGTTATATTATTATCAGATGCAACTTTTTTCATCAATTTTAAACAATTACCAATTGAATACCAATTTTTTATACCACTTTTCCTTAGTCTTCTATTTGATGCTACATTTAATTCATTCACAATTTGTATAAAAGTAGTCTTATGCTGTTTTATATCAATAATAGCCGAATTATTGTAGTTAGAGGTGAAAAATTTAATTAACAATTTTGTAACATATTTACCAATATATGTTTCTAAATTATATAATAATGAATCATCTATCTTAACACTACCATAAGGCACTGTTAAGGCCGTATTTGGTTGTGGTGCTAAAAATGATGATGTTGTTGTGAAATTTTTGTTATATGCTTTCATGTCTTCACAGATATTTTTAAGAATTTGATCAATATACTCAACATTTCTAGCATCTTTTAACTCAATATCAGTATCAATATAACAATGCATTAAAAATTGAATATAAACACTTTTAATTTGGTAATTACAGTATTCATATGTTATAACTCTAACAATTTGATCCATTGGAAGAATACTAGCACATTTTAATTCTGTATTCCCATTTTTACCCTTTGTGCAATATGCCATAAGACGAACAAGTTCAATATGATAAGTTAGAGAATGTGATGATGGTAATTCATGACTATCATTATAATGTGTCTTCATCATCTCCTTCAATTGTTCAAAACTTGCTGCATCAACATAAACTTGTTTAACATCATCAGTTGCTTTTTGAATTTCCTCTACAACTTTTGATTGAGCTGATTCAATTTCATTATCATGATCTATTACAATAGATTGAAGATATTTTAAAAAGATAGCATCTTTTCCTTTATGTTCAATTAACCTAACAACATGTGACACCAGTGCTTCATTAACATTATCACTTAATTCGAAATTATTTTGAAAGATGCATGTTAGTGTTTCAACTTCTTCTAATGTCTCAATGAATAACTGACCTTCATTTCTTCCATTCTCAATAGATATAAACTTATGAAGTCTATTTTGATTTTCTTTATTATTTTTACAAAAAGATCTTAAAAATAAATGACTAAGTTTAATTAAATGGGGCATTTTATGGTCATTCTTCTTGTCAAATGGAATGCGTAAAAATTCTAAAACAACTTCATAAACACGCATATTTCTTAATAATTGTTGATTCATACTATCTGCTTTATTTTCCTTATGGCAAAGTGACTCATATCTTTCTAATATATCTTGAACTAAAGGATATCCAAGCAAAGGAGCTTTGTCCATAAGATCATGTAATGCTGTAGCTGTTTCCTTTTTATCTTGACTTTTAAGTAAAGTTACAAGTAATATTATACAACTTTTCCTTGAATCCTTATATTCTTCATCAACAAAATCAATTAAATGTTTTGGTATTGATTTAACGTCATTTCTTATAGATTCATCCAACTCTAGTTCCCAATCTTCATCTATCGATGGGTGACTTGAATGATCATCATTATGATAAACAATTTCTAATGTATCTTGTCTCTTCAATCCAACAGCTTTTTGTTCCTTTTCCTGACCCTGTGAACCATTACCATCATCATTATTTATACCCCAATGAACCCAAAGTTCAGATTTCTCTGTTAAATTTTTTAATATAAAAACATCTCTATCAATTTGATGGTAATTATCAACATCATTATTTGATACTAATAATTGAACTTGTTTCAAATCTTCAATTAATTCATGATATTGTGTAAAATGTCTAAATAAAACTTTTAATGCCATACTTGTTAATGTTGGAAAATCATTCATTGTCATTTGCATTAAAATTCTCAATAATTGTTGTCCTTTCTCACCATCAAAATCTAACTCTGTGTCAACTGATTCAAATACAACAGAACACAACTCCTCAGGTTTATCTTCAATTTCACAGATATTTTTTTGCAATTCACCATCTTCATTACATGGATATTGTTTTTTAAACCATGATAATGCAACAGTTATCCTATAATCTCTTTTAACATCCATTATAAATTGTAAAATATCAACAATGATTAATTTTGTTTGTAATACTAACTCTCGCGATTGTTTTGCTTTTAAAGCATCTTCATTTAATGTTTCTGAACCATCTATATTATAATTTAACCGATTTTGCATTTGTGATTGTAAACTATAATCTGGTGGTACAATATTTGTTGTCATATCTGTTAACATTTTCATTCCTTTCTTTACCATGGATGAATTTCCATCATCATTATTTGGATTACCATCTGCAATTGCTAAAAGATTTTTAGCTAATTTAAGTAATTCTGTAAAACTATAAAAACCAAATTGTGCAAGGGCACGAGATAAATTAACAATTTCAAAAGTAAAACGATTGACATCACAATGTGCACCATTCTCATTTAATACAGGTTCATTTGGTCTAGCTTTATTTATCATATTCTCTAAATATCTGTCAACAATTTTTAGGACGTCCTTGAAACTTTCAACATCTGCATGTTTGCTTCTACTGCCATCAACATACCCTTCAACAGCACTACTACTATACTTCTCAACTGTCACATCAACTGGAATATCTCTCCATAAACGAGCATGTCTAACAGCACTAACTGGTGAACCTCTTACAACGTGTAAATGGAGCATCAGACGTGTAAATGATGCTCTTATGTCATCAGGTAACCTTCCATCTGCCATACATTGAATAATCAACTCAATTGGAAGTTCCTTACTTACATTTAATAAATGACGTTCTGGAGGTGGATCGATGGCTAAATATTGCTGATCTTGGCACATTTGAGCAAGTAAACCTAATTGATGACGATAATAATCTAACATCCCAGCATCTTCTTTATTTGAATTAGCATCTAATGAACAATTTACAAGTGATTTACAATATGTTCCCTCTGTACAAAGGTAAATTTTATATTTTCTAAAATTTTTGATATCATCTTGTGTAGGACATTCAATAGGTTGTTTTTCTGTCACCATAAAAATATCTCTATTTGCTTCACTTAAAACAGAATTACATATTAACTCTTGTATCTTTTTATTTGCTTCCCCTCTACAAACACATAAATCAGCAAGGTAATCTAAAAATTTCCCAGATTTATTTTTTCTCACTAATTCAACAAATCTCTCAACGTGAGGTGTTTTAACATATTTTTCTAGCAATTTTGGATTATTATGTAAAACTGCTGTCATTGTATCTTCAGCAAGTAAATCAAATCCAATTTGTTCTTGTATTTGATCAAATTTACCAGCCAAAAATTCTTGATTTTTCCTATAGCCAGTTTGGGCATATTTTAATAAGGCATAACAATATCTAAACATTTTTTTAAATACTAAATTTCTTTGTTCATTCAAAGCCTCGCCAGATTCAAATAAAGGATCAATCTCTTTTTTATCTTTACCCTTTCTTTTTTGAAATGGCGCTTTAAGGAGAGCAAAAACTTGTGCTAATACACCTTGTTCGCGTAGTAATTTTTGTCTATCTCTACTTGGGGAGAAATCAACAATATTTAATGGATCAATCATATGATCAGTAACTCCTGTAACAAAATAAATACATTCAACTAACAATTGACAAGTTGTGTTAGTCATATCTTTTTGAATTGATTGTCCTGAAAGCATAAGAGCAATAAATTGCATCAATGCTTTACTAGCATCATTAGCAAAATCTAAATCACGAACTTCATGAGGTGAGACTTTAGATAAAGCAAATGCTTCCTTATCGATTTTATTTTCTTCACATATGACTTTAACCCATCCTTTTTCTGCCTTATCCATATAAAATAAATTCGATTTTATTGCTGGGTCAGTTGTATGAATCCATGCACCAGTTCTATAATGTTGAATTCTTACAAAAGAGTCAATAGGAACTTTTTGATCTTTACCAGAAGTTATCTTACAAGGATCCAATAAAAACAATAATGATTCATCTTTAGAAGGATCATTTGAATAAGATGGCATTAAAATATAACTATTTCCTTTACAATCTTTTGGGAATTTTGAAATTTCCATTACATCACCTAAATGATTACCAAAAGAAGAATTTTGACTAATTTTTCTTTCCATATCTATTTCATGCTTAGTTATATCATATGGGAGAACAGTTAAGTATAAATCAGTTGCAAGGTGTTTAAAACGTATAAATTTTCTCCATGTTGCAGTTCCACCCCTATAGGCAAAATCTCTATTATAAATTTGAATTTCCCATAACGCTTTTGAACTTGTTGCATCAGCAGCACTAGATCTATTTGTTAATCTTAAAAATACAACATCTCTATTAACTAGACATTTTTCTCTATCCTCTTTAGAAGTAGAATTATCACTTTTATCACTAATCTCCTTTTTTAATTTATTTTTAATATTTGATATTCTATCTAACGTTAAGAATGTTTGTTGATCAGCATGAAATAACCTAACAACATCACCACTTTTGACAAAATCTGTCAAATTTTCGTCGTACTGGAGGAAAAGGTTTACCTGCCACTCTGTATTCTCATTTAAAATGTTTACCTCACAAGCATTCTCATGATCTTTTAATCGTTGACGAGACAGATGAAGTTGGTGTTTAATGTGTCCTAAAGAATTTTGATTTCCATTGGTATACGGAACAAGGTAAATTCTCTCTGATGACATAACTCCATATCCAATTGCAACATGCTTGTAAACAGGTTCTACAACAAACCATGATCCTTCATTTCCAACCTTATCTAAATATACACGCATAGCATTTCTCTCCACTTTTGCGGGTGAATTTTTTTGCATTGTAAGATATTTATTTGATTTTACATGAAGTAACTAAATAACAGTTTTATATATCTAAAGAATCATCATACCTGTATCGAAGTTCCATATTGAATTTGCGTTCCTAACATTTTTCTGTATTCTAACTCATTTTGTTCCTTCTCTTTCTCAGCTGCATTTCTTAATTTACTTAGCATTTCTTTCTCTGAACCATCACCAGCTAAACATTTTTTTTGCTCACTCCAATATTGTTTTTGGGCTGCATACCTATAAACAGGACATATTCTAAAAAGGCAATCTCTATAATTTTTGGGAGGTGATTGTAACGATCCATTTTTTAGTTCAACTAAACATCTATCATCTACCAATCTAAAAAACAATATGTTGATTAATTTATTAATAATTTTCCTACCCTAATGTAGAAAGAAAACCTTCATAGATTTTCCTTTCTGAATTATCTATAGCGTAAAGAGAAATGACGTCACCAATATGAAGATTAGTATTATGAAAAGCATCAAGGCTGACATTATTTGATGATGTAAATTTTTCTCGACTTTGTAATAGATTTTCTTCCATTTAAACAAAAGTTGAATAATCACCTTAAAAAATATTTTGATAATTTTTATGTTACGAAAAAGTGTTCAAAAAGACTGTGGACAAAAAAACAATCTTTAAATAGATCAATTGATTGATAAAAAAAATTAATTCATAGCATAAAATTATTTGTGAAAATGCTTGTCTTTAAATATACGTATTCATACATATATATTTTAGGAAAAGATATTTTATAATATTAACAATATAACTTTCATATTAATAATAGAAAATAAATTATTATTTTCACTAGATATTTTTATGACAAATGAGAAAAAAATTTTTATAATTTGTAATTTATTATCAGTTAAATGATAATAATTTTCACTATACTATAAAAAAGAAAAGAGGAAACTTTTTATTGTTAAATTTTTGCTTAAAACTATCAACATACTTTTAATTTATTTTACGGATCATGATAATTTTAAAAATATTACTTTAGTATATTTATTTAACAAAAGACTAAAAATATATTCATTGCTTTTTGATTGAATAAGAATAAATGATTCCTAAAAACCAATTCTTATATTATTTTAATATTAATAGTTTTTTTAAATGATATTTAAATAATTTTGTTGTGTGAAATGTTTGTAATGATTTAAAATAAACACTTCAAAATCTATCTATTAATATATATTATTAAAAAATGTATTCAATTAACTAATTTAAAGAATCAAAGTGATCAAAATGAAGATATTATCAAATATATACATATGTAGATCAATATTAAAAGAAAAATTCCTTAATATAAGATTACATTTAACACTACCCAACTGTACTTAATAAATTTTCTAGTTAAATAATAGTAAAAATAAATTTTGTTGTACAACATATAAATTTTATTGTTTAAATAAATATAGTATATTCTTATCACCTAAATAATTGTAAAAATTAACATAAATAAAAATTAAATGCTCATATGAATATTATAAATATAGTGATAAAAAAAGTTATAAAATTATAACAATGCTACAAACAATATTGAATATGACAATTTTTAATTTTTAAAATATCGTATTATTATTATTATGATTTGATGCATCATACATTATCAACAAAAAGTTAATAATGTATAGAAGCATATTTGATCATATTATTCATGTTATGAAAAGGAATTGAAATTATCATAAAAGTGTTAAGAAATTTTCCGCGTATATTCTAGATAAATGGTAATATTTTCTTTCAATAGATAAAAATAAAGTACATGATAAGAGTGAATATATTAAACCAATATTAATAGATGACTCTGATTATGTTTTGAGACTATTATTAATCTTTACTAATGGAAGCAAATTGATATTTGTATCAATATCATTTAAAAATATTTCCATGACTGAAATATATATAATTGATCTATAGGTAAATTTTTATGATATATATAGGAATAAAAATGTATTATTTCAATTTATTACAATAACGTGTTTTTTATTCTTGGATATATAAAATAATTAAGTAATGTGATGTATTAGTTTAATAAATTTACAACACTTAATAGTTAAAATATAATTTTTATGATATCATAATAATATATATTTATATTAATATAGGAAGAACTTCTAAAATATAAAAATAAATTCATATCAATCAAAGTAGTGTTCAAATTAAGGAGTTGTATAAAATTTTTGTTACTAAATGATTGAAGAAAATAATCTTAAAATCTGATAACAATAATGATGATCCATGACAAATAGGTCTATAATCAGCAAAAATGATCCTTCTTTAGTTTGTATAATTATATTTTATGTTGTTTTATCGTTAAGATTTATTTTTACTTGAATCAAGCAAAATATACAAAATAAAAATACTTTAAAGATGGATTTTATATATAATAACTATACAAACTAAAACATTTAACTTGATCTTCTTTTATAAACTGGAACAAAATTTATAATTTCTGACTTACAGTACCAAAAATATTTGAACAAT
The DNA here is from genome assembly GCA_005656395.1 of Strongyloides papillosus. Taxonomy (NCBI): domain Eukaryota; kingdom Metazoa; phylum Nematoda; class Chromadorea; order Rhabditida; family Strongyloididae; genus Strongyloides; species Strongyloides papillosus. Next base: position 1,746,811 of record SRSI01000004.1, on the reverse strand, counting down.
TAACTGTTACTTATGGAATAATTTTATTTAAAGCTTTTGTTTATGATAAAGAATACATAATAAGTTTTATTAATAATATGTCATAATAAAAATATACACATATATAATAAAATAATTTATTAGTTATATTTTTTATTTTGACTGGTAAATAATTGTTCGGACATTTTTAATCTGATTAGATGTTCAACACTAAAATCAATCACCAGTTTTCATTTAATTCAAAACAAAAGTAAAACTTTTATTTTCTTTTACGTTCTCAGACATGATAAAAGTAATAATTAAATAGTGGAATTATTTATCTCCTTAATATTTAACTATTTTATTACTAAAAATACATCATAAGAGAAATATTCTTTATGCTTTAATTTTGATTACATATTAAATTAAATAAATTAACGTTAGATTACCTTAAGAGGATAATAATCTTGTTGTCTACTAAAAAAATATCATCTAAGTAAATAATAGGAAATTTCATTATTCAAGTGTATATTACAAAAGTTTATTTCGCCACATAATAAAATGATTTAAATATTTTATAAACTAGCCATAAAAGATGCAGAATGTTGTCTTCTTTTTATTTCAAAATCATCTACTGTTACCTGATAAAATATCAAGAACTTTTATTCTCCCTAAACAAGAGCAAAAGCAATTTTTTTTCATTATTATTAAACGTTTTTTTCTTTCCTCAAAATTCTCTAACAATTGAAAGTGCAATAATTTTAGTTAAACATTTTTTGATAAAATCAAGAGTAGATAATGAATTTGCTATCATAAAACATCATATTATAAAAAAGAAGAATATGCGTGCATAAAAAAGACACATTATTCTTAAATGTTTAAAATATCAATTACCACAATTCTACTACTTTATCCATAACCTTGATCGTTTATAGATAGAACTTTTATAATTTTTTTGTCAAAAGTAAATTAAAAATTGTTTCTTTCAAATAATGTAAACGATATCAATAGACTTGAAATTTATTTGGCATACTCATTGGTAAGACCATATTATTATCATATCTTCAAATGTTTACATAAATAAATTGAATGAAATTAAAAATTTCATAATCATTGAAAAGAAGTTATTTTTGCCATTGCAGTAAAGATATTAAAACAATAATAAAAAATAAATGCTATACAATTAAAGAAAAAATAAATTAAAATATAATTTTTTAATTGATGTATATGTATATATATTTTTTTTATTCACAATAATTATACAATATAAATTACTTCCAATATTTTTATTTCTCTTTATAAAATACATATATAAGAGCCCACTTGTAATTAGGGATTAAGTAAGATAATTTGTAAAATATTTTATCCATTCTGTGGAGAATTCTTTAAATCTATGAGATTGTTCTTTATTTAACAAGTATATTTGCTAAGCAATAACCTTAATATATGAATCTTTCTACTTTATCTACTGATTATTGTTTTACATTTCCTTTACTTTTATATTAATTATATATATTCTAAGATATATGAAAAATATATGCTAAAGAGTTAGTAACCAAATGAGTAAAGTTCAGGTAAACAATTTGGTATTTATAAATTTTTAATTATGTTTGCTGATTATTTTGCATTTGTAGTAGATTTTTGCGTACACATTGGTAATTTTTATCTTCAATAATCTTTTTTATTTCTTTCTAATTATCGTCTTATTTATAATTATTATTATAAGTACTAGAAATCTATATCATTATTATTTAAACTTTTTAAAATTTTTATAATTGTATTTTATGAGTGATCCTTTGTAAACATATTCACTTTCATAATATAATGTCGTTTCAGAATTTTTAATAAATAATTTGTACATGATAAAAATATTTATAATATATTTCTCGTCATTTAATGTACTGTAATAACAATACTTATGTTGACATTTCAGAAATCTTACTAAAAATGAGTGAAGAAAAAGGATTATCAAAACGAAAAATCAAACAGTATAAAGTTAAAAGTAAGACTATGGATTTTTTTGGTTCTGTTTTGGCACCATTGAGAAACAATAGTGTCAAAGAATTATCAAATACTTTGTCAGGATCAAGTAAGGGAAAATTAATGGCAATTCAGGCACCCTCTAGTACATCTACTCAAAATTGTTTAGTTATTCATGAAAAACCATTAAAACAATTAAAAAAATCAAATACTGTAGTTTTTGAAGACAATTCAATGACATCTAGTAGTAAAAAATCACCTTATGATGAAATTAATAGTGACTCTTCTAAAAATAGTATCATTTTTAAGATGCGCTCCTCTCTCAAAAAAAGCAAACATGAACATTGCAATAGTAGTTATGTATCATTAAAAGATTATTCTGAATCAAATTTAAACCCTGACATTTTTGTTTCAAATATTGAAAATAAAAAAAGTAGTGACAAGTCAAGTCTTACTTCTAAAATTAATATATTTAAATTATTTTCAAATACCTCCAAAAAAAAAGATAGTTTTGATGAAAGAAAAGTTAGAAAAACAAAATCGTATAACTGTCGCATGGGTAGTTTGAACTTTTCCGATAAGCAATCAAGTCATTTTTCAGTATGTGTTAAAAAAGAAGGTAATACTAATGATGAGAAAAATGTTTTTAATAATGTTTACAATACAATTGATTCCCATGCTATTAAAAAAGTAAATTCAAAAGACAGATCACTGGTGAATGAGAAAGATGGAACATTACTTGTAGATTCGAAAATTGCTACTACTCTACCACAAATCAATGTCAATGGTAATAATAGTAGTGGAGGTGAAAATAACGTAGTTCGTGTTAAATTAAGACAGCCAAAAAGATATTATGGATCACATACAACAAGTAAATTTATTGATTGTTATAATGAAGATGTTCCTGATGCACCACCAAGAAGAAAGATGATAGGGTTCTTACACCGCACATCAAATTTTTCAGTGGATAGCACATACAGTGATGATTCAGTTACTCGTCATTCATTAGGTATCTTTCTTATTTTTGATATTTAGGCAATATTAACTAACTAATTAATGAAAATCTTTAATTAAAAACATTATCTCGTTTCAGAAAATAAACTGTTATTAGATAGTGAGGTAAAAGAAAAGAATAATCGGCTTTCAAAAAGAACAGAATATGTTACTCCTTCTCTCTCAACGAAACAACAATTTAGTCACAGAGATAGAAGCTTAAGATACCACAGAAATATTAATGTTGTTTTAAATATGAAGGTAAATGATTTTTTAGGAATTAACCTTGTTGGGCATTCATCAAGAAATGGTGATAAAGGTATTTTTATTGCTGACATAATTCCTGGTGGAGCTATTTCTCAATGTGGAAGGATTTGTGTTGGCGATGAAATTTTAGAGATGAATGGGATAAGTTTCGAAAATGTTTCTAATGATCAAGCAGTTATAATGCTCACAAATGAAATGAAAAAACGTGAAATGTTAAGATTAAAGATAAGGAAACATTATAATAGTATTCTTGAATATCATAATTATGATAAAACAAACCTATCAAATAAAAGTCATTTTAATTTTGTGAGAAGAAGTTTAAGAGACTACCCAAATCATTTTAATTTTTCACAACCTATTAACGATGATATATGGATGCCCCAAAAAATTAATAAAAATGATGAAAATAAGGTAGAATTACCGCAAATATTGATGCCTGCAATACGTGAAAGTCATGAAAATTTACCATCATCACCAGGTATAGGTAAAAAATCCCTGGTAAATCAAAATGACAGGAAAGAACTTACAATGCATCATGTTGATAAATTGTTTGATTTAGATACTAATAAAGAGAATGTTGTTTTATCAATGTCATTACCAAATTCATATTTAGAGGCTAAAGAAAAGGCATGGATTAAAATTAATTATCCAATGTGTTTTCACGGGAAACATCTAATTGATTGGTTATTAGCAAATGTTAAAGGTTTAAAAGATCGAAAGAGTGCCAGGAATTACGCTTTTGAATTGTTGAAGGAAAAACTTATTGTACATGTGATTTGTAGATATACATTCTCAGAACAATGTTATTATGTTTTTGGAGAGAAAATAGAAAAATTAAAGAAAGCTGATGAGTGTGGAATTGATAGATTAATAATATAAAGTTTTATTTTTTCCCAAAAAAATCTTAGCAAAAGTTTTCACTTTTTAATTTATAAAATTTTACTTTAAAAAATTATTTGTATTTCTATGTTTATTGGAGTAACGTTCTACCTTTGGTTTTCGATACAATTTACATCTATGTGCCAAGCAAAATATGTTTATTTTTATTGTTAAATTTAAGAAAATAGTGGAATTTTTATAATCATTATTAATTCGTTAGTTTTTAAAATGACAATGAATACATCAAGTTATGTTGAACAATTGTATGATGACATAAATAAAATGAGTCATATATGTTGGAATAAGCCAGATTTTTTTAATGAAATTTTTGCAAATATATCATATCGTATTGTTGTATTAGTAGAACATTTACTTAGGAAAAATAATGCTTGGAAATGGATTGTTGGACCTGATAAAAAAGATTGTTTCTACATTCCGTAAGTTATAATATTTTTTTAAAAACTGTATAATACTATTCAAGAGAAGGAAAAATGAATATATTACTAAATGATGTTGATGGAATAGAAAAAATAATACCAATATTAAATTCAAAAGGAATGACAATAAAGCAATTTATATGTCAATGTAATGATGTTATCGTTGAAAATTTTGATATAATACCTATTGAAGAAAGAAGAACACTTGAAGCTGTACAATTAGTATTAGGCAGAAAATTTCATGCAGTAGAATTAATTAATCCTGACAACAAAGAAATATTTAACATTAAAATAGTTGAAGACAGTATGTATTTGAAGGTAAGTATCAATGTTAAATCTTTTCCTGCACCTACCTATGAATGGAAACTTGATGGGAAAGCCTTTAATATTTCACACGTTGATGATTGTGATAATGTCCGATACATATTAAGATGTCAATGTTTATTAAATCAAAAATTAGAATGTATTGTGTACAATGAGACACCATTAAGTGATTACTTATTATGGTATTTAGAAAATAAGAAATATACTATACATGGTGGACCATTATCACTTGAAAAGTATGAATTAGAAGAAAAATTTAGTAAGTTAAATGGTATATTAGTTGTTTTAATAGAATTTCCATAGTTTGTTTTGATTGTAAAAAAAATGAATCATTAATAGAGGAAGATGATAATGTTGATGAGAAAAAAGATATCGCAAAAGATAAGGTAGTTTCAAATTATTATACAGATAGTACAAATGTAATATTGGAAGCATCAGATAAGGTTGCTTTAATAATAGCTAATAGGAATTATCAAATTTTAAATCTCGGTTTAAGAACACCACTGTCTGACGCAGAGACATTAGCAGAAGAATTACAAGGAATGAATTATAAAACAGTTGTTTTGGCTGATTTAAATTTAGAAGAGATGAAAAAGATGATTATATATTTTACGCAGCTTTTAGGCGATAATGTTTATGCAGTTTTTTATTTTGTTGGTCATGGTTTTCAAATAAATGGTCAATGTTATCTCCTTCCAATAAATAATCAAATAGAATTTTATGCTCCTGAGCATTGTTTACCCATGAATTGGATCCTTTGTAAATTTATGGCTTGTAATCCTGGAATGCATGTAATATTATTAGACATCTGTAGGTATGAAGAACCATCTAATCCAATAGAATTTATGTATAAGGCTAAAGAAATATATAATATTCAAAAGATTCCTGTTCGTCCAAATGCAATATATGGTTTTGCTACATCCACTGGTGGTGGTGCCTATGAAGTTGTTGGGGAGAAGAATGGTATATTTATGAAATATTTAAAAAGACACATTTCAAAAGATATACCAGTAATATCAATATTACAAAAAGTTTTCCGTGATGTTCAAAATGATCCATTAATATCAAATATTCAAGTTCCTGAATTAACATGTAATCTTCCACATCCAAGAAAGCTAACAGATCCATTAGTTATTGGTGGTCATACAATGTCTTACGATAATCATAATAATATCTGGTGTAACATGCATATGTTTCCGGATCCAATAACCATCCAACCAAAAGATTTAGATGTTGTTATTACTATATGGGTTAATTATTGTGGTCATTTTACAAATAAGTGTTACATAAATGCAAATGTTTGTGATGATAATGATATGAAAAAAAATGGAGAATTTCAGTATATTGCTTTGTTAAAATTTAATTCTTTACTTAGTATATCAAATCCAAGAAAAACAGAAAATGGTGAAGAAGGTGTTACAATGTCATATTTAGTTAGTGGTCTACAAAAAATTAAAAAAAATGTTTATTGTACGTTAATATTAACAAATTACACAAATGATGATAACAAACATGATGATGGAGATGCAATTTTTACCGAGGAAATTGATTTAGGATGTATTTTGATAACCAAAATCACATAAATGTTTTATTATAAAATTTTTTTTATAATAAATATTAAAATTTAAGAAAAACAACAACCTACCTTATTTTTTATTTACAGATATTTGAATTTATTTATAGAAGTATTAGTATTGAGGAAATGTGACTGATTGAAAAAATAAGACAACATAAATTTTTAATATAATATCATCAAACTCCCATTAACTACCATAACATTATAAAAAAGATATTTTATTTATATTTTAAAAATTTCTAACAATTCCTATCAAAACATTTTCATAAATAATAAATAAGTATCTAAATTGTCTTTTAAAACCCTTTATTTTACGATTCTGTTTTAAGATTATTATCCTTCGTCCGTGCTACTTGTGGTATAAAATAGCTTCACAAATTTAATTTTACTTTACACACAATTTCAATCACCTAAAAACATATTTTCGTTTACTTTTATATGTAAGATATTTTCTTCTTCATTTTATGAATTTTAAGTATTAAAAAAAGCTTTGCCTTCTATGGTTAATTGGACTTTAAAGTGTAAAGTTTAAATAAAACATATACTATTATATATTCATCACTACTAAATAATAATTAATGGTTACTGTATGATAATTGAAAAAGCGGTAAATATAATTTTAGTTAAATTATTTTTTAATAAAAAACGATTGTTTTCATTTTTAAATGAGCGTAATTATGTTCATCTTTAATGTTATTATTGAATTAAAATTCAGTTTATAAAAAGTTCTATTGTAAACTAAATGTTATAGTTGGAAAAAGAATTTTTTTTATAAATATAGACTTTAATATTATGGTTTCTCTGAGAGATATTTTAAAAGTAATAATATTCCTTTTACAATAAATTTACGGTATCTGAGCAAAACATTTTCTCTATAAAGCCTTTTTAATGGCTCACTTCAAAGCTAAATGATATTTCAAATTTTACTGAAACGTTTTTGGTTTAATTGTCTAAATGGTCTATATTTAAAATGTTCCTTCGTTACTTTGAAAGTTTCCATGGAAACATCTTTTTGTAGGATATATTAAAATTTTTATCTTTAATTAATTGCTATTACTATTTGAACGAACTTATTAGTGTTAGCAATTGGAAAATTTATTGCATGTAAAAATCATTATTTTATCAAAATATTCTTGTTTAACAAATAAAGTATGTACGTTTTATTTTTAAAAGTTATCATAAAATTTACGTAGTTATATGCAATTTCTCAGGATATCTTGTTATTTTTATTTTTTGATTCATACTCATCATATAAAAAACACACTTAAATATTTTATTATTTCCTTTAAATTTAAGTACGGTAATCGTATGTTATTTTGACAAATTTTAGGTATGCACTATATTGCACATATATTTTTACTATAATGGAATTTCAGCATAACAAAATAAACATGAAAGAAATAATTCAGGTTAGTTTTTCTTTTTTAAATTACTTAAAAGCATTTTATAGGTGGCCACATATTATGATATATTTACGTCACACGAAAATGAAATGAGTTTTATAAAAAACAAAATTAATTTAAAAGAGTATTTAACAAACAAACTAAATTACTTTAAAAAAAACAATTCTGATATATTCATAGAGATCAAAATTTTATTATTTTTTTCCATTTTAACTAGATTGTTTAATATACTTTATTTTAAAACATATTTGGAAAGTAATAAAAAGATTATGAAGAGTAATGATAATCAATATGAATCAAATCAAAAAAATAATTCTAATGAAAAGAACAATAGGGGGGATGAAAGCCGTGGTAACGAAAGTAAAGATGAGTCAAAAAATGATAACAACGAAATTGGAGGGAATAACGGACAAAGAAGGGACGGAAATAACGATAAAAATAACAACAACAATAATAGAAGAAATAATAATAGTAATAATAATTATAAAGTTGATGAAAATAAATCTGATGACAATGACGATGATGAAAAAAATGAAGCGAAGAAAAGTGGTAGAATTTCAACAATTGAAAATATTAAGTCAAAAAGAAGTTCTTATCCAAATGGGAAAGCATTTAATAGATCAAATTTAACTGTAAAGGGCGTTGGAAATTTTAACAACCTAAAGAATATTGAAAGAAATGATAGCAGGAAAATCGCATTATTTAGCATCCCAAAAAATAGTGCTAAAGGAATTGATAAAAATAATATAAAAAAAACCGAATCATTAATTACAATAAATAACAAAGATGATAAAAATATTGATGATCCATCTAATATTAATGAGATAGCTTTTAAACCAATTGTAAAACGGTTACATTACACAAAAATTGTTACAACATTATTGAAGAATTTAAACTCAAGGAATACAGCATTACTATTACAGGCACTAAGACAACAAATTACCAGGAAAGAAAATAAAGAAGCATCAATTGAAGTTATCAAGGTATTTGCTTTTAAAGACATTTTAAATCTTAGGAATGCAAATAATTCAATTGTTTACAATATCTTATTACATCATGATTCAAAAAATCATATAATAAAAGAAGAGTTTGCTAGATTATTAAATGCTATAGCATCTTTTAAAGTTGGTAGAGCATTTTTAATCAACTTTTCATATGGTAAAAATTTTATCTACCCATCTGTTGTTGCATTAAAAAATAAGCGATTAGATGATATTACATCGTCACATATTTTGGCAGCAATACAAAAGGTATCTATTAAACCAGTAGTACAAAAAGAATTGTTACAACAAAATATACTTGATTGGTTGGTTAAAATTATTGTACAAGATAGTATCTCTTCAACATTCTTTGATTTTGGTATAGCATTAATATCAAATTTAGTATTGAATCCCTTCGTTCAATCTCATATAATTCGTATAACTCATGATTTAGTAATGATGTTATTAATAATTTTGCAAAGAAATAATTTTAAAGACAAAAATATTATTTATGGAATAATGTATGTGGTATTGGAGCTGAGGAAAGTTAGAGTGAAAGTTAAAGAATTAAAAGTTGATGAAATATTGTATAAACATTTAAAAGTTTCTACTAGTTATGAAGAGAAATGTATAATTGCTTTCTTGCTATGTTGTTTACTTGAAGGTAAGAAGTTTAAAAATTTAAATATTATTTTGCAAATATAAAAATATCAAAAAGACATATCTATTATTAAAGTTAATGGATTAGAAATGTTTAAAAAACTTTTATCTTTTTTATCATTAACTTTATCAGAAGTGACATTTTATTATTTTAAGAGATAAAGATGTATTTTGAGAAACTTTTTTTATTCATTAAAGTCTCTCCTCATAATCATAAATTTAAACTTTTTTATCATATTGGATAACTATACTAGTTGTTGTGGAGAAAAAAATATTTGTAGTATTTGTTGAAGAGAATAGTTTTAGATGATATATGTTTGAAAAATGTTGATAAAAATATTTCTTATTTTTTTTGATTCAATATTGTATCAACTAGATAGCTTTTATCATCTAAAGTATTTTTGTTCATTGGTAGATTAGAATTCAAAAAAATTAACTTTATGTTAATTGATTTTTATAAAAATGTTTACTGTTTCAATGGAAATTTTTTTACTGTAAATAAGTGAGTTTATATTAAATATTTGTAGATTTATGTAAAGAAATGTCATAGTTATTATTTTGAAAGGATGTTGTAATTATCCATTTGATTTATTATATATATCATACTAGTTAAAAATGTTGACCTGTAAAAATATATAATAAATGTATTTTCTTTATTATTATTATTTTTTGATATTGTATTTTAACTATAATTAAAGAAATTATATATATGTTATTTATAATATTCATTCTTATAATTCTCCTTTACACTATCAATTTTAATTTTCAGTTATTTTTATATCTTGATGCTTAAAATTTTGCTTCTAAATAAATATACATGGTCAATTTCATATGATAATGGAATAGTTTTTGAATGTTTAAAACATAATGTAACAAATGTCTGTACCCATTTAAAAATGCTTCTTTAGTTGTCCGTGGCAGGTTGTGCTGGTCACTAATACTAAGACATACGAATATTTTAGCATTACATAATTACACTTTTATCTTAAAATTTTAATTATTTTTAATCTCTATATTTTTATATTATCTACTCAAATAATTTTTTTCATATCTTCACAGAAATATATCGTTAATTTTGTTTTTTTATTTATTTATTTTTTTGATATACACGCTATTTTAAAATACTTTTATTAATACTAGAGAACTGTTAGGCAATTATTATATATGTATATAATTTTTTATTCACAATGTGTAGATATGTTTTGTGTATATATATGTATAGTTTAAAAATTTTGTCGAGTTAATGTCGTTGTTATTTTTGTTTAAAATGTTCAATCAACATTTAAACTATCGTTCATTTTAACTTTCTTTTTATAGTTGATAATTTTTCCTGTTACATTTTATTAAAAATAACATAACAAAATTTAAATGTACCATTTTATTGATATTATCAACGTGAAGATATATTTTTATATATCTAAGTATCGTCATGAAATTTTTTTTACTTATCCTATACGTAAAAACTATTTTTAGACATTTTTATGTCCTTTGTATATAATTTTAAAATCATGACGTATTATTGAATAAAAAATCATAAAATATTTATTTTTATGATGTATAATATGAATTTATTTTTTCCAACTTTTGGTAAAAAAGTAGTTATATATACTTTTACTTTACGTTTATGATATTCATATACGTTTTCTGAAAGATTATTAAAAAATAAGCCTTGTATTATATAAATTTTTTAAACTAATATTTAATTTAATTAAAAATTATCAAAAGTATTTTTTACTAACATTAACCATATAAAAATTTTATATTAGCTAATTTAACTTTGACAAATATAATTTAGATAACAAAAATTTTTTTATTAAAACTTCTCCATTTCATTGTTTCTTTTTTATCATTATAAAATATTATATAAGAGGTGTATGACGATTGTGCCAGGCTGTATCCTTTTTTCACAGATTATGTCCTAAACTTACATACTTGACCACATCTGACAAAATGTTTTGTTGCATATGTATATATAAAAATCGACTTAAATATTTGAAAGAAATATTTATGGTTATAAAATGATAGATGATGTTAATATTTCACTATAATATAAAATAAATATACAATCATATAATATTCTTGTGTAATTAATAAAAAATATACTATTTTTCTGGACACTATTACATATCTTATTATTATTATGACAAAAATAATAAATATTTTTTTCACTTCTACAATATACCTCATTGTACTTTAATAAATTTATAAAAATACACGGTATTTATAAACGTACAAGATAACATATTTGTCAAATGAAATTAGGACCATAGGTTAGTGAAGTAATCAGGTAACTGTTATTCGATAATTATATTAAAGCAAACACTTTTTTTTTTATAAAAATACACTTTTCTCTGTTATCATAATTTCTTCATTCTTTTAAATCAGTTCTTCCTATACGTACATCCATCTTGTTTTTTAATTAGAAAATGTTATTACGTCAAATGATAAAAATAGGAAAGGATGTTTAATTTTTGAATATATAAATTATTATATATATTCTAAAAGCATTTATTTTCTACTAATAGTTTTTAGATATTATATTTATGATAAAAAACAAAATTTTTTAAAAACTTACGACTTCCCGCTCCCTGAGACTCTACTTGTGACAGAGAGTTTATATGTCCCAAGTTAGACGATCAGGTACCAGGATATCGATAGTAAAAATATGTTAAAATTAAAAAAAACATAAATGTAAATATAACCAATTTTCTTTAGAATATGACTATGGTAATAAAAAGGTTTATTCTTTGTCGGAGAATGATGATAATGTAAGTTTTGTTAATACTATCAATCGAAATAATATGGTATGAAATATAAATGTTATTGTAGTGGGATGATTATATCGAAGCTGAGATAGAATCAACTGATAGACTTCGTCCGGGAGCTTTAGAATGTTTTGGGGAGAAACTTCTAATTGAAAAATTTCAAATTAGGAATGATCAGAAGGATATCTATTGTCAGGCTTTTGCAGAGGTTGATAGCAAATCAACTGATATGTATATTAATTCACCACAAGTACCTCTAGGAACAGTCACAAATAAAAATTCATCTTTTTCATTAAATAATCCATTATCTCGTACGACCACAACAGCATCATCTAAACATAATTTAAAAATAATTTCAGGCAATAAACAACAAAATAGTATCTATGGAAGAACTTCTCGTAGCCTCTCAAGATCTACACCAAAAATTAATGATTCAAATAAACCACCAAATTCAACAACATCCTTTAAAACATTTATTTTAGAGAATGACAAGAGAAAACCTTTAATTTTGCCTTGTGGTATAAAAAGTGCAGTATTAGAGAATTTAAAACTTATACGTGCAAAATTAACATCGCTTAATATACCTTTAGAATGTGATGACAATGAAGGTTCAAGAGAAAATAAAATAAATTTACCTTCGAAAGATGAAATAAAAAAATATTTTGTCATTCCAAAAAAAGTAAATATTGAGAAAACCTTTGTAATAGATAAGAAAAAACCTATAAAAAGTATATCAACTTATAAAAAAAATGATTTGTATAGCAATGAGAATTTTAAGAATGAATTATTTTCAAAGGACAAATATAACAATACTTTACAAATTGAAACATTTGACAATACTTCAACAAGTAATCCACCACAGTTTGATGGCCCTCATGATGATATTGATATAGACTATAATAGTGTATTTTTATCACGTCCAAAAGTTTTACGTACCCCAGATAAAGTAAATTTAAGTAAGGATGACTTTTTTTTCTAACAAATTTTTATTTTAAAAGAAGAGACAGTTATTAAAATAATTATTCAATTTAACAAAATATTAATGCATACAAAAAGATAAATTGGGGTCGAATAAATGATTCTTCTAATTTAATTCATAAATTGTGTATTATAAAATTTTGAATAAATTATAATAATTTGATAAAATTTTTTTTGTTTTTGAGGACAAAAATTAATTAAAAAGAGGAAAAATATTATGAAATTTAATTAGATATTAAGGATTCAATTTTTAGACAAAAAAATATACTATCTCTTCATTAATTTATATCTAATTTTATAATAAAGTCTAGATTATTACACTTCATATTTTTTTTTGCAACAATCGCTAAAAAAATAAAGATTTACTAAGCGTGTATTCTGCAATATGGTTGATTATTTTTAGCATAAAAGCTTTGACCTTCCAAATTTACATGGCAGACGACACAACAAAAACAATTTGAGTGAAAAGATGATCCTAAGGCTTCAACCCATCTGTCACCAGCCTCAATTGGAAATTTACAAGAAACACATTTTGTTGTGAAAAGATTATTCCAGTCTAAAAAAAATAATTTAAAGTATAATTCTTTAATTAAAAATTTACCTCTTTCACAATATGGTTTTCCATTTTCCATATAAAATGCAGCATTACCAAATGGTCTCATACAATGAGCACAAGTAAAACAGTGAGGATGAAATTGCTTTTGAAGGGCATTTAAACAGTCTCCTGTTATTGGTTTACTACATTTACCACAAACAGGAGCAATAAGTTTTTCAAAACATACCTCACAAAAACGTTGTCCTTTCTCCTCAACAAAACCAATATTAACAAGTTTACGGGAACATGAAACATTTGCACAAACAAAATGTTCTGGACAATAGGTATCACCACCTGTCATAACAAAAGCTCCATGAATTTCATTTCTACATTGATTGCATACTGGTATTCTATTTTCGTATGATTGTTGATAATTCTTTTCACTAACAACATTTCTTTGATTTGTATATTGTTGTCTGGTAATATCATTATTTCCTGAATAATTACCTCCCAAAAATCTTTGTTGTTGGTGGTAATCTGTAATTAAATAATAATAAATAATTTACAATAAATAAAAAATTATTGTATAAACAAAAAAAAGATATTAGACAAGGACACACCTAAACATTTATTTGACGAAGACATATCATCATTGGACACTTCATCTTCAACCCGAGCTTTCTTAATAATATTGCATATATTATCACCAGGTGTTATAAATTTTGTTGGTTCCTGTTGAGAAGATGGTAAATTTTCATTTTGAAAATTTGTTATATGATGGCTTATTATGCAATTTGAAACTACTGGCTGGTATTCTTCATTACTTATTATAATACTTCTCTCACGTAATTCAGCTTTCATTTTTTCAACTTCAACCCTTGTTTCTTCTATCAGTTTTTTTGTGCTATCCTCATTAATATCATTCTTTGCATATTCTTCATCTTGTTCATTTTTCTCATCTAAAGACGGTATATTATTATTAATTTTTATAGATCGTTCTATTCCATGTTTCTCTTCAATTTGTTTTAAAAGTTTTTGGGTACTTTCGATAAGGTGTGTGAGTTTACCTTCCTCAAATTCTTCACATGGATTGTAGGAGAAAGAATTTACAGTATCTTCATTTCCATGATCATTTTTTGATACATTTTCATTACTATAAAATAGTCCACTATTTTCATTATTCATACTAATCTGTTCAAGTTCTTTTTCTCTCCTATACTCTTCTAATTCTTCTTTTATCCATTGTTCTTGTTCGTCAACACAATCAGATTCATCAGCCTCTATATCTTCAAAAGTGTTTTCATTTTCATTGAGTCTGTAGTCGGAGAATGATTCTTCCGTTAAAATATCTGTTTCCTCTATTATTTCAGGTGCCTCAACCCAACGTAAATGTTTTTCAATTTTCGTTATGTTATCAGTAATATCATTTGATGAAGATGCTGTAAGAATTTCTGGTAGATTCGCTAATTGATTAGAAACTTCATCATCCATATCAGGTTTAATAGGAACGAAACTACATTTACTATCTATTTCTTTTTTCTGCAAATCCCTTTTTTTGCTCTTTCTTGGTGATATTCGAGGTGGAGTTAATCTATCAATATTGGGAGATGGAATTAAAATAGCTTCAATATATCTTTGATTACTTGATATATTGGAATTATAAGATCTTTCATATGTAGAACTTAAAGCAGGAGAATGGAGGCCAAGATAAATATTATTATTTTGCATACTACATTTTGAATCTTCCTCTGCAACCAAATCCAGGAGTGATTTATTTTCTTTTTTTTCGTATGGACCTAAATGAAGAGTCCAATATTTTTGAGAAGATGTTGCTGATGATTCTGATGGAGGCCAATTTGGAAGATTATCACTTTTTTTAAGAAATTTAACAGTTGCATTTCTAATATCCTTAGGTAATGGACTTTTTTTAAGATTACGAGACTGAGGTGCTTCAATTCCTACATTATTAACATGGACATTTAAGACATCTACATAAAAAAACATAAAAAATATGACATTTTTAACGTGACAATAATTATATACTTTTATATTGACTCGTTATTTTTGTTAGTAAATTTAAAGATAAATTATTTGTTAAATGGCATATTTATAAAATATTTAACAAATAAAACTATTTATATAATGTTAGTTTAACAGGATTGCATTAAACCATAAAAATTGTATAAATAAATATAAATGAAAAGTTTTTTAAAACATTATTTTAATGTTTAAATGTTAAAAATACACTTACCATTACTATTAACATGAGGTGATCCATAATAGGGTACGGGAGTTTTCTTTGATTCATTTGTCACGGTAGTGTAAGTTGAGGAGGAATAATTTTTAACTTCCTCTTCATTTTGTTTTTCACTTAAAATAGGATGCCGTCCCATAATATCGGTTTGATATGATGGCTTTGACAAATCGTGTTGGTACATATTATTTCCTACTGAATGAGTATTTATTCTATAAAACAATATATAATTATAAAATAAAAAAGAATTGTTTTGTCCATTCAATTACTGTTACTTTAAATGTACTTTTTTTTCTAAATGTATATAATGTAACGAAGAAATACTATTATGATGCTTTAAATACTTTGAACAATAAAGATATTACTGTATATTATTCATTATTAATAATAAAATACTTATTTATCATTGTCTTTTTATTTTTAATTTTAAAAAAAATTTTCATTGCCATTTGTGTATATATATATGTCTACGTAAATTTATTTTCCCTAATTAACATACAAAATAATTTTTTTAAATTTTATCCTAAAAACTTACGTCTTACTCTCTTGTTGATAAGAAATTTTTGAAATATTTGGTGAGTGACGTGGTTGTGATAGTGACTTCACTTGCCTTCCATGAACATCACAGTAAAATTTTGAATTTAAAAAATGATGACCCTGATTCTTTAAATTGCTTCCACATGTTGAGCATGAAAAGCAATCTGCATGAACACTTACATCAAATGCTCGACAAACAAGGCCTCTAAAATTACATTATTTTTATCTCCTTTTTTATAGACAAATACAATTTTACTTTTTTAGATTTATAACAATTAAAAAGAAATTATGAAGTGCTACAATTTCATTTTGTTGTACATCTTAATTGTCATTCTCTGCTCTTATGTAAGTTATCTTATTTTTACTAAAAAATATAAATTATTTTTTGCAGGAGACAAAGGCTACTTTAAATAACTACCAAAGCACAAAAAATCTCCTTTTTAATCCAAAAAATCTTGAGTATAATTCTGTACCTAATATGTTAATTGATTCCAAGATTAAAAGATTTTTTAATGGTCGTTTAAACGGAAATACATTAAAAATTTGGGATGGCATATTGGATCCTAAGGAAATAGGGGATGAAATTATATTTGCTAAAAAAAGACCCTATGAAAGGAGTGGGGGAGCAATATTATTGGGTTGATCATATACCAATATATATGCAGATTAATTATATAAATTTTTAAGAGCTTTGTGTTTATTAAAGAACATTATATTTAAGTAGCTCGACTAACGAATCAGTATTAAATTTTTATGAAAGTGTCATGGAAAACTTTTTATTCTTTTAAATAATAACACTAAATACGTAATTATAAATATTTTTTTATCCTACGTAAAAAATAAAATATTTTCAAACTTACAATATATTTCGTCCACAAATAAAACAAACGGGTAAATTGGGATTTACGTTACTTGCATTCATAATTCCTTGAGGGCCACAACTTTCCTGTCTATAGGAGTTATTATTCATTGCTACGGGAGTTTTATCGCGCTTCTCTCGTTTGTCATCCTCCTGAATTAATTTTAATGTCTCGGAATTTAAGTATGAAGGTTGGTTATTTTTTGTAGCAAATGCATTTTTAGCATTTGGATCTGTTCCAAATAAACCACCTGTTTGTTTTAAATATTGTTCAGCTTTAGTAGAATGTGTAGCACTAGTTTCAATATGTCTTTGATTTCCTTCTACATTTGCATGATTACCATGTAAAGATGATTCAAATGGTTTTGCCGATGAATTAAAACCATTTACTAATGGATCAGAATTCATTGGTTTATGTTCTAGATTAACCTTGACATTTGATTGTGTATTTGTTGTTGATTTCTGAAAATAACTAGGTTCAGAAGATTCAGAAATACTTGGTTTCCAGATTCTTGTTGATGACATATTTCTAAAATAGAAGAATAAAAAAATGTGTTTACTATTTATGATTTATTAATAAAACGACATTTATAATAATTATTATGTATTATTACAATAATTTAAAACATAAAATATGAAATGATGTATAAAATTAAATTTAGGTCATCTAACTGGGGGAATTAATATTAATGAAAGATTGTTAATAATAAAATGTTATCCAATACCTCGTTTAATCTTTTTATTATCTATAAAAGTTCTACAAAACATTAAATTAATTTCACTATAACATTAAAATTGTACTAAATTAGTTGTTTAAATTCCAATTATCAGAACTTATAAATTGTTTTTATTTATAAAATTTTCTAAATCTGATTATACTGAGTAGTGAAAAGATTTTAACAAAAGTATAATAAAATTATAAATATTTAAGAATGGTAACTTTAAGTTTTCAAATCATGTGATCCTTATTCATCTTTTAAAATTTATATATGATGGATTTTTTTTATGATTGTAATCCTCTCCATATGTCATTCATACAAATATATATGATATTAGAATCTATACAATGTTTAGACAAAACAAAAATAATATTTTTTTTAATATTTACTTTTGAAATACTATGGAATGAATAATTCTTAGATTACAATCTTTAGTAACAGTATCTATATATACCTACGTATACAATTTAACTACCCACTTTTTTTAATAATAAAACTAATTTTTATTATTTAAAACAACAATTTTGATTGCCTATTTTCATACATAAAAAGTAAAATAAAACAAAATGTGAGGAAAATGATATATTTGTAGTGTTATAGAAAAGAATAACAAGCAAATGATAATTATTTAACATCAACAAAGATATTTTTATTATAAAAATGAAGCTTTTTTAAACAATTATATTTCACTTGATAAGATAACCTGTAGTCTTCATTTTCTCAAATACATATGCTTAAGAAATAGCAAATAATTGTTGAAGGAAGTTAAATAAATTTATATTCAAGTATATTTCTTAACATTTTAAAGCTAGTTATAAATTATTTTAATAATCTCAGAGATAAAAATTTCAACAAAGAGGTGAACTAAATGTTAATATATATTTCCTTTGTACTTCAATTTTTTTAAGCGTTACAAATTAAATTTAACACTTACCTATATATTATTAACTCAATTTCATGAATAGGTTGATTGATGGTGCCTTCTAGGCGATTAAAATCATTTACCCTTTCGCCCTGTATCTCAGAAATCTCATCATCATGTTGGATTCCTGCACGATCAGCTAAACCTCCTCCATCAATCTTAAATTACAAAAAAATGTAATTATAATCATTTTTATAATGACTTACTTTGTGAACAATACCCGGAGGCCTTACTTGGAATCCCCATGGTGTATTAACGTCAGCTCTATTCATTCGAACAGTAATCATTTCTTTATTAACCATGATGACTAATAGTAATACCTTAAAAGTATTTTGAAAAATGTTTTTAATGAGGTAAAAGGAAAAACAGATAGAAAGAAGTATTTATGTGATAAAGTTATATCATTAAAAACAAACTTTTCTAAACCATTACCAGCGAAATTTTAAATAAATTATAATATAACAAAATAATTGATAAGCTTTACCTGCCTATGAATAAATGAACCTTTAAATGATTTCTTTTATCATTAAAATCAGAATAAAAAGCTAAATATATATATCTTTTTATATAGAAATACGATGATAATAAATGTCTTAATAATAATACACAATGTCAGTTGTCCTATGTCTAAAATATGCACCATCACTTATATCATTTAAAAATTTTTATTATTAAGTTGCTTACTTTTAATATACATCCAATGGTATAAGGTAGATGATGTGAGATTGATTTTCTTTAAGTTATCTAACAATTTTTACAATTATTTGAAATGAAATAGTATTGTTTCATTACATTTTTACGTAATTTTAACAACTCTTTCAATATGAAATATGTATATTCATTTTCTGTATAAAATTTCTAGAACAAATTTTTTGAGGATAATAAACATTTTTGATTGATAAATTAAAATTAGAAATGATTTTATTTTATGTAAGTATAACACTTAGTTTACAATGGTTGGACATCATTACATTTGAAAAAAAACATAATTAATTATTTTGTATATATAAATATAAAGATGTTATTTGTTGTTTTGAAAAATTCTTAATTAAGTATTTTGTCATTATTTTATTATGCTTTTAACATCTAAAACATTAAAAGTATTTTTTTGTTTCTTTTTTTGGTTAAAGTAATAAGCTCTTTTCTTTATGATTTATGAAATATATATTTGGGAATAAATTATATTTTATAATTAGAGTTAAAGATTAACCATAATACATTATTTAATTATTATCAGTAGCATCACAAGCACTAAGGCCCTCACAATAATGAATCATTACTAAAGCTAATGCCTGGAATTTCAAATCCATTTCAATAAGCTCTTGTTTTACTATCCGACTTCCAGGAGATTCAGAACCTTTCCCTTTTGTTTGATCATTTTGTGAAATCTCTGAATTTTCAAGCAATTTTTCTTTTCTATGACACGCCAATTGTGATATAATTTTTTGTACCTCAGTTATCTTTTCATTATTCCTTTCCTTTCTTTCATCTAAATCAGTAATATCACTAAACGAAAGATTTCCAAGTTCTTTAACATTTTTAATAACTGCCTCATTATATGCATTATTAGGTTCAAATAAAAGTTCTCTTAATGAAAGTGGACAATCTAATAATATTAAATAATCATGAATAACATCATCTAGTTTAATCAAATTAACATTATTGTGTATATGTTCTTTAGTTTCTCCTTTATTTGCTCTATTGTAAGCTTTACCAAGGAATTTTATGCCACTAGAAACTTTTTCAGAGAATTTTCCTTTTCTAATACTTCTTAAACTGCTTCTGTCCAAAAAACTATTACGATCTGGTGTTGAAGTTACACTAACTTTATCTGAACCGTCTGAATCTACTTTCAACTTTAATGAAGTACTATCCTTAGTAGTATTTGGAACAATCATTGTATTATCAAGTTCCTCAAAATCAGAATCCTGATAAACAGAGATACATTCAATATTTGCGTAAGCTTTTTCTGAACAACCTTTAGTATGAACTAATACATTACATGTTGAACATTTACTTAAACCAGCAAACCAATGCTTTGTTTTACATACAGCACAAATAAATGATTCATTTTTTTTAGCAATAATAGTATTAAAAGTGTGTTGATACCTTTCTTTTACCACCTTCTCCGATAATCCTTGCTTTTGTTTACCATTATTTTCAGGAACCATCAATACTTTTTTAGATGATTCAATTGGAATTTCATTGCGATTTTTCTTTTCCTCATTAATAATTTCATTTTTATGTAACATATCATCAGTTAAACCCTTCTCTAGATATCGAAAGAAAATTTTAAGATCACCAAAACATAACCTTTTATCAAAACCAGGTTTATGTGAGATGTTATATAAATTGGTAAATTGAAAGTTTGAATTTTTTGT
This sequence comes from Strongyloides papillosus, assembly GCA_005656395.1. NCBI lineage: Eukaryota > Metazoa > Nematoda > Chromadorea > Rhabditida > Strongyloididae > Strongyloides > Strongyloides papillosus. The sequence continues at coordinate 1,725,404 of SRSI01000004.1, read as the reverse complement.
TGGACGAAGATCAAATACCTCACAATGGCATTTTGATAATGTTAAATTACAATCATCAATTATTTGAGGAACAAAAATACTTGTCTAAAATAAATAGTTAAAGTAAATGTTAATATCTTATTTAAACTTACGTATCCCAATAATATAGGGCCTGAATCAATCTCATCAACAGTATCCTTTGATGACTTATTTTTTGGATTGTTTTCTTTTTCATTTTTATTTTTGTCTTCTTTATTTTCATTCTCGGAAGTTTCATCATACTTAGCATAAACAAGAATATTTAAATATTTAGTACAATTTTTTTCTAGTGTAAAATAAAGTTCATCATTCCATTTAACTTTTGATTTTAAATTTACTGAGCTAGTGTTTTTTGCGAATACATTAATATTATTTTGACTAAACGATTCACTAAAAGTCTCTTTTTCATTTAATATACTATCATTTGTACTTCTTTTAGTTCTAATACCTTTGGCTACATTTTTAACTTTACTTTTAAATCCATCAACAACTGGTACCTCTAAAGATGTTGGACGTTTATGTAGTTTCATATCAGTGAGAGAATTAACAATAGGATCTTTTGTATAAAGATTCTCATACTCACTATTGAACATATTCTCCTCTGTGGCTTCTTCTCCCTCCTGTATTTCCTCATGTTCATCATTTTTTTCATTATCATTTTCAATATTTTTATCTCTCCTTGATTTTATTATATTATTTACCTTTGATTTTGTTACTGCAAACCTATTTACCATTTGTGCACACTTTGCTACTATTTTTGTACGCTTTTTACCAGTTTTTAGTTCTGTTAATGAATCTGCATCCTCCGAACATTCATCTGTTACAATTGATAAGTTATCTAGTTCATTTTTACTTGTAGAAATATTCGAACTATTAGAGATTGATTTTTCATCATTTTGACCATAATTATTAATTATATTACTATCAATTTTATCTTTTGGATGACAAGTTAAATTATCAAGACTATTCCATTTTGTTACTTTTTCTATAGGGGATGCCTCAATCATTGACATTGGCCTTATCTCAGAACCTACTTTTCTGATATCTTGTGAAATAATAATCTCACTACTTTTATCTTCACCTTTTTTTGGTGACTCTTCCTGTAGAGACGATTTATCAATTGTTGTATCATCTGAAGATGATTTAGTTAAGCTATCTGATAATGATATGTTATCATTAGAGACAAGAGGAATGTCTGAATCAATTGTAGTGTCCTCCTTTTTATCGTCTTTCTCTTTTGATATTGTTGTTAATGTAGTATTATCTTTATTTTCTCTTGTAATGTCAAATTCAATATCTACTATCTCTTCATCAAAACATTCCTGTATCAAATCGGGTGTATCTGATCTAAATAAGTCATCGTTTTCTCTTTCAACCAAAACAGATAGGTCTCCTTTTGTATTTAAAAGTTTTACTGCATGATTAGAGTTTGATACTACAACATTATTTACCGATAAAATAACATCACCTTGACAAAATCCGGCATCAGCTGCTGATGAATTAATTGCGACGTTTTCAATTTTAATTTTTTTACCACCAAAATCATCACAATGTTTGGTGAATGTTAATCCTAGTGGTTCTTTATTGTCATGACGTGGAAAATTAATCATAATTGTACTGACATGATTACAATTAGCGTTAAAATTTGCAAATGGTTTTGGATCTAAAAATACCGCACAATATACAATTGCCTTTTTTCCATTTAATATTTCGATAGGGAGACGAGATCCTTGAATAATATTTACTTGAAGTCCACCTTTTATATCTACATGACTAAATGTTTTTGGTGATGTTGTAGGTTGCATTAATGGATTTGGAAAGAAAGGACGATATCGTACTTTATAATTTGGCCAAACTTGTTTTTTTTGTATAACATTTCTAAATTGTTTTTCAATAATTGGTGTACAATATTGAGCAGCAACACCACCTAATTGTGTTTCAAATGCCAACTCTAAATGTGGAACATTTGTAAAAGAGAAAGCCCAATGAGGATATGGATTTCTAGACATAATAATTTTAGCTTTACCCTCTAAATTTGTAACTTTTACTCCAATAAAAGTATCCCCAAAAATAGTACTTGCAAAAATAGATGTATAGAAGTTACCAGTATAGACTAAATCAACTAACAATGATAACGATTCAACAGAATTATCATCATCACACATTTTAATACTTTCTACAGATATATTTTTAATAATTGGAAATTTATTTCCAACATCTAAATCTCTTATTTTAACACTATGAATGATGTAGTGGGCAGCAGCATTTCTAGATGTTATATCATTAATCTCTAGTTGGAGTCTTTTATGAAGCCAACGTCGAAAGAATCTCGTATCTTTGTGTTCTTGAAAAAGGAAATGTAATAGAGCAGATATTGAGAAGCATGACTCTACCCGTGATGTTGATATATTTGCTTTATCATTTATGTTCAAAAATTTTTTTAATTCCTATAATTTAATAGATAGATTATATCCATTTATTATAATTTTATTTAACTGACCTCAGGCATTTCTAAATTATGAAATTGATCTGTCAATTTTGGTGGTGTATTTTTTTGTGAAAATTGTATATATATAAATGAAAAGACTAATGTAACAATGCATAGAGCACCAAGTACAAAACCAACAAGAAATTCAAACATATTTACTTCATATATACATTAACTTTTGATTTTATTATTTTAAAAAGAATTGACTTGTTTTTTTCATTACCAAATATAAATAATACAAAAATTTAGTAATCCTACAAGGAATACACTTTTAACAAAATTATCTAAAAATTTTAATTAATATTTTTAATGTTAAAAGATGTTGAAATGACTATTCATGAAAACGAATGCATGTTAAAAACATAATGATAATATACTAACCCATAAATTAAAGTTCAAATGAAATAAATAGTTTATAGACGTGCCATATGATAACATATCTTTTAAAAATTAAGTAATATTTGAAAATATTGATATATTTATAATTTATCATTAAAAAAATAATGTGGTGAAAATCACAAATATGATTGGTTCAATATTAAACTCATATTTCATTCCAAAAAATATTTATGCAAAAATGATAACGTCATTTGTAGGAATAAAATTAGCATTATTAAATATAATCTTTATATAAATATATACAAATAAAAGGAAAATATTAACAAATTTGATAAAAATCAAAAATAAAAAATTTGAATATATTCTCATTTATATAATTTTTGAATATATTCTATTAACAAATAAATAATAAAAGAAATAATAATATTATTGTGATTATTATGTAAAATATACAAAAACGAGTCTAAATCTTTAGGGGAAATAGAAAATTTCACATGACATTAACATTATATTTTGCTTGTAATTTTATTCATTGACGAAACATTGAATGAATAAAATTTATTACCTATAATATATATATATATATATATATATATATAAATAAAATTATATTAATTGAGAGAGAGAAAATAATTTATCTTAAATATTTTTTCTTTAAAATAGTTGTCTTAAGATAAAAAAAGATGACAATTCTGCATACTTCCTTGATATTATTATTTTCCTTGTTTTGGATACTAATATTGCCATCCAAAAAAAAGTTTCTCTAAAGTTCATACTTTTAAGTAGAATTATACATATTATTTGAATAATTATTTCTCTATATCATAATGCTTTTAAAAAAATTAAAAATGATAAATATACTCTTAAATTAATGGAAGTAATAGGTTAGTAAATGAACACATTTTCCTTAATCTCAAAGAACAACTCTCTTTGAAACGCAGTACAATTAAAACAGATTATCGTTGTGGGAAAATTTACTTCATTAAACTGATATTAATTAATGGTCGCCATTAATAAAAAGATAAGTAACATTAAGTGTATGATTTTATAAATAACATTATCAACATTAAACAAAATATCTCAAAGAAAAATGATAAGAAAGTATTATGCCTGTGATATGTTTAAATTTAATAAGTAAAAATTATAATTTATATATAGAAGTTTTAAATATTGTTTTGTATTAAAATAAGGAAATTATATAATTTAGGATGTTTTTCCATACCTCAAAATGGTATATTTTATTTCGTAAGTAGAAAAATATACAAAATATTTTAAACAATAAAAATTATTATTAAATTTTAGTTATTGTTAATATAAAAATATTTTTTACATTTTCCTGTGACTCCTCCAAAATAGATGATTGTAACATCGGAATACTGGAATGTTGTAATGAAAATTTACTAAACTCTATAAATATTAACAGTACTATTTGTAATAGTAATACTATTTCAAACAATATCAATTGTTATATACAAGTTATTGAGGATATATATAAAAATGGTGATGAAAAAGATCTTTTAAAGATATGTGGTGGTTATACAAATTATAAAAATTGTCTAGGAAATACATTTTCATCGTGTTTATCAATAAATTATTTATATAATTTTCTAAAAAACCAAAAAATTGTTTATGAGATATCAAGCTTTATTAAACAATTAACATTTATTTGTGGTGCAGGATTAGAAAGTATGTTTAAATAAAAATATACTACTAATAACAAATATATAAAAAACTCATTAGATGGTTTTCTAAAATTTATTATTCATGTTTGTTAGTTATAGAAAAGTATATAAAATCTGAAGAGTAGTTAGTATTTTTATGAAAAAAGATATTAATAAAGAAATAGGATGACGAAATGATTATTAAATATATAGGGAATTTAAGAAGATGGAACTAATTCAGTTTAAAATAATGTTTTTAATAATGGTAATATATAAGATTTCTTACTTCTCTTAAATACTAATGCTTTCCATCAATTATTTTGTTTTTGCACTTACAAATATCGCTAACACGCCAAAAAGGTAGTGACTGAGAATTATAAATATTGTTAATTATGCAGTTATTGTTAACGTATAATACTATAAAACATTTAAATTCTATTAAAAATACAATATTAATAAAAAGGTATATATTCATATTTGAAATTAGCAACCAACAAAACGATACATTATATTTGTATATTTATTTATAGATTCTGTGTAAAAAGTTACAATTGTAAAATTTGATGACACATAGTATAGCTTTTTATAAAACAACTATATATGTTTTTTTGGAAAGAACGAATAGGAAAAAATTTAATTTACAATGTTATTTGGTTATTCAAACACTTAAATCCACAAAAAAGTGTAAAAACTTTTATATTAATTTTAAAAATTTTGTATTTACTAAAAAAATAATTGTTTAAGGCTTTTTGATAAATGATAAATGTATATCAAACATATTTCAAACAAAAAAGACCAACCTTAATGGGTGTTGGATTACTTTTGAAGAATCAATGGAGGCATTAACGAAATGTGCCAATTTGGAGTCATACATTCAATGTTATTCTAATATCTTTTATAAAAATTGCAATTTAGAATCTGGTTGGTGGAGTTGTGAATATATTAAAGCTAATATTTCCTCATTATATCCTCAGTGTTATACATCATGTACTTGTAAGTTTATTTTCGTGTTTATTAATAGAAAAATATTTTTTAGTTAGTTAATTGATATGGAATTTATTATGGATTTCTTATAATATCTCTTGTACCTTAAATAAAAATTATTTGTAGCCAAGATATAAAGCATTTTAATATATTATAAAAATGTAGCTACTAAGCTTCCTTCTAAAAAAGTGTTTTTAAATGTGTTTTTACATAGCATATATTTTATATCACTTATATATTATAATAATTATGTCCATAAAAATTATTTTTATGCATCTGTTGTTTATCATGATTGACATTTGACAAAATATATTCATGCTCATTTGACAAATTCGAATGTAAACTTTCTGTGTTTGATTCGGGTGTTTGAATGTTTTGAATTTGAGAACAGTCACTTGTTTTCTTGTATCTCAAAATGTTACTACTCGAATTCAGTGAATGTTGATTTTTAACAAAACGACCTTGTTTTGGGGATGAATCGAGGAATGAAGATATCTCTGATAAGGATGGTGTCAAACGTTCTACGTAATTGTTTTTAGACATCGGATAAGTATCAGTTTTTGCAACTAAACAATACCTATCAGAATTTACTATCTCCTCCATCATACGAAATACATTATTTGGTATTGTGATATTAAATTCATGACAAAGATTTTTTTTTTCATGAAGAAATTTTAGAAAATAATAGTGTTCCAGTGTAAGATTGGAACTTGAAAGGCTTATATTTGGTTCTTCATTTTGTTTAATAAAAAAATCATTGCGACTAAACTCTGTACTTTTTTTAGTATTTTCTGGTACATTATTTCCTATTGGTGATAAATTATTTTCAATATTATCACGTAACAATATTGATTGAGGTAGTGAACTTTTACTTTCTTCTTCAAATATTTCTTTTCCCAACATTTGATTGTTAGTCCCTTTCTTGATGGCTAAATTTGATACACTTTGGCTTCTCTCAGAAGACATATATGATGTTGGTATATTATAATTACTACGTAAATAACCCTTCTTATTATATACAGCACCTGATTTCCATTTTTCTCTCGTTCCAGAGACGTCAGATATAGATTCCCTACTAACGGATTCTTTTATTTGTTCCCTATCGTACCATGGGGTAGAAGATGGGGGTACAGACAATGTTTCCATAGATTTTCCCTTTTTAAGTAACTTTGCTTTCTCATTCATCATTTTTATCTTACTACGTTCAATTTCTGCATTACGTTCAGAATTATCAATTAATTGTTTTCTATAATCAGGAATAGTACTATCACTAGGAATTAAAGATTTTTGATTTGAACTTGCTACCAATGAGGCTGACATTGCATCAATTGATCTCCATCTTGGAAATTCATATGATTTCTTCTTTTCTTTCATATTTTCAATTTGCTTTTGCTAAAAATAGAAAATTTAATAAAATAACTAAACATTTAATGTATACTTTTTCTAGATTTTCTTTCTCAATATTTTTCTCCCAATACTTCTTGATCATTGGTGTTTTTGTAGTCAATATTTTTCTATGGAGCCTTGGTATTGTTTCATAAGTTTTTGATATTTTTGGTTGTGCTTCTAAATTTATACTTATAATTAATAGATTTTAGATAATTGTTAATATTAATGAACTTTGGTAGTTAAAATATTATTATATTGTATGAAATAACCGATTTTTAATTAGTAATAATGGGTAAGTGGATATATTTAAGAGTAACAAATTAAACTGTCAAGTTCTTGCTAACCACAGTCACCTAATCTCTTACCTGTTTGCAAGTTTTGTTTTTCACTTTGAAGGTTCTCCTCAACACCTCCACAACTGATTGTCCTATTGTTATCAAAGTTATTATTTTCGTTGTTTCTTCCTTTCTCCTCTATGACATTATAACTTTTTTCATTGTTATTTATATTATACATTATGCTCAATATATTTTTTCTATTTGGTATATATATTTGATGTGGTTAATCTGAAATAAAAATAGTATACTCAGAAGAATCTTTTTTTTAGTGTTGAAATAGTTTTAAACAATCTCCGCTAATATATTATAAAGAGATTACAATATACCTTATAATGGATTATTTTGTGGTAAATTACGATAAAAAAATGAAAAATTTCAACATTTGTTATAGAATATAGAATAATTAGTTAACTTACTAGTCTAACATTTGAACTATTTAGTTAAATGAAAATTACAAGAAAATATATATTTTACAACTATCAAAAGATAAACTAAATGATAAATATAAATTTTGTGAAAAAGATTTTTACTTGTTTTTAGATTATTTACATAAGCGAACAAACAGAAGAGGATGTAGCTGTGGTGTAGAAAGTTATTTTTTCTAACTTTGAAGTGATGTCTATTATTTCTACTTGATGTTGAAATTAGACAAACAAAGATAAGGATACTTCAATTGTTGTTTCCAGCATTTAATTGATAAAAAATCATCTTAATTAATTTTATTTTACATATCATGATTTTATATTGATAAATATTTGAAAATAAAGTATATCAAATGGAGATGGTTAATTTTGAAAATTGTAAACAACCACTTCTTAATGCGGTACTTTGGTGGGAAATCAAAAAATTAGAATTAAATTTAAAAGTCTTCTTTTATTATAATTTCTTGGCGTTAAGTAATAAAATCACAAAGCGATACATTCTAATAAATGTAACTCATCATCAACAAACATTACAAACAATTTATGATTTAAATTTCAATAAATTAAACAAGTCTTTATGTATAATTTCTTAAGGTATTAAACAAACCTCAATATCATGTCCTGTTGGGTAATTACCATAAAAGCAATCAAAATTTACACTCAATGGGACATAATATATAGTCTTTTTATTGCTCAATTAAAAATTAAAACCATTAAAGAAAGTTACATTCTTTAGATCATCTTCTAATATCACAAACTTGAACAAATACAAATATGTAAAAATGTATGAAATTTAAAAATTATTGAAGATTTCCTTTTTAATAGTATTAATAAATTTGTCTTCTTCCTCCTTTTTTTATCATTTATATTTTTAGTTTTTAAAATTTTTTTGTAAAAACCTTGTAATTGTTAAAATAACAAACATTGGTGTATGTTATTTATTATAATATATCTATTTTACATTATATTCCATTATAAGACACCTCAAAAACACTATCATAATCTAGCATTCAATTCAATTTATATATTTTTTTCACTCTCCTACCCCTAATAATAAATTTTTATTTGAAATAAAAAGATAATGAAGAAAATGTTAAGTTTATTACCAAACCGTTGTTTTATTTTATCTAAAATGTGATCATTAACATTTTATTTCATTTTAAGTTTTGACATTTTAATTATGGCATATGCCTCTTGTTACCGATAATGTGTTGGGGAAAGCTAATTAGCCAACAAATCTATAAAAATTTATATCTTTTAAAATGTGAAAATTTTAGAAAATATTATACTAAATCTTCTGTTATTTGATTTACATCTCTCTTATTATATATTTAAACAATATATTTTTTTTATATTTTTTAGAAAAATACATGCATGAGTATACTTTTATTTAATATTAGAATAATAAATCAAGTATCAATGTTAATAAATTATCCTTATTTCTTTGCGTCATTAATTATTTTTATATCAAATGCAGCAAGTAGTTTGAATTGGTTGTAAGTAAAACTAATTGGTTATTTTTATCAATTTATTATTTTTAGAGCTCTTGCCTCAACATCAACACAAAATTATCATGTACCATATAAAGTTTTATTGAAAAATGATAATCCATATCATGTTTTATGTGATCGTTTACCAGGTTTAAATCCTATTCAAAAGCAACTATGCCAACAATATCCTTTTGCTATGCCACATGTTAGTAGAGGAGCCAAAGAATCTATATATGAATGTAGAGAACAATTTAAAGATGAGAGATGGAACTGTTCAGAACCATTAGAACATGAAAATTCACGAAATCCACGAACATTTGTTGTACCATTAGAAAAAACATTACAACAGGCCAACAAAGAAACTGCTTTTGTTTCAGCAATAACAAGTGCCGGAATAGTACATGCTATTACAAAAGCATGTAGTATGGGAAATATGACGGAATGTGATTGTGATAATCAACCGGGAAAACAACGTTTTGTTGATAGTGTAAGATTTAAATATACTGAGATAAAATAAAAAAAATCCCTTTTAGGCATCACAAGGAGCTGGTGATATAATACCAAAAAAAAATGAGCCATTTATTTGGGCTGGTTGTTCTGACGACATTACATATGGCATTAAATTTGCACGCGAATTTTTAGATAAATATGAGAGAGAACAATATGATATTTCAGGGAATGTAAAACACCTAATGAATCTTCATAATCATTTTGCTGGAAGAGAAGTAAGTTCTATTATTTTTTTAAAAAATTTTTATATAAAAACCTACACTTTAGGCAATATCACAAAATATGAGAAGACAATGTAGATGTCATGGTGTTAGTGGATCTTGCGAATTAAAAACTTGTTGGTTACAGATGCCGAAATTTTCAGAGATAGGTGATATGTTGAAAAAACGTTATGATCATTATTCTGTTCAAGTTGCTAAAAAATCTAAAAAGAGATTAAGGAGGAAGGAAAGAAGTGAACGTCGTATACCACTAAGAGGAACAGAGATTGCCTATATTACGAGATCACCAAGTTATTGTGAAAGAAATGAGACACTTGGAATTTTCGGAACACAAGAAAGAGAATGTAATCCAAATTCACTGGGAACTGAGAGTTGTGATTTACTATGTTGTGGTAGAGGATATAACACTCGTGAAGAAGTTCGTATAGTTAGATGTCATTGCAAATTTGTTTGGTGTTGTCAAGTTAAATGCAAAGAATGCAAAGAGTTGGTCAGAATTAGCACATGCAAGTAATACTAACAATATTTTTAGAATAATAACTGTTTCATTACGTTTATTATGATTTATTGTTATTATTAGTGCAGAACATTTTTATTTATCAAAAATAAAGTTTATAAAAAAAAAATTTTAATATATAGTATTTTTGGAAAAAAATGATTTAAAAGATCTAGGCTTAAAAGTTAAATCCGGTGGAAATACGGAAAATTTCCTTATAAATGGGGGTATGTGTTGTTTATATGATATCTTGTCATCAGAAATAATGTCATCAGACACTTTCTCGTAAATATGCTCTTTTTTATCCATAGTTATATTTGTGTTGCTAAAAAAATTTAATGAAAATAAGATTTTATTCTATAACATACCATTTATCAGGAATATAATTAATATTCTTAATGGTGACAGAATAGTCGTTATTATTATATATTATTCCTTCTTTCTTTCTGCCATTATAATTATTATCATTTTTCTTAAAGAATATTGATCTAGTTGATACGATATCCTGAATATTGCAATCATTTAGTAATTTTTTTCTATCAATTTTTGAAGAACTTGTATAAAAAATATTTTGATTTTCATCCAATGATTGGTTTTTATTTATAAAGTTTTTTTCATCGCATTTCTTATCTTTTCGACTGTAATCCTTTTTTTTGTCACTAAATTCATTGAAATAACTTATAATTTGCGATACTGATTGTTTCCTCCTTTCATCAATATCATTCAAATTTTGATTAATACTATTTTGAACACTAAATCGAGTGTAAAAATTATTTTCAGAAAAATTGTTAGATTTTTTGTCGCGAAATTTAACTTTTCCTTTATATTCATCTGGAAAGGTATTATTACTAATATTAATGTTACTCATATCTTGAAATGATTTTTGTATATTTATTTCTTGACCAAAATGACTATCTCCATTTTTTGAGAATGTTTTGTGACGTCTTGATAATTTTATGCGTGGTATTAATTTAAATTGAAAATCATATTTTTTACTAAAAACTTTAAAATAAATATATATTTAAGTACCTACCTAAGATATTTTTGATCAATATTCATGTCATAAAATTGTTTATTGTTTAATATTGACACAGAAGAATAAGGATTTATTTCTCCGGTTCCATAATCAAAAACAGTTTGATCAACAAAACGATTGCTTATCCTACCGTCATTTGTAAGGTAGTGGTAGTTTAACGATTTAGACCTATACATTATAGCAATTTTACTATATCTATTTTTTTGTTAAATAAAAAAATTAAAAATTATACTGTAAATTTGTATAAATTATATATAAAACTTTATGTAGAAAATAAAAAATTATTATGATTTAATAATGTCATTATACGCATAATAACATAATAAGAGACATTTAAATCTTACAATCTCAGTCAACTGTATAAATAATTTTAATAAATATCTAATATACTGCATAAACTGTGATTTTAACTATTATGTTATGATCAAATTTTTTTCTTTAAGTTTAATCAAAACTTAGAAATTTATTGAGATATATTGACATTAAGACTAGATTTAATAAAATTATATTATTGTCATTTAATCTTGAAATATAATTTCTAGTATTAATTAGTTTCTTTGTTAGTTTTGTTATTGATATAATATCTCTTCCACAATAGAGATACAACATACTATGTTTTTCCTACTTTTAATTTATATAATTGTAATTAAATAAAAAATATTATTTGACTTACCAGATAAATTTTAGTAAATAAAATTTCCCGATTAAAAAATATTCATAAATGTTCGACAAAAATGAAGTATTAGCTTTTGGACTGTAAATATCTTGATTAAAATGATATTGTTAACGATAAGAATTTTTTTGATTAATAAAATTAAATACTCATTGACATAAATCACAATAAGTTTAAAAAATAGTTATAATGGGTGAAAATTTTATTAAATGAAAATTGATAATATAAATACAATTTTAATTGCAAAGAATATTGATATATCAAATTCTCCTTTTGGTACAATTTTTATTATTAAATTTATTTTCCTTAAAAAATATTTTGCTTATCAGTTTTGAATAAATGATTATAATTCTATTTTTAATTTAATTCATATAAACAAATAAATATTTTTATTGGAAATTTTTAAAATTATCATATTGACAGCAAAAAAGCTTACCTAATAAACTTACGACCGTTATGGAAAACAAATAGGAAATTTTTTTAATATTTAAAAAAATAAGTGCTAAAAATAATTTCTGAAATTAATTTTTTGATATATATGTTAGTATTTAAGTAAAAGTAATGATAAATAGCTTAATTTAAAAACTTTTTATATCATGTGTAGAAATTCAACTGAAACTGTAATTAAAATTAATATGATTAGTAAAACAATATCATTATAATTTTAAAAATTAAAAAAAAACTTTTTATTTTGTAGTTATTATTTTTATTGTGTAATCTTTTTGAGGCTTAAATTTTATAATTAAATTAATTTGTATTTTTTTATCAATTTTAATTTTCATGGGTAAGGTAAATCTGATGAAAAAAGAATTATCTCAATACGTGACTTTTTCTTCTAAAAATTAATATTTTTGGACAAAATAATTGTAAAAGATGATCTAATTTGTAATTTAATATACCAATTCGATTAATATTTTTAAACACAATCTAGCATTTCTGTTTGCATTTCGTTAAAAGTAAGAGTTAAAGTGTCAGGTATTTGTAGAATGAGGACAATTAACTTTTTATGTATATATGCTATTATTTGACGACATTATTAGGTTTTCAGTTTTTTAACAAAATATGTTCGTTAATATTTAACATATAGAAATCATCATAAGCGTAAAGAAATGATCGCAAAAACAGCAACTTTAAAAATAACATTTACATTCATGAAGATTAGTGCAAGTATGCAAAATTGGGTGTAAAAGAAGAATATATAAAAAAGAAAATAAAAATTAGAATAGATATAAATATTTTAAAATTTTATTTTAATTTTTTATTTTTTGAAATAATATTTCTCGTAAATAAAAATGTAATATTAAAATGAATAATGAAAAGATGAACAAAAAATAGAATGAGGAAAATGCCTATAAAGCGGTTAGAAGAGTAATGTTAGATCTGAACAAAGTTAATATAATTTTTGAATCTAGTTGTAAATATTAGGTTGAGGAATAAATAATAGCCGCGGACAGAAAAAATGAATTAAGACAACACTTATTTAAGTTTATGTTAAATAAATTTATCGAAATAATACTCGTTAGAATCTACACATTTTTCTCAACGGTCTAACGGCTTTTAAATCCCCGTTTTATAAGATTCAGGACTTTTGGATTTAATAAAAGTCACTGAGATCGCTTTCTGACGACTCCTGATTCTTAAACAATTTATCCTTAAAAAATACATCGAAATGCTCGAGTAAATCGGAAATTGTAAGAAAGAGATCAGGTGAGTATGGAGGGTGAGATAGAGCCTCATATTTCAATTCACCAAGTTTTTTTAATACTAGTTTTGAAAAATGGCATCTTATCTTGTCATTCTATAATATTGGAATATTCCTATTTTTAAAGTCGGATAGTTTTTTTTAGTTTTTCATTCATTTTCTCAAGCTCCCGTCAATATATTTCAACCCTCTTGGTCACTGCTTTAGATTTAGCTCGACAATCTTTCAATAATTGTGAGTATTGGTAGTAAAGGGTCCTCTTTTATCTTCTTAAATATTGAGGTTAAAATTAACCCTTTGGAATTTCTCAAACCACCGACACAAAAAGCGTTCAGAAGTTGACCCTTCTTCCTCTGCATTTACTATATTTCGATATGCTTCAACTCTATTACGTCAAAGTTTGAACTCATGTAAGAAAATTACCCGTAATTCTCTTTTTGGCAACATTTTTAAAATCGGACATAACTTTTTTAAAAATTAATTTATAAATTAAGGTAATATGCAAAATGTTATCAGGGCAAGTCCCCCTACATTTCTACATAAAGACTGTTTTAATTAAAATTTATTTATTCTAATTTTTTACAATGGAAAATTGTAGTAAGAATTTGCGACCATTATTTATTCCTCAACCTAATAAATGGCTAAATAAAATAAAAAATAAATTGACAGTAACATCAATTTTTCCATTTTTACAAAAAAGCTACTGTTACAGATCAATTGACTAATTAAGTTTTAAAATTCAATGATTTAAATAACTATCACTATAACGACAATTAATTATTATTTTTTCACATGGAATACATTTAAATGAAGGAGTATCATTAATACATAAATCAGAAATTTAAAGTATAAAAAAGTCAAGAAAAATTAAATGAGATGCATTTAATATGACCACATTCATTAAGAATATACATTTGTAATGTAAATAAACTCTTGAAACAATGAGAAATAAAGCTAAGTAAATAATAAATTTATTATATTAAGTTAGATATTATTTTCTTGTACTAACTTATTTAGTTAATACCAATAATTTTTAGAAATAATATCTTTTATCATAAAATTTTAAATATAGGACTCTATTAATCGCGTTCATACTATATTGTTTTTAATTTAAATAAGTGAATAAGCAGAATAATTTTTAAAAGTTAATAAATTAAATATTATTTTAACTTAAAAAATCACTTTAATATATTTAGTTAATTAAATATCATGCTACAGTCATGAATTAGTGGCGAAAAAATATCAAGCTTAATTTTTATAGTATTTTACTATCTTAAAGTACAAGTATTTAAAATAAATATAGATTTTATAGAAATAATTAAATTAATTTTCTTCCACAATATTGGTAACATTTAGTAATTGAATATTTTAAATTTTTATTATATAAAAATTATAAAACCAGGATAAGTAAGTCCTATTTATATATAAAATTCTATATTTATTAATGTGCTCCTTATTTATAATTTGTGTTCTATTCTGACTCTTCTCAGAATATTTTAGTTCGAATGAATCACTTTCATTTTTACCAGTATATAATACTATAACTTCATTATCTTCAGAAGTAGGAGTTATACTTGAATAATTTCCAAAAAGACAAAGACTCGCGGGACTTTTGTCAATTCTATATTTTATTTCAAATCCATTTTCAAGCATGTACTTTTGTCCTTCCCTTGGTGTTTTGGGTTTTAACATTTCAAATTGTTACCAACACTTTATTACCATCCGAGGCTTTATACGATGTGTAAAATTTTTCTTTCCACTTTCACTTAGAGTTTTACTTGCTGATCTAGCAATATTGTCATTGCTATTTGTACAATCACTGCCACTATCTCTGAGCTTATCACATAGTTGTCCTGAAAATCCATCTGGTCTTTTACACGTTCCATTTTTGTCACTATTTATATTATAATATCCGCTATTTATACAATTAGGCATTTCACTCTGCATTAATTTATATGACTTATTACAAAAGCGGTAATTTAAATTTTGTAATCCGCAAAATTAAGTTCAACAGTTTGGCCCATCATTTCATTATATTCAGAAATACTAGCATTTAAAGTAGAAGTTGGATCATTTGGCAGACGAAGAACCTTAATTTTCTAATGAAAAAAAGAATTGTAGTCATATCCAATGCCATATAGATTCATCATTGACGAATTCCAATTTTCAAGATAATGTTCCGAAGTTATCCTATTGTTAATTATAAGACCTATATAATTTATAGTAATGTAATTATCTCTATCTGGACGTCTATGTTGATCAACTATTCCTAATGCTTTACCTATTTATTATTGAATTTTTCCAACATTACTTGTTTCATTACACATTCTATAAATTTCAATATCATGTAAATGCGTTATATTTCTATTGCCAAGAGTTCTTGCACAACTTGAACTATTTACAAAATAAAATTCTCCTGTATTATTAATAAAATTATTATCATTCATTAAATTAAATCTAATGTATGTATGGCTTTGAATTTTTTTAAGAGTTTCTTCAATAGGCTCTTTACTTAAACCACTAGTAGTATTGATAAAATATAAAATGTTAAAGAATTGTCCAATCTGAAGGATATGTTCGTTTTGAAGTTTTATTTTTCTTCCCAAACATTTGCTTGTGGACCTATAATATTAGGTTGTTGCAAAAGTTCTGGCGTATTTTTTATGGTCATTTTTAATCATCAAAAAAAATATGATTACAATTGATGTAAAATTAAGCTATTATAATAATTAGATAGTACCACTTCATAACTTTAAAATTTGTATAATCATAATTTGTTATACCATCTATGCTGCATTTTCTTTCGCTAAACATGGATGTGGTCAGAAGTCATTTTTGATACTGTATTTTCTAAGAGCTCCAACTGAGACAAATGATAGCTGATGCTTCCAAAAATTTTTGTGTAGCATTGGGGAGAGATGTAGTAAATGTTGGAACTATGTAAAGATCGTTCTCAAAGTTTCAAGACAAAGAAATAAAATTTGAAGATGAACTATGGATTTGTATGCCTTTAGCCTTGAATGAAGATTTTTTGAGATTCTATCAATTCCAAATTACTTTTAATGAGCTTTAATGTAAAATGCTATCAAAATCAGACAAAAAATTTTAAAAAAATTACGGAATTCGAAAAATAACAAAAATATTGTTCTTCAATATGACGACATATGGCATTGGAGACTCGAAAAAATCTGGATAAGAGATGTTACAAATTTCTCTCGCACACAAAATACTTTCAAGATGTTTCTCTATTTAATCACTACTTATTCTTTTCTCTACATAGCTTCTAGAATGGTAGATTTTATTTATTTTTATTTTAAATACGTTCCAATCATACATAAATATATGGAACAATGTTATTAAGAATGAAATTATACTTGTGTCTAATTAATTACACCACAAATATAGTTTTCATCTATATAACATCTACGATTAGCTCCTTAGCTGTTAGAAATTACCACAATCAACTTAGTATCAGAGGATTCTCAACTACAGTAAATGATAGATGTTTTATTTATTGTATTCTTTTAAAAATAAGGGAGAAATATAAAAACCACCTCTCACTAGCTAGTCAAAAGGGAAAATCCTAAGATGGTAGATACTTCAGTAAAGTTGGTAAGGTAAATATTGGTTTTTTTGAAACTTTCTTCAAAAAGAATGGGAAATTCTTTACATCTGGAATGATAAGGTGGCTACTAAATGGAGACTACTTGTAGGTTAAATTCGATAGTATATTATAGATTAGATATATTTCTTATTAAAATTATAGCGTTCTAAAGTTTCTGTAAAAAAACGACAGAACTTTTGCAACAACCTAATATATGTTTGACTTTTTAAACTAATGTGAGTTTTTTTAATTTTGGTATTTTTCATGACATTACGCTAATTTTAGATCCCAACTTGTTTTTTATTTCATAAAATATGCTATTAAAAGTCAATTTCGTGTAAAATTATTGATGTTTTAATAAAGATCATTATTCTAAACAATCTACTAACAACAAAAAGTCTAAAAATTTCACCAAAATAATAATGGAAAGCAATAATTATTTACTCACACAAAGTATTATTAATTAAAAATATTATTTTAGTATTCGTTCTTATTTTAAATTAAAATATGTAATAGTTATTTTTTTTACTATAGGGTGGGCCAAAATATGCATCACAGTTGCATGAAATAGTTTATAACTGTTATAACTTTTTTTATTGTTGACCTAATTTTATGATATTATACTCATTTTGTACAGAACAATTTATAGAATAATATACCACAAGATCGTTTTAAAGAATGATCTCAAAAAAAGTTGTATTAAGTTAAATAAAAATATTTATATTTCTGTTTTAAAAGTGCATCTTAAAATATTCTAATTTATTTAAAAATAAATGCTAGATGTTTAAAATGTTACTTTGGAACATTTTTCTTTATAAAATATTTTGTTTATACAATATTAATTTCTTTCATATGTTTTAAATATTTTTTACCGTTGTTACTTCTTTAAGAAAGTATTCTACTGAAGCACGGACAAAAACAGTTCGTGATTACTACACCAACAAATGTCAATTGTTACAACTCATAACTTTTTCAAAACCTACTACAATTTGACCCAAACTTCGTCAAGACATACAATATTAAGTGTGGTAAATCATTTCAAAGAGTTAAATAAAACAATTTAATAAGAGTAATAATTAATGTTTTATAATTAACAAGCTTGTGCAAGAAATTAAATGGTGATTATTTAAAAGATTACATTTTTCATACATAACTGCGTGAAATATTGACTTATTACGAATTGTATCTATGTGTTTTAAACTTAAAAATAAGTTTAAATTGAAAAAAAAATTAAGAAATACTTTTTTTAAATGTAAAATATTAAGAAATTAAAAAACTTTTTTTTAAGTTCATCCTTGAGAACGATCTTGTAATATATTATTCTCTAACAAATTCTCTGCAAAATGCGTATAATACCATAAAAATATGTCACCTACAAAAAAAGTAATAAAGTGTTATATTGCAACTGTGATGCATATTTTGGCCCACCCTATAAAAGTAAAAATCTATATTATTTTATAACTTTCCAAAAGTTTGATTTTTAAAGATGATCTTTAAAAGACATTATGAAAAAAATTTTAAAAAATACAATTTATAATAATTCAGACTATTGAAAAATATTAAAAAAAAATGTTTTGTAGTATGTTAAAAATGTTTTTTATAAAAGTGTTTGTAATTTTACATAGAATTAAATTTTAACCTTGTATTTTAAAATGTATTGTATAAAACAATTTATGTTCTAAAATAAAAATAGTGTATTAGAAAAATTGAAACTTATTTTAAAATTTCTCTAATTATTGTTTTAATTTTTATAAACGAAATAATTGCGATAAAATTAGTCGCAAATAAAGAAAATTCAAATTTTATTAGGTGGGACAAATTAATGACATTTTTTGCAAATTTGCAAACCTGGGTCATTTTTTTGTATGTGTGTTACATTTTTTTTTGTATAAGTGACATGAAAAACTAAATATTAAATTTTTATTGCTAAGTATATAGAAGCTAAGTAAAATAATATCAATCAAAATTTAAAACTCAACTTCTCGATTTGTTGGGAATTTGTAACTATGGAGAGGTTAGTTTTTCTTTCTGTTATAAAAAATATCATTATCATTTTTAAAGTATAATGATTATTTACAAATACTTACTATAAAAAATATATTACATAAAAAAATATTTTAAATTATAATTATAAAAATTTTCCAATTCTACAAAATCTATAAAAGTAAGTTTGCAGCTAAAATAACATTTTTACATAAAAGAACTTATTAAAAAGTTGAAATTGAAAAAAAAAAATCAACCATACAACTGACTCTGTAAGGATTTTAAACAAAAATTTTATAATCTAGAGTAATTTCATTTAAATGTATTATTAAATTTCGAACTTTTTTTATTAAAATCTTAAAGGTTGATTTTTATAGAAATTAGCATTAAATTTTTAGTGAGATTAGATAACTAAATTTCACATAAGTTTGAAAAATGCTATCTGATACTATTTTATATAATAATTATATTATCATATACTACAAAAGTGTTTATATAATAATAAATTAATAATTTTAAAAGTTATAAATATTTTAAAATGAGAAATAACTCTTAAAGAATGTACTTGTATTACTCGAAATATAAATAGTGAGATGGAATTTTTTGAATTAATATTTTTAAAAAATTTCTGATTAGTATTTTAGAATAAAAGAAAAAATAATTTATCAATTTTTTTCATATTATTTTATGAAAGACGTTGTTTTTTTCTTCAAAACACATTAAATGATGATAAAACACTAGATGTATTAGTGTAAGTATGTACTGATTTGATAAAATTAATTTTAAATTTGCAGTTTGTTAATATTTATAAATGTATGTTGGAAATGTATTTTTACATTCTCAAAGTGAATAATTTAATATTTTTCTAATTCTTTATAAAATATAATGTAATTATTTAGATTATTTTATGTTTCAACAAAATTTTTACATCCTTTTATAGATTAAATATTTTTAGATGTAAGTTTACTGATAAATGAGTAGATCTACAAATCATTAGCTAAATATTTTTACTTAACAACCAATATTACCAATTTAAGTCCTCATTGACAAAATTAAACCAATAAATTTGTATACATATAAACACTATCGTATTAAAATTTATTTTTTTATTTATTTTTTACACTTTTGAAATTTTAGCTGTCGTTCCATTGTTGAATTAGTGATTATTGCAGTATATACATTTTAAAATATTTTACAAAGTATCATTATTGAGAAAGAGTATTTGTATATACCCGCACACATAGTAACTTATTATTGGGAGAAGTAATAATAAGATAGAATAGATATTATTATTGATATAAATTAACGGCATACTTTAATGTTTACGACACAGAAGTTTATTAACATTCTTAAAATAATATTTAACACAATTTCTATTGTCTTTCACAGACGTTTCATGTTTCATTCTTTAATATATAAAAAAATATTTATTTAACATGTATTTATGTGATTATTTAGATGTATCATTGTGTTTTTTATAGATGAATGTAACATCATTGTCATCTAACATGAGAAAATCAAGTATACAAAAATATATCTGGTCTTTATTCCTTCGTTTGTTCTTAATTTTTATTTATGTTTTATTAGGAACAGGACTACTTTGTATAATTGTGAACTCAAATAACCAAGTATGTTAACTTTTTTCTCTTTATTTTGATTGCTAATTTTTAGTCTTATAACGATAAGTACTATAAAACATTGGATTCTGAAAGAAGAGAATTATTAAATGTTTTATGGGCAGAATCATTGGTACAATCTGAACATGAATGGTCTGTTATTGCTAACCAGAAGTTAGATAATTATGAAAAAAGTTTAAAAACAGCTATGTTTTCATGCTATGGTATCAACACAAAAGAAAGGCCAGAATTAAAAAATAAAATTAATAAAGTGTTGGCATTAATAATGACTATAAACGACTTTGGCGAACCATATGATAATATTTTAGGGTATTTTTCTTTAATATTATATATTTTTGGTGGTATTGTTCTTTTCTACGTATATTTAGAAAAATTTATTGAAATTATTAATAATCTACATATTTCATTTACCAAAGTAGCAGGCATTTTTTTCTTTTTTAACTTTTGTTACACAGTTATACATGAAATTTTAGTTGAAGAAGATGAAGAAAAGGTGAGTTTTTTATATATTTGTTCAATTATACTTTTTTATAGCCATTCTTTAAAAATTTTTTAAATACATTTTATGTTGCAACAACAATAAGTAAGAACCAAAAAGATGAAAATTCATTACTTTTATCTTTTCTCCAAGTAGGTAGTACTTCCTTATTTTTTTCATTGATACTAATTGGTGCAAAAATTTTTGGTAATATCGTTAAACACTATGAAGAAAATTTAGAGGTTTTTGAATATTCATTTAACATCATATATTCAATTCCTTATAAAATTTATGAATTTATACAAAAACTTTTTATATATTTGTTAAATGACGATGGTAGGAACCAAAAATATAAAAAAAATGCGGATGAAAATGATGAATATAATATTTTTAAAAATTATAATTCTCTTTCTAATAATATAATGATGTCAAGCGCAAATTCAACACTTTCTTCATCAAGAAAAGGTTCTTTAAGATTGTCTAAAAGATCTTATGATAGTTTACACGAAGAAGAAGAGGGAGAATAAAAATATTAAAAAACGAATTTTACTTATTTTTTATATATATTATATAATATGACAAATATTATATGTCATAATAAATTTTATGACAAAAATTAACACTTTTGTTTTATTGAAAACAGTTGAAATTTCAAAATTTTTGTATAGAATTATAATTTAATATATATTTATAAAATAATAAAACATATCATTTAAATAGAATATATAGAATGGAATAAAACTACAAAGACATTGACATAATTGTTAAATTACACGATTTAAATGGAAACATAAAAACATAAGAAATTGTAATATTAATATTTAAAGAAAAAGCTTATTAGTTAACATAGCCATTATTTAGGTGATATAATTAAGATACATACATATTAATATGTAAGATATAATCATTTACATATTATTTAGATTAGGAAAACCATTATATTATAATTGTGCTATATTTCTTTCATTATTTGGTAAAAATTAACATAAAATAAATTATATATATTTATATATCGTTTGATTTACTAAAAACAAAAGAAAATAAATATTTTCAACAGTTTATCTGCATATGGTACTTTTGGTAATAAAAAGACATAAAATATATTAACAATATTTAGTTGTAATTACAGATGGTAAATGAAATATTATTATAAAATTGATATATCAAAAGTTGTGATAATTTTATGTCTACAATTAACATGATCAAGTTTTCATAATGTGGCTTTTTATTTAAAATTAATATTAATAAAAATTAAATACTTTATTTATTATCAAAAAAAGAGTTTGTCATATTAGGTTGCACGAATTTGATTAAGGATCGACTCTCTTTGCATGTTATACATATACTTTTGTATATTTTCTTTTTCAATTTTCCATAACTCTTGTTCAATTTCCTCTTTTAATGATTGCTTTTTAGTTGTACATGGATGATCTGTGAAAACTTCTTCTTTTGGTATATAACGTTGTAATTTTGTATAATAAAAACAGTGAACATCAATATTATACTTTTGTGGATCAAGAAATCGCCCATTACGATTAAATCCCAGGAATGTGTGTTTATGGTAGACAGATTTCAGTCTAATATACCCTGATTTAGTAACTAGTTCTCTAAAATGGCATTTTGAGTCATGACCTTCATTCTACAAAAAATAATTAATTAAGTAAATTTAAAAAATACCTTCACAGTTAATCTTTTTCTTTTATTAAAACAGACATATCTTTTTGTAAGACGGTGTTTTAAGGCAATTATTCCAATATTAACAACATCAATTTCAAATTCACTATAACATTTATCGTCCATTTCTCCTTTAGCATTTACTATTTTTAAAAAATTTTGTAAAAATCCTTGACTACATTTATTATATAGTCTCCATATAACAATACCTCTCTTGCGATTTTCTTTATTAAGATATTGTTGAAAATTTTGATTTACAAGAGTAGATGTATCAATTAAAAATTTGTTGTCATAATTATGTGATGATTTATAAAAATTATGTTTATCAATCTCTGATAATTTTGCTTTTATGTGAAATGATGTAGAGATCAATAGAGAATGATTGACAAATATAGCCCAAAAATAGAATATTTGAAATAATTTTTTTGATCGCATTACATATCTTTTAAAAATAAGTACTTTTTCTAGAAAATTTTCTAATTATTCACAAAATGATGTTTAAATGAATATGAGATACCTATATTTAACGTAATTAAAAAAAATATAAAAAAAGGTATAGAATAGAGATGTTTTTAGTAGAAGTAACACATTGTTATAAGTCTCAAAATATTTAAATAATAGTAGGAAAATTTTTATCATTTGGTCAATTTAATAACGTTAAGGGCAAATGACTTTCAATTAAATAATTTGACAAAAGAATTAAATATGTAATTAAAAGTTGATATTTACAAAAAAAAACTACAGATGTATTTTATTAAAATGGTAGCATCTAATGTAATTGTATTTATAAAATAAATGATTTTCTGTTTAAGGGTGGAGTTGTGAGGGTATACAATTTTAAAATAGTAAAACATCATGTCTTTATAAAAGAGATGAATATTAGTAATAAATTTATAGTATTATTAAATTGTTCATTGAAGGGTTATTAAGCTTCTGGATTCAGATCAGTAAAACTATAAATTTATTTGTTATCTGATAAGGAATTTAACTAAGACGGCAGCAGTAAAAGGTTAATTTTAATATAGTAAGTTTAATTAGTTTGTCCAGTTATTAACATTTTGTGTCAATATTAAGAATCTGTATCATGTTTGCCTTATATCTATATATGAAATTTTAATATATGTCGAAACATTGCTATATTTTGGATTATTGCATATCTAGGTTTAAAAAAATGTATTCATAAATTTAAAAAATTTTTTATCATGGCAGTACACTTTTAATAATTTCAATTATGGTAAAAAAACATAGCTCCATTTAAATGTTATCTCAAAGTTTCTTATAATTTTTTGGTTTAAAAAAATATTAAATTTATTATATGATAAAGTAATAAAATGGAAACAGTAATAATTATGACTTGTTAAATAAAAATATTCATATCGTTAACATAATTATAACCTGTTCATTCTTAATATTTTAAAATATATTTTATTTTACTTTATGTCAATTTCTGATATAATTTTTAATAAATAAAGTGATTGTTATATTGCTTATCGTGAAAAAGCATATTTTATTTATCAATAAAAATTGATTATTATGTTATAGTATTAAAAAAATTAGCCTTTTTTTAAAATTGACAGAAGTAAAATTGGAGAACATAGAAAGGTGGATGAATTATAACCATTGTGACAATGAGATCAAAAAAATTAAATACTTTTATCGGAATCTTCCTTTTCATCTATTTTTTCATTCTCAAGTTTTTTAGGTTGTTCTTCATCATCCTCCTCACAATCGTTTTCTTCACCTTCTCCACCATCTTTTTTAACTATTTTTTTATGTTTCATCCTTCTATTTTGAAACCATGTTTTAACTTGTGTTTCACTAAGGCGTAAATTGTTTGCTAATTTTAGCCTTTCTGGTGTTGACAAATACCTTTGAACTTCGAATCTTTTCTCCAATCCTTGTAATTGACTATCAGAAAATACTGTTCTTGCTTTTCTCCTACGATACGATTTAGTTGTTGAGTTGTTACGAAGACCATCCACATAGTTCATGTCGTTCCATATATGTTGATAAGCTAGAAAAATATTTTATTCATGAATATTTTTTACCTACCATTTTGTCTAAACATTAATATATATTGGTCCCAACTTAGGCCATTTGGAGAGTTGAGCCAAAATTCAGGTGATCCATTTGATGGAATAATAGAAGGATTTTGTTGGAATTCTTTGATTAAAAAATGTTGTTTTGAATTCAACAAATTATTTCCAGAAGCTCCGAAATTTAAAGCTGATGCAAGGGGATTTGAATTATTTTGAATAATATTTATTAAACTGTTAGAAAGTCCACTTTCTGGTGGAATAGGTAAAGTTCCAGAACTTGGAATATTTACGGACTTCAATAGTTGACTGATGCTAAATCCTTGCTGTGGTGAGTGAATCGTTGGTTGTTGAGCATTCATTTTAGATATTGTTATTATTTCTAGATAAATTCAATACTTTAAAATAATATTTTTTGATAGATGAAAGTAAGTGTTAATTAGTAATAATAAAATGACAGATGATAAAGCTTTAAATTATATTGTAATTACTGTATATTCTTTAAAGGCGTGGTTGAGCTTTAAGAAATGTGTAAGATTATAAAATAGATGACAAAAATAAAGAAGAAAATATAATTATTGTGGTACAATTACCAATATTTGTTCAAACTTGTTATTCATGGAAAGTTTGCTTAACAAATTAATGGAGGTTACTAGTAGGTAAAATGCTTTGATGAGGTAAATGGTAATTAGTGAATAGGTGTTAATCGGGGGATTACATTTATTGAATTATTAAAATGTCAACACTGTTTTAGATTAAGGAGGAATGTCGCTATTATCTTTGATGGCACTAAATTTGTTAATACCCCATAATAAATGTTTAATTTAAAAAAGTTAAAGTATTAAAAATAAAATTTGGAATTTTCAAGATTTCCATATAGTAAATAACATTTTATCTAATATAAAAAGAATAATTAACAATTTCCTGTAAGAAATTTTTAGAAAAGACAACTAATTAATAATAATTAGATGTATGATAGTTTACTTTCACAAATCTTAATGATAATATTTTTAGTATTAAAATTATCTTCCTAAAATTACTTTTAAGTATGGCTTATTAGGAGTAAACATAACTTCAAATTAAAATTAAACACACGAATAAAGTTTTTTTGATAACAACATTATTAATCCTTAATAAGATTTTACAAGATATATCAATGATTTTACAAGGAGCATTTAGAATAATCATTAAATAATATAATAATGGAAGATTATTAATTTTAAAATGTATTTGGATATGTCAAGAGAAGATTATTATAATTGTTTTACCAATAAACGATGCAAAACACACCATCTTTTTCTTAGATCTAAGAGTATTGTGTTAAGAATAAAAAGATAAAAATTTTCTTCATTGAGATAATTTAAGCTATTAAAAGCGCATAAACTTTTATAGATGTTAATTGCTCTCATTTATTGTAAAAATGATACTGTAATTATTAAAATTTACAAAGTAATAACCTTTCTTTTATTTAAATAACATTTGTTTATTCATTACGCAAGTTAGAGATAGACTAAATGTTTTAAATATTAATATGGTAGTTTTAATTACTATCCCAATTAGCAAACATGGTTTCCTAATATTTGTTGTGTTAATTTATTTTAAACAAATTATTCATAATTTTACACGCATCCGGTAATCATAATTTCATGAGTAAAATAATAACTTTAAAAACAAAATTTAAAAATAATTTTTTTTATTAAAATTATCAACGTTAATCCTTGATTATGGAAGAGATAAGCATACTTCTTAAATATACTTTATCATACCTTCCAACATAGACTGTTATACACAAAGAAAAAACAAAATAAAAAAATGAAGAAAATTAAGCGACTGGTTCTTTAGCAACTTCAAATGGTGAATCAACAGTAAGTTCTCCACAATCAACAATAACAACATCACTTTTTGGTCTGTCCCCTGGATGAGTTGGAGTATTTTCAATTTTTCTTACAACGTTCATTCCTTCAAGAACTTTTCCGAAAACAACGTGGCGACCATCTAACCATGAAGTTTTGACAGTAGTAATGAAGAATTGAGATCCATTTGTATCAGGTCCAGCATTTGCCATAGAAAGCCATCCAGCACCATAATGTTTAAGATCAAAGTTTTCATCTTCAAATTTATTTCCATAAATAGATTTACCTCCAGTTCCGTCTCCACGAGTAAAGTCACCTCCTTGGATCATAAAGTTGGAGATAACACGGTGGAATTTTGATCCTTTATATCCGAAACCTTTGGTACCAGCAGATAATTGAGCAAAGTTCTCAGCAGTTTTTGGGACATCGTTTCCGAATAATCCAATAACAATACGACCTTCTTTTACACCACCAATTTCGATATCAAAATATACTTTTTTTGTAACAGTAACAGTATCTTTAGCATAAATTGTGGCAATAAGGCCAAGAAGGGAGACGAAAACAACGGAAGAAACCATTCCTAAAAAAAAGATAAAATTAATAAAAATCAAATTTAAATTATAGACAGAATGGATAGTTACACGTCATCATTTCTTATAACACCTAGGCATTTCCTGGATTGACCGAGAAAATATGATAATGGTTTTCTATATAAAAAAAAGACAGGTTAGATGTTATAATGTTACTAACCAATAATAATAAGCTTTTTATACTGACGGAATGCGCGTCGAGGCCACATCATCTGAGTAGGTGTAGTTCCACAAAAAACAGATTCGAGGTTATCCACGACAGTAAAACAATTTAACAGCCTACTTAATCTTTATTGAGTACTAAATGTATAGCTATGTCGAGTTTTTCTTTCAGGCGTTAGTTGTAATTGACATACAAGATACAAAAAGCCAACAGAAAGAATATTTTGATAATATCAATTTAAAGGGTTGCTATGTTAAATTAAATAGTTTAACCAGGACAGCCTTTGGAAATGGATTGATGAACAAATATATTGATAAACCATATATAAATTTATTTAAATGAAGGTTATATCACTTAAAAAAAATTATATATGTTAGAAATAAAAAAATATGATTGGTAGATATTAAATTAAAATATAGGTATATATACCAAAATATCAACTATACAAAAAACCTCCACGTTGGCAACGATAAAAATATAGGTCGATATATGATTTTTTTTTGCATATTGCAACATTGTCAGCTACAAGGTCAATTCACTAATAGTGCAATATGCAAATTGATTAAGACGTGTCGACATATAACATTAAAAAAATAAATTTGCATTCTTGATAATTATTGGATTAATTTTTCAATAGATTCTTAAAATAATGATGAATTTTTAAATATGCTTCCCAGAGTTTAAAATGATATCCAATAATGTTTAATAAGGATTTTTTTTTGTTTTTGATTGCAATGTAACATGGTCAAGGAAGAAATAGAGAATTTTAAATAATAGAAGGTACTTTAATTGCCATTATTACATCAACAACTATATTTGACAAAAAAATTAAATTATATTGTTATTTGAAATAAAGTTTATAGCAAAATTTTTGATATAATATTCTGTCAGTACAAGTTGTTATTCAATTTCTAATAATTGTATTATGTAGATTTTAGATAATATTTTATATTGGGTGAATTTTTAATCTCAAAATATATTTTTTAAAGTTTATATTGGATTTAATTGATTATATTTTATTTTATGTAACCATTTTATTTGAAATCACAATAAATGATGTATATCATTTTAAAAAAAATATAAAGATTTATGATTTTCACGATATTTTCCTTTTATTTATTATTAAAGTTTATGTTTAGAATACTTCTTAATTCTTTACATATTTCAATGTTTGTCTGTATAAAATAAAAATAAAGCAACTTAATAGAATTTAATAATACTTTTGTGTCATTGATCGATTTAATTCCGCTTAAATGTAGTCTTACAAATTCAACTTTTCAAAAATGAATCTTATAATTAAAATCAAAAAAGGATGTCGTGAAAGTGGTCTTAATAACAACTCATAAAAGATTAAAGCTAAACTTTGATTTTTAATTTAACCTTTCAACTTAATAATCCATATTAGTTTCCTTGAACTTCTTAATTCTAAGGAATTGTATTTGTGCATTTTTTAAAACATTTATGCAAATGCATTATATAAAATTAGACAATATCATTAAATTTCAAATAAAAAAAATTTTCTATCTATTCTATATTAGACAATTAAATTATATAAATACTTGAAGAATAAAATATCTGAGTGTTCCTTTTTAAAGTTAAACTTATCTTTTACAAGAAATTATAATCGTTTTATATAAATAAATCACTTAAACAATTTGTTGTCATTTATTATGATATAATTCATAAGAATCTGATAACTGTAAATTATCGTGCAATTACATGCATTTTTCTCTTTCTTTAACACGTCGAAATATTGTCGTTAAAAATCAATAATCTATAATTGAAGATGATTGTTTCAGAAAAAGCAAAATGTCTTTACCCTTGTTATTGATGATACTGAAATGAAGTTTTAAGAAGTATACGTGCAATTAACATAAAAAAGCCGCATAAATTGGTTTATAGGCGTTTATTTAATAAAAAACAAATAATAACATTTACTCATTCATATTTAAATTGCATGGAAATTATTAAAAATATATTTAATTTTTAAATTAATCTCTAAACAGTTTTTATGTTGTTGTATCAAATATTTAAATTTATGTTAATAAAAAATCAATATATAGTTAAAAAAAAATTCAAAATGGAAGCTGGTGGTAGTCTATCAGAATATAATTTCTTAGTAATAGATATTAAAACAACTCTTTGGAGTTAAAAATAGATTATTTTTTAAATTAAAGATGAATGTTAATTGTTATCATTAAAATATAAACTAAACAATACTGGATAAGTGATTTTATTTGGGATATTGTCTAATATTACAAGACTAAAGAAATTTAATTTTACTATTTAATGTCCTTGTTTTTTGTTAAGATTCTCAGCAAGTTTGTCAAGGAATTCAAATGTATTGAGGTAATCAGCACGGGTAACGTTAGCTAAACCTTTAACACAGATAGCCAAATCTTTTGTCATGAAACCTTCTTCAATAGTTTCAATACAAACTGCCTCGAGATCGGAAGCAAATTTAGCAAGTTTTTCATTGTTATCAAGCTTAGCACGATGAGCTAATCCACGTGTCCAAGCGAAGATTGAAGCAATTGGATTTGTTGATGTTTCTTGCCCTTTTTGGTGTTGTCTGTAGTGACGGGTAACGGTACCATGGGCAGCTTCAGCTTCAACAGTCTTTCCATCAGGACATACAAGAACAGATGTCATGAGACCAAGTGATCCATATCCTTGAGCAACAGAATCAGATTGAACATCTCCATCATAATTCTTACATGCCCAGACAAATCCACCATCAGATTTCATGGCTTGAGCAACCATATCATCGATAAGTCTATGTTCATACCAAATTCCAGCTCCTTCGAATTTAGTTTTGTATTGTGAATCATAGATTTCTTGGAAGATATCCTTGAAACGTCCATCATATTTCTTCAAGATAGTATTTTTTGTAGAAAGATAAAGAGGCATCTTTCTATCGAGTGCGTAGGTCATGCAGGAGTGAGCAAAATCTTCAATTGATTTATCGGTGTTGTACATCGAAAGTGAAACACCTGGTCCTTTGAATTGGAAAACTTCATGTTTAATTTCAGTTCCATCGTCACCAACAAATTTGATTTCGAGTTTTCCAGCTCCTGGAACAACAAAGTCAGTAGCTTTGTATTGATCTGCATGAGCATGACGTCCAATAATAATTGGTTTTGTCCAAGTGTTTACAAGTCTTGGGATATTCTTGCAAATTATTGGCTCACGGAAAACAGTTCCTCCCAAAATATTACGAATAGTTCCATTTGGTGATTTCCACATTTGTTTAAGTTTAAATTCTTCAACGCGAGCCTCATCTGGAGTGATGGTTGCACACTTAACAGCAACATTGTATTTTTTGGTAGCCTCAGCAGCCTCAATAGTAACTTGATCATTAGTTATATCTCTATTTTCAATTCCCAAGTCGTAGAAGTGTAAGTTTAAATCAACGTATGGAAGAATAAGTTTGTCTTTTATAAGATCCCATATGATTCTTGTCATCTCATCTCCTTGAATTTCAACGACATCACCTCCTTGAATCTTAGTCATGTTGATTAAATTTTTCCTTCTAAAAATGTAAAATTATATTAACGACGTGGAAGTAAATATTGGAATATTCAATAAAAACGTTTTAAAAAATGATTAATATATATAACCAATAAATACGTAATGTTATATGCTTTTCAAAGTTAAAAGATATTTATAAATTTTAGTTGTTCTGGAAGATATGAAATAACTATACGGTCAGTTTGAATATTGCAACTATACATATATAAAATTAAATTTATAATAATAAAATACATTTTGTTACAACAAACATTCTTATGTGCCAAAAAAATGGTTGATATAACTTATAAATATGAAACATTCAAGGTCGTTAGAAATACAATTCTATTACATATGAATGCTAGGTCATAATACTATCGCATTATTTTAACTGAAGTGTTGTTTAATTCTCCTCCTATTAAGAGAATATTTTACATTACATAATAATTTATAACTACAAATTCTTATAATTGTAATAGCTTTTATAGATAGGTAGAATGATTGAGAAAATCAAGATAATCAATATAATGAATCAAGATAGATATACAAATTACAAAAAGTAATGTAGGTCATAATTTTAATGATAAATTTTAAAATTTATAAATCAACATATAATTGGTAATATTTAATAAATTATAGCATTGTACTCAACTTATTGGAGGAATGTCATCAATATAGTTTAATGATATTTTTGTTATAAAGATTTTTTTTAAACAATAATCATTCTTTTAATAATTCTTATACCGGATGTAAGTATAATAATCGTACCATTTTAAAAATTTTTACAATGATAAGGTATTATACTTTTATGATTATTATAATGGCTTAAATTAGAAAAAAATTTCTTTTATTTGGATGTACATACTACAAAATCAATTTTATGATAAACCATTTGTAACGGAAAAATTGGAAACAATTCATTTTAATCATTATTTGCATAAATAATATTATTGACCACATCATTTATAAATTTTTTTAAAGGTTTTATTACAATATTTTGAAAAATGAAAACTTTAAGAACGATACTTTTATATAATTAACAGAAAATAGGTCATGATTACATTTATTATTACAATATTCTACATTTACACATATTATATTTTATTGTTAAAAATTAATGTACTTTTAAATAATCACATTCAATTTTATTTTCTATCTCTACCATAAACGTTAAAAATATGCATTAAAAAAGTGGAAGTTTTTTTTGTATTTTAAAATTTCATAATTAAATATTGATAGCATGAAATTAAATTATCATCATTTAAATGTAAGAATTATTAATACTCATACTCTTATATTTTTATTACATTATTATTAAAAACATTTTACTCTGTAAAATACTATTTTACATCTTGTTACCATTTTAAAGGTTACTCAAGTCTACTCAATATTTATTGTAATGATTTTTTATTTCTATATGTTAATATATAGAGAAGTTAAATAGTGGAAAGATAAATATTTTCTTTTCTTCACAAACTTAATATTATATAATACAGAAATATATGGCTCATACAACTTAAAAAAGCGAGATGGTGTAGTTATAAATATTTTTTTTCCAAATAAAAAATCATAATACTTACTTTCAAATAGTTTTTAGGTTTTTTAAAAAATGTTTTTTTCGGTTTTTTTAGCAACAATAATTGGTTACTGAAAACAAATGTTTAATATTTTATACTTAATTTGTTCAATTGTTTTATTAAAAATAAGCTGTTTTTATATTATTTAAATGTTTGTTATAGTTTGATATTCGTTTGTTATATTAATAGCAATATATTGCTATTTTATTATTATTAATTATAAAAAAGCATTATTTCTATAAGAACAGTCTTTAATCAGATACATATTAATCTTGTCTTTACACTCTTCTCTAAACTATAAATTAATTTAATTTAACATATCTTATGTTTTATAACTTTATTTAGAATATTGGAGATCAAATAAATAATCGATTTATAATTATGTTTTAATTAGACTTTTAGTCTATGCCTAGTTAAAGAAAAATTAATTAACATTCTTGCGATTGTAGTTGTTAGTATTATTAATACTTTTATAATGTCAATAGATGAAATATTTATACAGCTATTTATACCTATAAAAAGTAGTATTTACCAGAAGGATATGATATTTATTACTAAAAGTATTATTCATTTAAATGATACAATTCATGTATATGTAAATTATATATATTCTAAAAAATGTTCATGCATATTGATTAATATATTATAATTTTATCAAAAGTTTTATTCAGATCCAATTTAACTTTGATCAAAAATAATTGCAGTTGATGTGTAGTTTTTAAACTTTTATCATAAACCTTTTAAGTGTAAATTTCTTTTAATAAATATTTTATAAATTATTTTTAACAAGTAGTAGATTTTATAGCTACCAATGTTACAATTATTCAAACTCTACATATTATTTAATTTTAATATTATTTTATGATTAAACATATATAATCCATTTACTAATAAAAAATCCGCTTAAAACAATAGTTTTTTGGAACATAAAATTATATACGAAATTATTATGCTACTCTTTCATCAAAATTATATATAATTTTCATGTAAACGTATAGTGAAATATTAAGAATGAGATTTATTATTCTAATATTTATTTATTTTACAAAATCTATTTATGGTGACTATTGTGGTGAAAACAAAGTACCAAGTGGAGTTGAAGTTGATGATGATGGAAGAATAAGATTGTTTTGTACCCGGCCATCATGTTTTAAGAAAAATTACTCTGTATGTTACATGTTTATTCAATTTTTTTTACACATTTAATGTTATTTTAGACGTGTGAGGAACGTGCTTTCAGCATATCGTGTCCTTCAAATACAACATGGGTTGGTGGCATCACTAATTATTCACCACGTATGAAAAAGTATGTTTAAAATGTTAAAAATATGTATCATTTACAATATTTAGTGCCTTTACATTAAATTGTTGTGAATTTGAGCAATTACCACAAGTTACTGAAGTTCATAAAGAGGCATTAATTTTGAGACCTGGTGAATATTTTGAAGGAGAAGAAAAAGAGGATGAACTGGGAATGGATTTAATATCATTTGATCTTATATCCGATATTACAAGGCATTATTTTCTTAGTGATAATAAGTAAGTATTTAGCAATATATTAATTGTTATATATCATTTAGAATGTATTACAAACTCAAAATTCTTCGTTTTCATTGTGATAGATTGATTAAACCACAAAAACCACATAATTATTGGCCTTATTTTAATAATTTAGAGGACAGGTATAATAATTAATATATATTTAAGTTATATAAATATATTAAATTAGATTATATGATCTCAAAAAATAAGAATTGAAGTAATATTCAACAATTGATTTTTAATGCCTTAAAAGGATTTTTCGGAAATCTAACTGCAATATACTTGGCTGGTCATTAATTAAAAATAATCCTATTTTTATATTTAGTTTATTTTATTAAGAAAGCTATAAACAATAAAAAAACTTGATTTATATTGTTTTTTACTACACTAAAATCATATTACTTCTTTTTTTAAATTTTTTTCTTATACTTATGTTTTAAATTTCAATACCAAAAATTCATTTATTACGACAAATTACAACTAAACAAATGCTTAAAAAGGACTAAACATCATCATATATTAATAATTAAACAGATGAATCTTAAAAATTGGAATATTTGAAATATTAATGATAAATAAAAAAAACACTATTTTTTAGATAAGATTGTTATCGCAATAGATATTTTTTATATCCGATCTATATATAAAAATACAAAAATAAAAAACAAGTTTTCGAAAAGCAAGAATAAATTACACCAACTTTTTTGACGTCTAAATATGTTCAATAAAGCTACAATTATTATAAAGGCGTCTATGTAGAAAATTATCACTGGAATATTAATTTTTTGACTGCCATTCTAAAAAGCACTAAAAATGAAATCTTTACCATTAATGGTCAATGAACAGGATTTTTACAAAGTTCCATAAACAAGCTATCCTATGGCAATAAGGCGCGGTTGTCTAAAAATTTATTACAAATATCTTAGAGTATATATACAATAGAAAGGATTATTTATTTTTACAATTTTTCAGATTTGTTTACTAAACAAAAATTCTTTATAAACTTCTTATTTTTAAATATTAAATTATAAATAAATTTAAGGTAATAACATGAAATTTTTTAATGTAATTACGGCTACTGTCCTATTAACAGGAGCTAACGCTTTTCTATTTGGAGGCATGGGAGGTGGTGGGGGTGGATCAAGTTGTTGTCCTCAACCAAGTTGTGGTTCTTCTTGTGGTAGTGCATCTACTTCATGTGGATCATCTTGTGGTAGTGCACCTACTTCATGTGGATCATCTTGTGGTAGTGCATCTACTTCATGTGGATCATCTTGTGGTAGTGCACCTACTTCATGTGGATCATCTTGTGGTAGTGCATCTACTTCATGTGGATCATCTTGTGGTAGTGCATCTACTTCATGTGGTTCTTCTTGTGGTAGTGCATCTACTTCATGTGGATCATCTTGTGGTAGTGCACCTACTTCATGTGGATCTTCTTGTGGCGGTGGAAGTTCAGTTCCACCTCCTGCACCAAGTTGTGGAGGTGCTCCACCATCTGTACCAAGTTGCGGAGGTGCTCCATCATCTGTACCAAGTTGTGGAGGTGCTCCATCATCTGTACCAAGTTGTGGAGGTGCTCCACCAACCGCAGCAAGTTGTGGAAGCGCACCACAACCCACACCAAGTTCTGATTGCGGTGGTGGGTCATCATATGCGGCTCCTGCAGCTCCACCGCCGATGCCCGCACCATCTATGTCTTCATATTCAGGAGGACATTCTGATGTCTCATCATATTCTGCTGGTAATGGTGGAGGATCATCAGGAGGTTACCAAGGAGGCGGTAGTAACGGAGGATTTTCTGGAGGACAACAAAGCGGTGGAGCTCCTTCTAGTGGGTATCAAGGTGGAGAAGCTTCTGGAGGACAACAAAGCGGTGGAGCTCCTTCTAGTGGGTATCAAGGTGGAGAAGCTTCTGGAGGACAACAAAGCGGTGGAGCTCCTTCTAGTGGGTATCAAGGTGGAGAAGCTTCTGGAGGACAACAAAGTGGTGGAGCTCCTTCTAGTGGGTACCAAGGTGGAGAAGCTTCTGGAGGACAACAAAGTGGTGGAGCTCCTTCTAGTGGGTATCAAGGTGGAGAAGCTTCTGGAGGACAACAAAGTGGTGGAGCTCCTTCTAGTGGGTACCAAGGTGGAGAAGCTTCTGGAGGACAACAAAGTGGTGGAGCTCCTTCTAGTGGGTATCAAGGTGGAGAAGCCTCTGGAGGACAACAAGGAGGAAGTGATTCTAGTAATTATCAAGGAGGAAGTCAATCTGGCGGTGGAGAAGCTGCACAGGGAGGTCAAGCATCAGCAGGACTTGGTAGCGATTATCAAGGTGGAGGTGAAGCTGCTCAATCTAGTGGTAGTGGTGATGCTAGTGCTAGCGGTGGTCATCAAACAGGCGGCTCTGATTATCAAGATCAGGGTGGTTCGGATTATCATGATAATGGTGCTGCTGCTGGTACTGGTAGTCAATCTGGTGGAGCAGCTCAAGCTAGTGGATATGGTGGCAGTCAATCTGATGGAGCAGCTCAAGCTAGTGGATATGGTGGTAGTCAATCTGGTGGAGCACCTCAAGCTAGTGGATATGGTGGTAGTCAATCTGGTGGAGCACCTCAAGCTAGTGGATATGGTGGTAGTCAATCTGGTGGAACACCTCAAGCCAGCGGATATGGTGGTGGTTTTGTTAGGAGACATCGTGTTGTTGCCAAAGCATTACACTTTAGTGCATAAAAAGAATTATTTATATCTTATTAGTACGATAGATAAACAATTGAAGTCGCTAAAAATTCCTCAAGTTGCAATGAATAAAATAAATTACTTCATGTTGAAAAGCCGTACTAATAAGATGAGCCCCATATCCTATTTAATATATTTTATTCACATGTAAAGATATTTTTAAATTAAATAAATGTGTACTTGTGATAAATTTAATAAATAATAAGATCCACTAATTTAAATGTTTTAATAAGTGTAATTTAATATATAGTAGTTTTAATTTTGTAATTTTAAAACTAAATAATAAAAAGTTTAAGGAAGCATTTGGTATAAAGTTATATTTATAATAATTCTAATTTATTATTTAAATGAAATACAAGTGATAGAAGTACTTTAAAATTGCTAACAAATTTGCTAACATTAATTTATTACTGTAGTATTAATTTTTGCTATTTTCAATAATTTTCATTTAAAACATTTTTATACTATAAGAAATACTATATTAAATTCATATATAGAAAGTGGAAAAAGAATTTCATGATTTTCATGATATTTATTATTTAATTTTGTAGATTCAAAAGAAACTTTTATTTGTTTTTATTTGTAAAATTTGAATGAAAAATTAAAAAAATTAATTTTTGAACACTTATTTCTGTTTAAAATGATAATGAAACAAAAATTTCAATTGATTATAAAATATTTAATGACCTTTTCAATGAAATTAAATAGGAATTCATGTACCTACATTTCCAAATATCGTATCTTATCGGTACTGGGCATCTTTATACACTAATTAAAATTAGTGTTAACAGAACCTTCTTATGTACAAACATTTATTTTACATTTGTAAAGTCAAGAACTTTTAAACAAACATACTTGTTATCATTTGCATAATCAAATATAATTCTAAGGAATTAAATTGCCTATAACTTTTTGGGAATATTTTACCATCTAAACACTTTAAAATCATTTTCATTATCTAGAATAAGCGCTTTTTTTATGCCTTCTAAATTTCCATCTACTAATAATAAAAAGCTCCTATAACCACACTTTTATTATATATTCATATAATTGTTATATAAACTAGGTAAATACTTTTTTTTTAATATTTAAAATTCCTTTGATGTCAAGTGCGAAACTCTTAAAGAAAGTTTATTTTTTATGCAAATAATTTGAAGTATATTTTGTTAGACTAATATTGGTTAAATAAAATTTAACCATATTTATATGATTTTGATAGAATAATATATATCTTCTTTTATCTTAAAAAATTTTATATTTATAATATGAAATTCTAACATAATAAAAAAATTTTGTTCATAAATCATATTCACGCTTAACATAAATACATTTACATTTTTGAAAACATATTTTATTTTTAACAAAGTAAAAAAATAGTCGAAGTTAAGTTTATTTAAATAAAAATATTAATTCACTATTATGTTTGGAACTTAATAAAAATAATTAATTTTAGCGATAAATTATTTATATATTTTAATAAAAGTTGTTAACTTTTAGTGCACATAATTTAACATTTTTTTAATTTAATTTTATTTGACATAACATTACATTCTTCACGTTTATTTTATCACTTTTTAACAGAAGTCAAGAATAAATTTAATGAAATGTTGATTTTTTAGTTTTTGTGTATCAGGAGAAAAAAATGTTTTGCCTAGTATAATAGTTTTTATCTTTATAGCTTAATCTAAAAATATTTAATTTTATACCAAAAAAACATTAAATAACATTTTATATCTATATTTTATTTATATAATGAAAACATTGTCTTTAAAAATCCTTATATTCATTTTTTTTGAATATTATGTATACGATACTGATAAAAGTTGTCTCTACATTTTTATATGATTAATTGAAAAAATGGCATTCATTGTTTATTTTTTTTAAATGTGAAATAAACAATAATTTTCTATATTAGATGCACATTTCATATTAGTATATTAATTTTTATTTTTAGTGCTAATATTTATATTAAAAAAGTTCTATTGCATTAATATTTATTTTGTAGTGATAAATATATCTTAAAGAAAAATTTTTTATTTAATTAAAGAAAAAAAAAACAAAATATTTATTTTTGAAAAATCAAATGTTAATAAATTGTTGTGGTTAATAAGTTGTTGAAAAAAATAAAAAGTTTTTTTTGCTGTTCATTGTTTATTACGAGTATGTGTATAAATATTCATGGATAAAATGTTATGGAAAATACACAAAGTTGTAAGCACAAGTTCTAAGACAACCTAACATTTTCGGCATTCTTTTGATAAAATGTTTTATGTAAAGCTATTCATTAAATAATAATAAGCCAAATTTTTATAGATAACTTCATATGTTTAAATAATATTAAGTAAGTATATAGTGCTATTAAAATAAATCTCTATTTAAGTGTGTAATGATGTAATTGATATACGTATATTACTACAGTCATCCTACCCTTATAATGTCATCTCCTTTGATTTAAATTTTTAAAGGATATAAAAAGTCACTTGATAAGAAGATTTTATTTTGTAGAATTAGTATTAAGAGAGGGTAAGTCATGTCATTTACAAAGAGATTCATTTTCACTCAAAAGATTTTGAAAATGATGTAAAATACATAGTTATTTTATGTTTTAAGTAATCCCTAGGATTTTTAATTGTCTTTCAATGTTAGGAAATACTCAAAATATTATAAAATTTTTATTTCTATAATTGTTTTTCTTAGAAGTTAAAACTTTTTTTTGACTTTTTAATATTTATTTATCATCAGTTTATTTATTTTAGCGATAAATATTTTATATTTTAAAAACAACTAATTTGTATATATCTTATTATAATTTACTAACTATATAATTTAAAAATGTTATTATTTATAGTATTGTAATATTAGAAAAATAAAGAGAATGTTATTTTATAAGTGGGAAATATTGGTAAAAAATTAATTATTATTGAGAGAAATATTAAGTATATAGTTATACTAATGTTACACCTAGCAAAAAAATTAAACTTTAGTCATAATCTTTGTTAAATTTATCACTAACTAAGATTTTTAAAAAAATATTAGTAAATTTATTTTGCTGACTATTAACATTAAATTTCTCCAAAAATCATATGTCTGTAACTAATAATTACAAATTTTTGCTTTATTTTATATCCATAAACACGTCGTTATCTTACATAACTATTATTCACAAATGATATCTAAAGATTTTTCAAAGTTAAAAATATATTGGCCTCCAATTGAGCTATCCTGTTGCGCGATATTTATAATATTGAAACAATTAGCCTTACTCAGATTCTTAATAAATATTTTCCTTAAAAGTTTGAAATTTCATATATAATGGTACAAACAAATTATAAATACATTATATTTATATATACTTTGTATATGTAAACGATTTTTCTTCTCTTTTAAAATTAATTCTTATTTTAAAATAAAATATATATATCTTTATCATTTGTATGCAAAAACTTACGTTTTTTTATATTTATATATAATGGTTTACTATAATTTACAATTTAATAAACGTATCAAATTTACATGCGTTATTAACTATAAAACGCTTGTAGATATTTGATTAGCATTTTTAATACCAATATACATTTATTATATGTACTTTAGTAGCATGGAAATTTTAAGACTTTTTTATATGTAAAGTCGTTTAATCCAATTTTTTAATAATTAAAAAATTATTATACTTATAGGTATATCTAAATAAACATATTATACCATGATATTATGCTATCTTATCATTAATCTTATAAAATTTTTATATATTTAACAAATTTTACTTGAATTAAACTTATATTACTATGGTATTAAAATGAATCACATATCAATCATTTTTTCTTGACATATTTGTTAGTAAAAAATTAAAGCTTTACTTTTCTTTAACTTGAAAATTTAATAAAAAAAACCTTTAAATTTTAAAATAGAATATTTTTTCTATCATTCCTTAAGACATATTCTCAATAATAACGATTCCTTTTCCTTCTCTTAAATTTGTTGGAAAAAGAAAATTTTGAACTTTTACTGTTTCCATTTTCATAATATATAATTTATGTTATTGAATTATATAAGCGCAAATTAGTTACTCACAATAAAATTTTTGTCTATCATAACTAAGATTATCTTATAGATTTTACTATACTTAACAAAAATATTATACTAAAAGGATTTTTATAAAAATGCATGGTTCATATAGGTTAAATAGTAATTATCCGAGAACACAGCTTGAGTATACTCATGATGAAACTATTCCATGTATTAGTGATTGTAAAAAACAAATGATAATGGTTGAAAGTCATCATTCAAATGGAAAAAATTGCATAACATCTAGTAGGATTCATAAAAATGGTTTGTTTTTAAAATATCTTATGATACTAACAATTCCTTAAAGGTAAATTTAAAAAAAATTCACATATATGGAAAGAAGCTAGTTGTCAGAGAAAGTGTGTTTTATGCTTTTTTATTAATTCAATATTAATATTAACTGTTTGTATATTATTTTTTCTTCTTAATTGGTTATCAGGAACAAGTATAATAAAATTATCTTTGGGAAAGGTTTGTTTATAAGAAAATGATATATTTTTCAAAAATATTTCTAGCATCTTAATCTTACGAATGAAGTAATTTCTAAAGAATTAACTAATAATAATACTAAACATGCATTAAATAAAGATATGCACTCACAAATTAACAATTTAATTGAAACTGCACGTGAATCATATAATTTGTCTAGTCTTAAGGTTGTTATTTCTTTTATACCTTTTTTAACCATATAACATATATTTTAGCCTTTTGATTACAATCTTTTAAATAAAATATACCCTCCAAAAATAGAAAGATCACATACAGACATTTCTCATGAATTCAATTCTCACGATCAAGTCCCTATTCTGTATAGCTTAACACCAAAATTAAACAATTCAATTATTCCCATTCATTACGAGTTAAATGTAAGTTTAAATGTAAATATTACTTTCATTGTAAGAAAATACTTTATAATAAAATTTTTTAATAAAATTCAAATGATTACAACTAATACAATTATTTTTAAGCTCGATTTCACAGAAGTTTCCTTGCAAACACATGTACTAGGACAAATATCAATACACTTAGTGAATAAGCTTAACATTTCAAATATTAAAGAAATAAAATTTCATGTAGCCCCAAATATTTTTATTCAACGAATACGATTAAGAGCAGGAAGTAAGTTAGACGTGTCAAATGAATAATAAAACTAAATATTAAATTCTTAGATAAGGCAATTAATATTGATGGTATAAAGAGGCAAAAAAGATATAATCTTATTGTCCTTCAAGTAGCTGAAAATCTTATATATACAAATTATTTATTAGAAATGGAATTTAGAACAAAAATTTGTACTTATGATAATGATGGTGTTCAATGTATGAGGAGAGATGGAGAAATTGTTGGATTTACGACAAAGTTTGAACCTTTTTTTGCCAGAACATTTATACCATGTTGGGATTCACCTAATTTTAAGGCAACTTTTAATGTTTCTGTTAAACATGAACCGCATAAGATTGTCCTATCAAATACAGGTTATGAAAAGAAAATAGAAATTTTAGGTGATGAAAATAGATCATTTTTATTAACAAAATTTAAAGAAACACCCCAAATGTCAGTTTACCTATTAGCCTTTGTTTATGGCCATTTTACTAATTTTGAAACTAGAACAAGACGAAATGTATCTATATCAATTTATACGGAGCCAGATGATAAATATCTTACATATTTTGCTGGTAAATTTACACCATCAATGCTTGATGACATTGAAAAAGAATTTAAGTATCCTTATACGATGGAAAAGCTCGATCTTGTTGCCACATCATCTTTTCCTGTTGGAGGAATGGAAAATTGGGGATTAATAGTTTTTCACTCCAATATGTTACTAATCTCAAATGATTTGTCAAATTCGCCAAATTTAACAGTTGATTATTTTTATGAAAGACTAAAAATTGAGAAAATTGTTACCCATGAATTGGTTCACCAATTCTTTGGTAATCTTGTGACTCCAAATGATTGGAGTGAAATATGGTTAAATGAAGGTTTTGCTACATATTATGTTTATCATTTTTTAAAACAAAAACATCCGTTAATAATGGAGCATGAATTCATGGTACGATTAGTTGATTATTTTGAAGCACAAACGGGGGAACAAAAAACCTCACTTATTTTACACTTTACAAAAGACAGTGTCTGTAGTGACATATTTGATAGCATAGGAGTTTATATACGAGGTTCTGTTATTGTAAAGATGATAGAGAATCTTGTTGGAATCAGTATATTCCAAGAGAGTATAGTAAAATATCTTTCACAAAATGCTTTTAAAAGTGTTAATAGGGATGCTTTATATAATGCATTACCGGAATACATTTTATGGGGTAAAGAAAGAGAAAAATTTGAAAGGATATTGGAGAGTTGGTTAGAAAATTATGGAATTCCAGAAGTTATAATTACAAGAAATTATAATATTAATTCTATTAGAATAACGCAAAGAATTTCTGA
Organism: Strongyloides papillosus; assembly: GCA_005656395.1. Lineage (NCBI taxonomy): Eukaryota > Metazoa > Nematoda > Chromadorea > Rhabditida > Strongyloididae > Strongyloides > Strongyloides papillosus. The sequence goes on along the minus strand of SRSI01000004.1, from coordinate 1,681,762 downwards.
TCAAAATAGATATAAGATATTTCTCAATGAAAATTTTCTTGACGATACTATAAAAAATGACCATACACCAAAAAGAGTACACCGACAAATAAATAATGGGAAAGCTTACTTAACTAAAATGTCTTCCTCTAAAAAGAAGAATAGTAAAGATACTAAACATACAACAACAAAGATCAAAGTACAAACAGTCGATGATACTATTGATAAAAGATATTTCGAGCACGTGTTAACTTCATTGAATAACAGAGAGTACACCAATCATAATTACTGGAGCATTCCCTTTATCTATCAATTTACATCTGAACAAAATTCTAATCAAAAATTTGTACGCCAATTTTGGTTCCATAATGAAACAGTACTATTTACAGATAAAGATATAGCCCCATCGATTCCTTTACTGGCAAATATTAATTGGTTATTTCCTATTAAAGTAAATTATGATCTAGACAATTGGAGAATGTTAATAGAAATAGTAAGTAAAATTATATAAATCATGCATAATAATGACATACAATTTTAGCTTCATAGAAATTACAGTGAAATTCCATCAAAGTCAAGGATTCAACTAATTACAGATAGTAAAACTTATCTTAAAAATTCTGGATTCCCTGAATTATATATAAATTTACTAGGTTATTTGCAATATGAAACTAACCTAGGTGTAGTATTGTTTGGAATTGATGCCATTTATAATATTGTAGATTATTATAGGGGAAGCCTTATCAACCGTGATATCATTGTTTACTTTAGGAAAGCTATTGCAAATAGTGATGGTATATTAAATCAAATTGATATTGATCCAGAGGTTGCAGGGTTATGGCTAATTGATGCTACAAGAATATCAAAATTATACAAATTAAGATGTCTTGCAGAATTGGAATCATGTAATGAGGTGGAATTTAAAAATGAATGGCAAAAAAGACCTACTGATTTGAATGTTGAACAGTATCAACAAATAACTGGTATTTGTCATTACCTTTATAAAAATGCTGGATATGATGAAATATCTTTATTAAGCAAATTTCTAAGTCGTAAATCACAACAATGGACGGTTAATGTTGCTTTGTCAAGTTGTGTTCATGATGACCAACTGTTAAGACAAGTAGTTAAAAAAATTATTGACACTAAAAATGCTGCTGTTTATATGTCTGTTCTTGAGGTATGATTTTTAATTATAATTACAACAAATATGTATTTTTCTTATAGAGTGTCTTTTCTCTTCATTACAATTTAGATTTTCGGAGACTTTTTTGGGAAAAAATAGGAGAATTATCAACTTCAGAAAAATTGATATTATTTGCCGTAAATACAGGAAGATCAGACTATCTTGCTAAATCGTTACTACATTCTATAAGATCTCTAGAGGAACTTGATATTGCATCTAAAGCTCTTGATGCTTGGCCAATAACCTTAGAAAGAAATATTGAATACATAAGGAGGAAACTTAGTTGGATTCAAGATAAAGCCTCCAAACGGGTAATAAAATTTTTGAAGGAAAATTAATTTGTTGTTAAAAAGGAACTTTTTTTTTGCTTATTAAGAAGTAATTATAAATTTTACTATATGTTTTGTCTCAACAACAGTTTGTCAGTTATACGTATTTACTTATCTTATCATATTTTGACCCAGCGTTGTAGAATAAAATATTTTATTAATAAATGAACATTATTTGTTAATGAAAATTCTTACATTACTTTAATATAATATTCTTATAAGTGCAAAGAGATTACATTTTTTAAGGCCACAAATTATTTTTAATAATTTTTTCAAAGTCATCATTATTTATACTTCTTCATACACAATAAAAAAATTAAATAATTAAAAGTGGTAAAAAAATTTTAGAACATTTTATTAGATAATATATAACGATATCATATTATTTAAATATTAAATATTATATATTAATCTTCGATTAATTCATATTAATTGATAATATCTCTCTAGATTATTATTTTATCTTGAAGTAATAATATAAAGCGTCATGGTATCGGTAGCATATTATACTTTTTATTAAAAATGTTCTAAGAATCATTTAACTTATAACATGTAAAACATTTCTCTATGACTATAATTTTATTAAGTATTATTCAACGTTTAATATTCTGTTATAATAATTAAATGATAATTACTAAATAAATATTATGTGAAAAAAGACTGTAAAAATGATTACTTTTATTTACTCTTGATAATAAAAATAAATTTGTTTTAATATTTTTCACATTAATTATTTTATACATACTTTCTATTACTAGTGCTAAATAAATTACTTTAAAAAGGTATATTTAAGTAATTTTAACAAAATTTTTAACATTATTTAATGTTATTTATTCCTTATTACCTATATTACTTATTTTATAGTTATAAATGATGTAAATTTAAGAGTGTGATATTATATCTATTTCACTACATTAATTATTCCTATTTATTAACAATTTTAGTGGCTTTTTATTGTAAATATAAAATAATTTTTTTCTAACCAACAGAAGATGATCTTTGGTGAGATATTATAAGGATTCAATAAAGGCGTATCGTTCTGATAAAATTAATAAATTAATCAAAATGTCATGTGTATATGATATAATTTGCATAAACTGTATTTATTAAGACATTAATTACCCTCAATGTCTAAATATTTATTTCTCCTTTGGGTTGGGTTTTAAATTGACGCAAATTTTCAACAATTTACCAGCGTTTAAAAAAGTAACAGAAGTGATAAATTTATGTATTACATTTATAACATTTGATTTTATATATTCACATGTACACGTTGTTACTGATATATAAGTAATAGAAACAGATTGATGATGTTGGAGATAATTATTGTCGTTATTACAATTTTTTGTTGTAGAGAAACATACAAAACGATCGAAAACGGTCGATTATTGCGAGATCACTTATGCTATAAATATCAGACAACCATAAGATCAAACAGTGTTAAGATTTTATTTGTAGTATTATTTTGTTCTGATTTACTAGTGATAATTTCAAATTCTTTGCATGTTAAATGCACTATCAGATATTAGATTTCTAGAGATTTCATGTAAAAAAAATGATTTAAATATAATGATTTTGAATAATGTAGATAAAGGACGTGCTAATATAATATAAATTTATAATCATCATTATTAGTGTAACACCAAAAGAATACAACTGATACTTGTATTCAAAGAAATCAGATAAACTTTATTTATTATCAATGTCTTAAAATATAAAAAATTAAAGTGCAAGCAAATTTTTTTTAATCTTTAATATTTTTCTATTTTCGGTTCATATTTCGCATCATTATAGTATCTTCACATAAAATTTAAGCTAATACAAAATCTTTTTCTTTAGATACTTAAATGCATAACGTGATAGATTTATCAATGAATCAACAAGTGCCGACATCAATATCACTTCATACTTCAACATTATATTATAATAATGGACATGCGTTAAATAATTCAAATGTGAGTAATGATAGTAAAGCAAATTCAATCTCTCCATCAAATTGTAATTCTTCAGGTTTGATTAACATTTAGTTTCCTAATCATCATTTTCTTATCAATTTCAGTTCAAATGCGGTGTAAAGTATGTGGTGACTTAAAAGCAGGAAAGCACTATGGTACTATCGCCTGTAATGGTTGTAAAGGTTTCTTTAGAAGATCAATTTGGGAACAAAGAGACTATTCTTGTCGTTTTGGTGGAAAATGTCAAATAGTGCAAGAGTATAGAAATAGATGTCGAGCTTGTAGATTAAAAAAATGTTTTGAAATAGGCATGGATGCTAGAGCGGTACAAAGTGAGCGTGATAAACATAAAAAAAGACCAGATAATATTAAAAAAATGTCACCAAATCACAATTCAACACCGCCACCACAAGAATCTTCATTTATTCCAGTAACACAATCTCTTTCATCTGTCTTTACTCACCAATCAGAAATTCATCATCCCATACCAATGACTCAACCATGGAATGATAAATATAATGGTTGTGTTTCAAAACATATTGCTGAATCATTGAGTAATACAACATCAAAAATTACAACTGGAATTGGAACTATAGGTAATTTTAAATTAGATAACAACCATCATATACCTTTATCATTAAAATTATCTAGAGTTGGTTCTCCTGAAAAAAATAATTCTACTGTTTCTAATGAAACTTCAGCGCAACCAATAGTTCCATTAGACTTAGAACATTTTACGTCGAACTACAAGTTACACCATCACTCCAATCCCGAAATTCCAATTGTTCAATATTTAATTCAACTCGAAAGAATTTGTGATAATATGGTAGATCCTGTTACAGAAAGTCCAATTACAGAGGAATTTGATAAATTATGTCGTGTTGATGTTACAATTGAAGCAGCTTTCCGTCAACCAGGAGTTGTCGCAAAAAGAACTCCACCAAGGTGGACTGCAGAACGATTGACAACCGTTGATGATGTACATATTGGTTGGTGTAGATCTTTTGTATTATGTGTTGATTGGGCAATGATAATGGCAGATTATAAAGAATTATCTAATGAGGATCAATATACATTATTACGTAATCGTGTTGTTTCAGTTAACTGGCTTCAACATACTTACAAAACATACAAATCAGGTTGTGATGGTGTTGCATTAGTTAATGGTTCATATTATCCTAGAAATAAAGATCTCCAAAAAACAATGCATCCTGGATGTAAACATTATTTTAAAAATCTTTGTGAACATTTAATGCTTGATCTTGTTTTCCCAATGCGTGAATTAATTATGGATGAAGGAGAATTTTGTATTTTAAAAGCACTTATCCTTTTTACTGTTGATAGAAGGTTAAGTGAAAATGGTAAAGATCACGTAACACGTGTTCGTGAAAAATATATACAAGGATTATATCATCATGTTAAAAATAAACATCTAGAGTATAGTGAACTTCAAGTAGCCTCCAGAATTTCCAAACTCCTTCTCTTACTTCCTGCCATAACTCATTTGTCGCAATATGAGGATGATAATGTTCAATTTTTAGCATTATTTAATATGGCAAATTTAAATGGTTTACCCTATGAATTACATTCTAGTATAAAACAAGTTCCAAATAGAACGCCAGAAGTAACTACATCAATGTCCCAACCAATTACAAGTGACCAAAATCGTATGGATAATGTAAATATTTCCGGTTCTTCAACAGGAATAAAAGTAGAAGAAATGATATCAGATAATGTAACAAATAAAATACAAAATTCTAATCAACAACATATATATCCTCATGATACATTAAATATTTCTACACCAATATCTCAACATCAAACTTTACCAATCCATCATCATTCTGTAAGTTAATTTATAAACTTTTATCGTTTAATTATTGTCTATTAGGTACATGATCAAGGATCAAAAAATCAAAATAATCATATATGTTCTACATTAAATAATTCGCAGCAGCGTCTATCAACATCATCAATGAGTAGTAATGATCCATCAAATGTCGGTATGTACAATAACAATCAATCTCAATATTAAAAAAATTAAATTTAAATAAAAAATTTTTGAAATATTTAGACATAAAAAATTTGTTTTAAAATAAAGATATTATTTACACATTTTTTTATAATTTTTTTTCCATATAATCAAAAGTTATAAAGAGTATTTAATATAAGCTTAACTATTTCAAAATTTTTCATTATTTATATCACAATTCCATTAAAATATCACGTAATTTGTGTAATGTTATCATAATATTTCTAAGAATTTTATAAAAAAAAACCACAAAAAAAGTAAAACTAAGTGATTAAAAAATGTAGACTTTTTTATTTTTTCCCTTTCCTCAACACTTCAAAAAATAGTCTTTCTAGAATTATAACTATTCAAAAATTTTATGTAACATTTATAAAAATCATGAAAAAAACAGATAATAATAGAAAATATTATAAAAGATCAAACATCAAATTGTATGAAGTAATTTCAAATAAATTATCTTAACATGGTAATACACTCATGAAAGATACCCAAAATAATAGTTTTTACAAAATAATTTGAGAGTTTCTTTGAAATAATCTTTTAGATACTTGAAATATAGTCTATAATCATAAATTCTTGTTTACGATGAATATAATATAGAATATGTTAACGTAAAATTTCTTATCATTTTTTTGTGAAAATTTTTTAATGTTGAATAATTTGTAAAGTAAAACTTTTTTAATAAATATATAAGAATCATTGATTAAGAATATATTACGGTTGATGATATATATTTGTTTTGTGTCTTTTTTTATTTTTTAATCATATGATTATACAATACTTTTTAACATTTTTTTATCAATTGCCTTTTTCAAAGAATTTGTCATGTGTTATATAGTAGAAAAAAAATATAATTTTTCTTAAAACCTTGTTAAAATTTCCTTCTTTAATAATAATATTAATAAATATAAAGATACTTTCAAAAGATTATTCCCTTTAATAAGCTTATTTTTATGACAAAATATGGAAATGTAGTACATTGTAATATATACTTAAAATTTACAGTCTATTTATAATAAAAAACTGTTGTTTTTTTCCACACACTTCCTTATATTCTTTTACGTTGTATATAATAAACGTTATCAGTAAATATACTCCCGTAGACCATATATTTCAATTCGATGGTATTATTTTTATTAAAATTAAACATTAATATATTCTTAACAACGCAAATAATTTCATCTACCTACATACTTTTACGTAATAATAAAAAGGATATAATAAATTTATTATTGTCTAAATTAACTTTCTTATTAATGTTTGTTTAATAATCATCTACAAGAATTCTAGAACATATTGTAAGTAATATTAAAACAATTAAAAATGTTGGTGAATCAAAATAACAGATACTTGTAGTTGAAGTTATGTACATTGAAAGAAAAAAATTTAAAAGAATCATCACATAAAAAATAGGACAATTCTTATCGTATATAAACTCTTAAATATATGTTAAAAAAAGTTACCTTTTAAGATAATTTTCCTTAATAACATCCTGTATGCATAAAATAATCTATATTTAATTAAATTTTTTCTATAACATAAGTAATTTTAAATAAGTATTTTTTAAAAGATGTATCTCTTAATCTACAGATTATAAAACCAATATAAAAATGTAAAAGTGCATATTTTTCTATTTTATAAAATTTAATTTTTTTCATGATATTTGTATTTTTCATATCCTTTGAACTTCCTATTTATCAAAGGAAAGAAATTTTTACTTTAATTTTTAGATAAAAATCATTAATATAACAAATTTACTACAAAACAGCAATAATATTAATAAATCATAAATTAATTTCATTATAAAAATGTTACAAACTTAAATTATAATAGCTTTAACATACTATCTCTGAAAACAAGATTTTTTATGGGTGATATATTAAAAGATCTCCTATTAATAGTAACAAAAATTGAAATTTTCATAAAACAACTGACAAATACTTCAATATATCTCATTATCAATGAGTTAGTATTACAATGATAGGTATATTATTTGATTTAGTAAATAAAAATTCTTTTAAAATAAACAGTACAAATTTTGTTGAATAATTAATAGAATAAAATATTTAATTAGTCTTCATTTATGATAAATCAATTTATTTCAATTATAATTTTGTCACAATCATTTATCAATATAGATAAATACATTTAATTTGAAAAAACAACATCTATAATCAAATTATATACATACAATTATGGAATGAGGAAACAAATAATGGAGCTTTTAAACATTTTTTGAATTATTATTAACTGCCGGCTGGTATAAAAATATTACAGGAATTTTCAAAAATTGTTTATCATGTAAAAGATATTATTTTTAAACAGTTCAAATATTATTTAAAAAAATAAAAAATTTATTAAAAAATTTCCTTCATTAATAGATATCTAAGAAAACAATAAAGGAAGTGAAAAAATAAATAATAGACGTATTAAATGGCAAAGATAACTTAGATATATAAAAGTAAATCTTTTTCATAAAATAGGATAAATGTTATTTTATAAATTAAAATAAGATTGCAGAAATATAAGGATAGTATTTACAGTGACGTAAACTCTAATTTTTTCATAGACAATATTTTTAAAAGAAGATTTATAAAATTAAAAAAAAACAAACATGGTGAAGAAATATTAATCAGCTAAATTTCATAATAAATCCTGTTGATTGATACTAATATTTATTTCCTCATTATAATCTTCTTCACGGATTCACAATTTTATGAGTAAAGATGTTTTGTTAAGGCTACATCACTTGTATGCATGATATAAATTATACTGAGAAATATAAAAAATTACAGTGCTAATTTACCTGAAATATATAAGAAGTTGCATCAAAAATACATCTAATTATAATTCATATTTTTTCGCTATACCTACATTACATCTTTTTTTAATTCCTATTTACCTATTTAAAAGAAAAAAAGAGAAAAAACATGAAATATTTAATCTATATAGTTTATATTATTATTTGCTCTTAAAATTTACCTAAATGGCATTTAACGATAAAAGATAAAAAGATATTATCTTAAAATATTACTCATTACAAAACATTCTCAAACCATTATTCTTATATAGTACTCTCCTATTGAGGAAAGTTCAATCATTTTGAATAAGAGGTATATATCTGCATTAGTAATACTATGCTAACCTAAAAATTCCAAACACTCACTTCAACATAATCGTGATATTTTTGTGTTTTTTAGAATACTTTTATTTTATTCTTTTTATAACTATTTATGTTTTTCTTTTTTCTTTAATATATGAATAATAGCCTCATAAGTTAAAACTTTTAATGTATAAAAAAGGTAAAGGTTGGAAAATGCTTTACCGGTCGTAATGTTAATTGTAATTATTCAAAATGATTAACATTTTAGATACGTTATTATGATTGATAAAAGAAAAAACTTATGTAATAAAAAGTGGAAAGTATTATTATCGTTCTGCGTATGGTAATTTTGTTTATACTTAATATATATAATAGTATTTCATTAATTGCCGTTATGTTTCATTTTTTTCAATCTCTCTTACTGTGTATGAAATGTCAAAAAAATGTATATTATTTGAAGAATATGTATAAAACAAATCAAATATAATATTTTAAATTGTTGACTTCTTCTTAGTAATCCTCTAATAGACATAGGATATAATATCAAACGTCTGACCATGTAAATTTCTATAAATAATTTTATTAATATGATCAGATTCATTGTAAATATTATTGGCCAGATTTATTTTTCCATTTTCATTATATTTATGTAACATTGTTTTTTACAACAATATATTTTTATCCTGTATTACCACAAAAAGTATATATATTGTTGAATATATTATCTTTCCGGGATACATATTTTGACTAAATCACGATAAATATTATGAGTTAAATATTTCAGATAAAGAATAGAATATTTTATACAACATCACTTTTATTTTTTTTCTTCTAACAGTCTAAAATGTAACTCCCCTTGCTTTGTCTACTATTTAATATCCTTTGTTTAATTTTCATAGTATATTATGGAAAAATTTGTCTCCATTCACATAACATTTTATATATTTTATCTTATCTTAATTTGGGTATCATTTATATAAATATATTATGTATTTTTTTATAAATTACCGCTTTTCTTTTTTATGAAATATTTTAATGAGAAATATATTTGAAATAATTTAATTACCTAATGTATTCATTTATTTCATGGGAAAAATATATGTATTGAGAATATTTGATCACTTTAATAACTGTACTTTATCGTTCATAAAACGAATGCCGTTCATTTATCTATCATTCAAATGTCAAAAAATTGAATTTTTTAAATATATACATATTTATAAACATTATCTTGATTCTTTTTGTTTTAATATATTCTTAGCCATTTTGCCTATTAATGGGTGTGGTTATTTATTTCCTCAAAAAAAATTTTTATCCATATATTATATATGATGACTTGTCATTAAAAGTTATTTAATAAAATCACAAGAATGAGTTGTATATATTACTCTCCTTTCTTACAAATATTATTCCAGTTATTTTTTAAATTCAATTTCTTTCTATTGTTTGCGCAATGGAGTTTCTAAATTGACATAGTAATTTATTATTAGACATTCTAAAATTGACTCATCTATTTTATTATAAACTAAAAATAGAAAATATATAAATGCCAAATCAAATATTTTGGTTGTTGATTTAAAAATAATATATTTTTGGAATAGCAAACAAGCAAGTTCACGAATGTGTGGAATGTTTTGACATAATGTTCCATTTCTTCCGCATCCACGATTTATGAGTATGATCAAACATCTAGAGTTACCCACTTATTACTCGAACAACAATCCCTGTAACAAAAATATATTTTTTTGTTATTAAAGATATTTATAAGTATTTTAAAATTCAACAAAATGATGAAAAAGACCTCACTTCCCTAGTTAGGTTCACAAAAGGTTAGACATTCTTACTCATTCACATTTTTTTTTATCAGACATTGATCAAAAAACACCTTTAAGCGCTGGGATGCTATTAAAAATAATATTGTTTGTAAAAGGGGTACGTAAAAGCGCGCAACATTTATGCAGCTTTAATATGTTATTATGTATTTTACCTTAAGAGGGTGTTGGAACGAAACGATCAAGACAGTAGGCTAATGAAATCATCGTTTTTGAATTTTTCAATCATTTACCCAGCCCCAAAAATTGAGCGTCTTCAATTTTTTGTTTGCAAAAAAATTTTTTCGAGCAGGTTTTTTGCCTGCCTCTTCAAGTTTCTTATCATCATATTTGGATTGAAATGGAAAACATTACATTATTAGGTACACATTAAGAAATAAGTTACGCCTTGATTGCTGTAAAGCATATATTAAACAATACGTCGGGATACTAAGACTTTCATTTTTTTTCTATTTAACCTGCGGTCTTCTATGTTTTTTTTTACATTGAGACAATTAATCATCTTACATTTTATTTAAGAAATTTATTTTTTTTACAAACTCGTAAAGTTCGTGATTTATATTTTGACAATATTATTACAGATAATTTTTTATTAATCACTTTCCTTCAAAATACTCCTCCTACAATTGATGTTCATAAAAATTTTTTTTATTTATTTCATAATTATTTATTAACTTTTCTTATCACCACCATTTTACACGGGTTTTTAATTAAAGATTCTCAAATTATATAATGAGTGATTTTTCATCGTCTTCAAATTTAAGACCTGATATAAAGTTTGCTTCTTTATTTTTAAGGTCTACTAGTAACAGTCAACCGATTTTATCTACTCAAATGGAAAGTGCCAACTTAAATTTAATTGATATTATCGCAAACTTGACAAATCAATGTAACGAAGGAAATCCCTCCTCACCAATGCAAAAAAATATAAATTATGAAATGTTAGCAAACATTGCTTCGGTATGTTTATGATAAGAAATTGTACTCCTAATCACTTTTTAGATGTATAACTCTATAAATTATCCTACTGGAAATACATCGCCTTTAAATATTACTCAAGAGATACCTAGCTCATTAGATGCATTTAATGCTTATCAAAATCAACAACAAACTAATCAACTTCAGATGCAAAATTTATATACAATGCTATTTTTTAATATGATGAATGCAAATTCTTCTAATAATACATCTTACCCTAACATTTTTATGAATTCCCCCACACTAACCACTTCTCATGAAAATCATATTGATGATGTACAAAAAATAGTTAATCTACCACCTCAATCAACGAATGAAACTTCATCTAATCAAATGTATCTTAATTTTATTTCACAACTATCAATGATGCCTAATCAAATTCTAAATCAGGGAAATATTCCAGGTCTGTTTATATTTTATATCAAAAAAAAATATGACTAATATATTTGGGATGATTATAATTTTTTTTCTTTAGATATCCTTAACAATACTAAATTCAGCAGGAATGCACTTTCAATGGCAAAACATATCAATGGTGCTGAGTAAGTTGCATTTTTTATTTATACATTTTTTTATACCCTAATTCTGAATATATTTTTTGAAAAAGAGAAAAACGATAAAAAAAAAACCTGTCTATAATGGGCATTAGTTGACACTCATTGTTATATAGGGGTATATGTTAACATTCATCCACATTTTGCTACTTTAATTTTTTTTTCATGATATATGGGGGATGTGAATTTTTTTTAATATCATTCAATATATTATCATGAGGGTAAATAAAGATGCAACAAAATCAAGTTTAAAATTATACTTTAACAAACTTTTTTTTCATTATAATGTTTTTTAATCATCAATCCTATATAGTTAGCGAAGTGATAGACGTTGTTTTAATAATATTCCCTATTTTTTAAAATATATAACATTAAATTCATATATCACATCTTTTACAATACATATTTATAAGTTAAAAAAAAATTATTTTCTGATTTAAATTTAATATAGATTAAAATTTGATGTTGTATTGTAATAAAAACCATTCAATATTAATATATTTTTAATTATTTTTCTAAATATTTTTAATATAATTTCAGAAATTGTTCCTTAACACAGAAACATGTTAATAGTGGAAAAATTTTAAACTTAGAAAATGTTAATCAAAATGAAGCTATTGTTCCATCTGATGATAATGAAGGTACATTTTAATTCACGTTTTTTAATTAAACTAAAAAATTAAATAAATTTTTGTTGTTTATTTTTAGGGTGGTGTAGGAATAAAAAGTATATTCAAAAAGTCGACAGTGGATATATGTGTATTGTATGCAAAAAAATTTATGGAAGATATAATTCAGTCTCATATCATGTAACAATATATCATAGAAATCCCCCCATACAATGTACTGAGGAAGGTTGTTCATTTAGTACAAGAGAAGCTAGATATATACATTTTCATAAATATTATCGTCACGGTATTCCACTCCCTCAATCAATTGATTTAGAATCTAGAAAATGTCCTTTTTGTAGACATGTCTCAAAATCACCAGCAATGCTTGAAAAACACATTGCTAGACATGTTCCAGAGGGAATGAAAAATGGTAAAAAAATAAAATGTCCAAAGTGCGATGAGATGTTTGATAAACAAAAATTACTTTTTGATCACATAAAAACACATGAAAATAATAATTCAATTATTTGTGTTTTATGTAATATGTCTTTCACATCAACACCTGAATTGGATAAACATAAAGTTTCTGTTCATATATGTGATACAAGTTGTTCAGAAGAATCAGTTGGATCATCACCTCATTGTTCTAGTGATGAAGAAGGTATATTTCATGGACCTGGAACACCTTCCAGTAGTAGTGGGAAATCTCCAATTTAAGCTTTCAAATATCGAATGTATCAGCAAACCAAACGTCTATGCTTGTTGATCTCTACATAAATTTTGCTTATAATTAACAAAAAATTTATATATATCATTCATTAGAAAGAATTATTAAACTAATAATTACAAAAGAATATATTATATGATTGTTTTGAAAATATTTAATTAATTTTAGTTGTTTTTTTAAACAAAACAATTATGAAATGTACGATGACAGCAAATTTTACAGTTTTAATTTTTCTTGCCACTAATATGAAAATTTTCTTTACCACCAACAAATACGTCAATTTCTTAGATCATTTACCATTTAACCTTCTCTCTTTATTATTATTATATATATTCTACAAAATATCTTCATTTAATAAATTTTTATTTTTGAATATTTTATAATTTGACAAAAAAAAGAATGCAAATAAAAGTTCAAATGGTGTATGAATTAATTAAATTAATTAGTGTTTTTCAGGAATATAAATGTTAACAATAAAACAATCTTTATCAAAAGACCAAAATATATATTTATAAAAAAAATATATTCTCTTTAACCTTCTTTTTTTATTACAATAATTTATTTCAATTCTTAAAACCTTCACTTACTCAATTGTATAAAGTTGTTTTCCATCACAAGACTATTTCTCATGAAGCAACTCTAACAAATAAATTGACACAATAACAAATTTTTAAACTGTACTTCTTCTTTTACAATCATCTCAACCAGCCGCAATGCTAATGATTATAATATAATCTGTTTAGATGCGTAAAAGTTCTATAATTTTTTATCGACTTCTTTTTATTATACTATGAATGTTTTTAATATAATATGTATAAAAACACAAATTTCAATGTGATCAGTTAATATCATGTTTATGTTTAAGTATAAAATGTATAAAAAAATTGTTAGATATCAAAATCAGAATGGTTAATAAGGGTGAAATTTTTGTTATGATGTAAAAATACCTCGCAAACATTTTTTTACTATCAAAAATTATTATGGATGATGATGATATTGAGAGGAGTAATTGATGATGTTATTGTTAAAAAATGAAGTAGTATGCTGTTTAATAAGATGTTGTTAGCTATATGTTTCTTTAACTGTTTATCGTATAAGGTAATTTATGGACAATAAAATAGGTAAAAAATTTTTGTTATTTCTATATTGACAGTATTTTTCTGTTGTCAACAAACTTATCGTTTGCCGTTAAATTATAGTCTCTAAAAATAAGATGAAACACTCAAAGACATACTTTTATTGTTTTTTAAAAATACATAAATGAATTTTATTCACAAGGTGTTTTTGATAACTTGAAAATATATGTGTAAATTAAAAATCTTAAATTTTCCCTTTCTTTTTGTTGTTTACTAACTTTTGACAAATTTTATTGCTTAAAAATATCAATAATATTTTTCTTTTTTAAATAGATCTGGGACTTTACTTTCTTTTTTTAAATAATTTATAATCATGTACAATCGTTTTTTAAATAAAAATATTTAATCTTCCAGCATTAAGAACCACGTATAATAATATACTAACAATATCTGAGTAACACTTTTATTATTATAATCATAGTATATTTTAATTGATAAAATTAAATTTAAAATAAAAATTTTTATTTGCTTCAAATTTTATGTAAATAGAACATTTCAATAACAAAAAGACATGTGAAAGATAAAAATTCAAAAGATTGTAGTTGCTATGTAACAAAAAGAAAAACAATTTTTTTTTGTAACAAACAAATTAAATGAAAAATATTGTTTGAAGGAAAAGGTAAGATGTTGCTAGAGATGAGCTTTATAAAACGAATGTACTTTCAAAAAATTGTACATTTTAAAATAAAATGTTTGCTAAGACTAAGAAATGTGCGTTACTTCAAAGTGATTTTTTTTGGTAAACTAAAATATTTACAAAAAAACAATGAAAATTTAAGGATCATTAATGACATATATTGTATTAATTAAAGTTCTGTGATATATATTTAGTCAAACAAGTAAACTTTAAAGTATAAATTATTCTATTAAAAATTAAATGAAATTTCATAAACAATAATCCTGGTAATTTTAATACTTAATCATAAAAAATATCTACTATTACAATTGTTTTACATATATAAATTTGGTATTAAAAATATTTTAAATTGCAAATATTTAAAAAATAACATTTTTTAAGTTATTTAAATAGAGCGATGGTGATGTAAAAAAATATATTTATTAAATATAAACATTAAAGGCAAATATTTTACGATCAACAACAAATAAAATAATAAATTTTCTAAACAAAAGATTCTTTTTAAATGTACCATTAAACTTTTAAAATTTTTTTATGATTTTTGGAAATTAATAATTTTAATTATTTTATAAACATTAATCTTCTAAAGAATACTTTTCAATTTAAACAAACCAAAATCTAGAAATTTCTTTTAGAATTATTATTTTATTAAAATGTAAAGGTTACTGAAATTGAAAATATATTACTTTTTGTACTTAATAACAAATATTGCTAATACCAATTAAAGTTCTCTTTAATGATTTGTAGTATATTTATAATTATAATAAACAACGTTTTACTTTTACAAAAGTTGGATCAAATATTTGGTAACTTAAAATATTTTTCTTGATAAAATCTTTTTATGTCTTTTTAGATATATATACGAATATATCTTAATTTATTTTAATTATTTACAAGTATTCAAAAATAAAATCTTTATTTTAGCTGTTTATATTTTTTAATTTATATTAATTTCCAAAAGTTATTCAAATATTATAATTCATTTTATTTTTGCATCAAATATGTTTATAAACTGAAAAGCTATTTAAAAAAAGCAACTATAGTTTTTAAAATATAGAAAAATTTGTGCATATTCATTAAGTATTTTATAATATTTTATTTATTGTGTTTTTTTTAATTATTTTAATCTGGATATTCAATGTATTATCATATATTTATTAAGCATATCAATTTCTATAGATTTATTTAAATTAAATATAAAAAAAGATATTGTCAAATATATTTTAAACGGTCCATAATACCTATCACCATGTAAATGTTATCAGCTGATCCCATTAATAATTATTGTTTTAATTATACATTTCTATTTACAAATATTCATTATATCATATTGTTGAAAGCATATAAAATAAATATCTTTCATATTAGATACCTAATTTTCGAAACCATCTTTTTTTCATTTTAATAATGCATTGTCATATTATAGTATTGTTAATTAATATAAATTTTATATCAAATATAGATAAATGAAAATATATAAATCAGTGAAAAAGAAATTATGTATTATGTAGTTATTTTGTTTTCATAACTACTTGTTTTCATAAAAATGATTTTATTCATAAAGTTAAACAGGAAATCATAACTATATAAAAATAACAAGAATTATACTATTCTATGCATTATAAATTATGGAAATATTTTTTATTTAACACTACTTTAAAGAAAATTCTTCTAACAAAGGTTTCGGAAATTAATTGAGTAAAAACTAAAGAAAACTTTATTAATTCGAGTTAAAAATCATTTTTAAATATCTTCATATTATTAACAATAACATAAATCGGCATTTAAATAAAAAAGAAAATTTAAAGGAATATTAATTTAATTTTGATCATATATTATTTTACTCAACATTAAGAAAAATTTTTTATTATACTATTAGTCAAGTAGAATAAAGAAGTTATTATTACAGAAATATTAAATTACAATTAATATAAAAAAATATCACTAATGTTTTTCTATGATAACAATAACTTACATTGAATAATTGTTTCCATATAAAGCTATTATAATGCCACCAATTTTTCTATTGATAAATTAAAAAATTAAAACAACTAATTGTTAAGACATTTTATTAGTGTTTCATTTTTGTATGATTCACATTTAAGAACTACTTTAAATTTCTAATCTTGATAAAATATATTTAATAGTATTTAAAATATAATGATAAAAATCATTATTTATTATCGTTTATACGATAAAAAAAGTTTAATGACCAAAAAAATATTTATACAAACTTTTATATTATTTCTTTACAAAAGAAAAGATATTTTTATAATATTAAATTTTTAAATAATCATACAATAGTTTTATTTTTTTTTGATAATTAAAGTTCTGAATATAAAAAATATTCCCGTCCATTTACTAGACATTTATAAAAAGATTGATAAAATTTAAACAAACAATGTTGCATAAAGATATGATTAATAATATATTTAACTAATTAATAAAATAAAAAGTTTTTTCTTGTTTAATTATGGTATAAAAAATCCATTTCTTTTTTCTTTTTTTTAAAACTTTTATATATAAATTATATTAATAAAAAAAGGTAAAGATTCAACTAGCTCATTAAAAGACATTGCTTCATTTTCTTATGTTCGTGAATAAGGCATAACTTGGGACATTAGAGATTCTAAAGTTAAAGAAAAATTTAACTTAATCCATTTTTTCTTCTTTTTAGTTGTTTAATAAAGAATATTTTTTATTGTTAGTATGTTATTCTTCTTAATATTATTTGAAGATCAATATATATAAAGTATCATTACAATAATAAAAAAATTTTCAATGGCATATGATATTTTTTCGTAGTTCATATATATTATGCTCTTAACCAAATCTATACAGATATTATGTAAATACTTATTTGTTCTTTACTACTAAAATTAATTAAATTATTTTGTTTTTTGATTGTATTTATCTATTATTGTCATATATTATTTTTTCTAATGTGGAGCATTAATAATATGACAACTAAATGTATACACATCTTTGCATTTAACACCACATAAATTACATTTATATGGATCCATTTCATCGTGGAGTCCTTTATGTAAAAGGTATACACAAGGATCAATAAAAATTATATTACAAATATCACATGTTCGAACATTCTTAAGATTAACCTTAGCTAGTTTGTTTGTTGGCTCATCTAAATCCATAGATATCGTACTATCATCTGAGGAACTATGACTTTGAACATCATTTGATATAGTTGATGGAGGTGTACTTAAGTTAAACAATGTTGTTTTGCTAGTATCATCTTGAGTAAAGTTTCCTAAAAGATCTTTAACTTGTAAAGCAAAATTATCTGTAAAATTTTCATGTTTTAATAATGAATCAAAATGATTTTTATTCGATTCAGCAGCACTCAATGCAGCCTCTGTAAACATAGATAACATATTATCTTGTACATCTTTCTGAATAGTAAAATTATCATTTTTAATACTACTCCCAATTGATGATTTCCCTCTTTTAGTACCTCTTTTTTTAGATGGTGTTACAGGAATAGAAGAATTTTCAAGTAATGCTTTTAATCTTATATCACCAAAAAGATTATCTAATGATGATGTTGAAGTATCTTTACCATCTTGCTCTGAACTTTTTGTATTATTCTCATCTTTGGGTGATTTACCAGATCCTTTACCAATAGAATATTTTCCACCCTAAAAGAAATTTTTTTTATTTAAAAGTAGTTATTATAAAAAACAAGTTTTCTTACATCCTCATGTTTAGTTTGATAGTGAAGTAGGAGTCGCCTTGAGTTGGTAAAAATTAATGTACATCTTTTACAGCTTGCTGATTTAAAGGAACTAATTTGATGAACATCATCTAAATGTGTTCTAAGCATAGAATGCTGTGAACAAACAACATCACATCCCGTTACTGGACAATCAAAATCAACTCCAGTTTTAATATGAGTCATTGAATGTTCTTGCATTTGATCTTTTCTAAAAAATTTTTTGTCACAATATTTACATGGATATGGTTTAACTCCAGTATGACGCATTCTATGTCTATGCATATTAGCTTTTTGACTAAATTGCATATGGCAGATATCACATTGATACATCTGACCTTGATGTCTTTCATGAGCATCCTGAAAAAAGGGATAATTAATAATAAATATATTGTGCAACATATAAACAAAAAGAGTTTTTTTATTACTTAACTATCTTTTTATGAAACATTATTTTATATTTAAACCTTTTATATATATACATTTAAAAAAGTTTTATAAAATGATTAAAAGTATATATATCAATCATTGGTATATAATAAAATTAATGTTACGTAAGAGCTATTATATTTTTTGATTAAAAGTTTTCAATTTTGTGTGTAATATGAAGTGATTAGATAAAAATGTCGCTACCAAGGATATTTCCACCATAAAGTGTCATTGAATAGGGAACGAATTTTTATACTTACCAAATGACTTTTCATATGTTGCGACATAAAAGTCTGGAATTTGCAGTGTGGGCATGTCAGCAGCTGTTTCTCTCCTTTAATATTTGAATTTCTAGCTGGAGGAAGAATTCTTATAAATTCTGGATTTGACTGATTTTCACCAGCAGGTGGTGATTGTTGACAAATCGAACCATCAGAGCTCGTATTAGGTGATAATGGTAGGAGATTCATATCACAATTTAATGAATTTATTGATGATGATTCCTGTTTATTTTTAACATTCCACTCACTAACTTTTTTTTCAGATGATATTTTTGTAATTTTATCACTACCTTCTTCATGTTTTGTAATGTGTTCAGTAAATGCTTCAAAATTTGAGGTAGTAAAACCACACTCACCACAGGCGTTTTGATCTCCCATTGCTCGATTATAAAAAAAACAATTTTTTTGCAAAAATATGACTGTTGGGAAAAAGATTTTAATAGTTAAGTAAAATAATGCAAATTTGTGCGATAATTTATGCTTCTTTTTACAATAACTTTCTGATTTAAAAAAAGTATCAAAAATGATATAATTTGGAGTAACAAAAATAGTTTCTGGTTATGATGTTGATGCCAGTTTTTTGAGATAATAAAATTCTATTTTTTTTTGTTGACAAAATTACCTAAAATTAAAGATATGTCTCTTTAAAATAATAGAATAAAATAGAGAAAATAAAATTATAGTGTGAGGAAAACGATAAATTTATAATATATATAATATGTGAAGGTGGTTAAAATAAAATGTTGGATTGTAAAAAGTATATAAAGATAATTTGTTTTAGGTAATGACTGTAAATCTCATTTACATAATATATATGCAATACTACATGTATATAGGTATTAGCCTTGGTAAAAATTTATCACTCTAAATCATGGAAATTATTAAAATGTAGTAGGCTGAAAATACACATTTAAATGATTACGTCTAATCATCCAGTGTGAAGGTTGCTCGGATAGATTGTACTCTAACTTTTAGAAAGGATTTAATGGAAAATTTTTAGTGAAAATTTGTTTAGCTATGGATGATAGCACTGATATTGACATTTTTGAAGGTTGAAAAAAATGTATTCAATTAAATTCTTTTGAAATTGTATAAACAAAAATATGTTTCAATTGGTTGGATATGAAATGTGGAAGTAGTGAGAAAAAAACAAGATATATTTGTCCTTCAATTGGTATATACTTAAAGTTAGTAGAAAATTATAATTGGATCTCGAGAATGATCTCGGTATTCTTTGATTGTATATTATTATTATTATTATGACCGAAAATCTCAGGAAGGAAGTAAAGATGAGACAATAAAGAATAATATTATAAATATTAAATCTCCTGATCTACATCTAATATTCTTCATGGTCATGAACACTTTCACTATATGTATACGCAATCACTTTGTAATCATTCTTTAACGCTACATCATTGACATTAACACAGTCTAAAACTATCATTTTGATATATTAAAAAGGAATTGTCCATAGTGATATTGTAGAGAGCAATGTGGAAAAATGATAAAGGTTATCTAAAATGTCCTAACACATTATGATCTTGACTTTTTCCCTATCTCACAAATAAATCTAAATAATTTTATATTATATAAAGAGTCATTAATATACATTATATGTTAAATGAATATTATTTGGAGAAGTTTAAAAAAAAGAATATACTACATAATTATAAGAAATAAAAATTTTTTGACCTTCGTGTATTCCATTTGTATAAATTTTAAAAAGTTCAACTCACAAGTCTTTTTAAAATTATACGTTAACAATTTAAATAATAAAACTTTATAAAAAAATAAAAAACGGTTTAATAAAATAAATAAGACGACGGGAGGGAAATAATATTAATAAATGTTGTAAACTGTTTAATGTCTTTAGAAAAATTAAATATACATAACAGTTTACACTGATATGGTACAAAATTTCTATAGTTAAATGATTACAATACAAATATGGTCCTGATTTGACATAATCATTAGTGAAAAAGAAAGAAAAAAAAAGAAGGTTAGAGTGATAGAAGATGTTATTATAAAAGTTATAAAAATTTAAATCATAGGGGTTAGGAAAAAAATCTTGTCATTAATGTCTTTATCTTTTGTGAATATAATATACTCATAAGATAGCTCTATTATATTATAATTTTATTTTTTTAGTAAAATAAAGTATATGAAATAGTATGTATAATTTATAGAGGAAGAGATAAAAGTGAATACCTCTTACAAAATCAGACATCTGCCGTTTATGTTCACCTCCAACTTGTACTTTATCTTAAGCCAGTGAAATCATGTACCCTATGTGAGGTTGAAAATGAATCTATTGGTAAAGCTAACAAAATAGTGTTTGTTTGTTTAAATCATCCTATGTCGGTGTAGTAATATAAAGAGAAAGTAAATTTAAGGAAGAAGGTGAACAGAATTTTGTGGATGAAAGAAAAGAGCTTTAATTTTTCCTATCTATATCATACCGTACAATCACATCTGCATTTGTTAAAATTATCCAAACGTTTGGAGGTCGTCCGAGGAGATGCATTTTACTACCATTTATATATCATATATAAATAAATTTATATATATAAATATATGGAGGTTTTATATATTGACGTGATAATGGTTAATATATATACATATGTGAGGGGAAAATTTCAGCATAATGGATTTTGATAATGTATTCTTATATGTTTTGAGACGCTATTTTAAAAATGTATGATGATTCATTAAAAAATATAATGTAATACCCACATTTACTCATTTAAGAATTATAAAGCAATCAACAAAAAAATTTTATAAAACAAAAAAATAACCTTAATAATTTAAGATAATGTGAAATACAATTATAGTTTAGTGATAAAATGTACTTTTCAACTTAACAATATTATCAATAGTACATAATCAAAATATTTAACGGTATAATCATTGAGAAAGTAAGCGTAATAGAACAATACTATAATAAATGCAAACAAAATCTTAACTTTCAAGATTCCAGGTATCACAACTCTTTACATTGTGGTATTGGGATTATCGAAGTTGGGTATATTATTTATAAAAGACTATATTATATATACATAAATTAAATAAATTATTCTTTAAAATAATAATTATTATTACTTTTTGAATAAAAATTCTTTTTATAATAATAAAAGTAAATGATTTTTGTATATTTAATGTGAAGAAAAAAAATATAGTAATGAAAATTGTACGGAGTAATAGACAATATAATATAAATACACCAAAATATTATTATAATAGTTGAAATGACATACCTTAATTAAAGAATAAAACACTAAATTCGTGGACACTCAAGGTACTTTAGTTATAAAATACACAACTATTAACTTGTCTCCATAGATCAAAGTCGTGCTTCGTTACTAGGCTCCTCAAGTTACTAGTTAAAATGATCAGTTTAATAGTGGACAGTGTCCACATAAACCTATTAAAGCAAGTACAGCTTGGTTTGCGTAAACATACATTGGTAAGAAATAAGTATTATATTAGTAGATATTTACCAGATCTACAAATTTTTGCTTATTCAACTACCTAAAATCGAGTTAGACTCCATATTTCTTATTATTATGATAGTTGCGGTATTTTGGTAGATTAGGTGTCTAAGAAGGGAAAGGAAGAAAATGAAATGGTAGTGAGATAAGGGTCAATAGACCCGATAAATAAAAGCATTTTTATTTGAATAAAAGGTAAGGAATTCCATTAAAAATAAACAATTGACAGGAGACAACGATAACGAAAAAGAATAGTTTATAAGGAATTTATTTTAATTGTTAAAAGACATTACAGGACAATAAAATGATTCTATTGTCATTTGTGACATTTTAAATTAAAATTCTCAGGTGCTAAATTGTAAAATTAAACAATAAATGCTTAATAAAAAGATATTATGCATTTATTATTAATAAATTTTTTTTGTAATTTCAAGAAAATCCTCTACTATTTTTATAAATTAAATGTTTGGATCAATTGAATTAAATAATAGTATTTGAAGGTGAGAAATATATTGACGGCATATAAATATGGCAATGACATAATGTATAAGAATAGTATAAATAGTTGTAGGAATGAAATTAGATGTATATCTCGATCTCCTAAGATTATGGATATTTTTACATCACTACTCAAATAAAAAGGGGAAAACAATGGTTGTATAATTAAAAAGATGTAAAGAATATGTTAATATATAGCATTATTTATAGTTAGTGGATGCCTCTACCATTAATTAAATGATTACACTAAAAAGGCTATCTTGAATCTTCATATGTATAATAAATATACAAAGATGTAATAGGAAATGATACCATCTCAATCTTATAATATAACATCACAGAACTCGCTTGTCCATTAACTATTGAGAATAGGAATGCTAAAAAGGAAGGATTTTGGCAAGGTTACATATATATCATGCAAAATAATATTCAAAAAAAACCTATATATATATAATTGAAATAATTTTAGGATTGTAAAATACGAGCTTTTACTAATGGAAATTTTATATAAAAACAAGGAACCATTAAAATGATAAGGATATTTAAAGGATAATCTTAAAGTATTTTTTTGTTTAAGAAAATATTTGTATATATTTCGAAATAACTATATATATTTTTAAAAGATTTAATTGTTTGGAAAGTGAAATAGAATCTAAAAAAAATTTTATATATAAAAATACATCTGTGAAGTTTATAAAAGGACAAGGATATTATTTTGATTCTCCTCCTTAAAATTCTTTCTTTATCAGGTATAATAAGAAATATTATATATATTATTATCAATTCTTTATGTTATTTGAGGAAAGTTAATGGTTATAAGTAAATAAAACATTATAATGAAATACCTAAATAAAGCATAAAACTCAATAATCAGTTCATATGAAATTTGAACATATATATACTATACTTAAATAGAAACGGTCAAGAGATAAGACGATGATGTGTAAATATAACAGTTTGAAGGTGTGTACACATATGGAGTACTAGGAGAAGAAATAATAATTAAATGTTAAATTTAAGACAGATCAGGAAGAAGTGGAGTTGTGAAGTTTTTTGAAAGTGAGGAGAAATTTTAAATGGAATAAATAAATAGTAAAGAGACATATCATTATGGTGATTGGCTTAAATGTTGAGGTATGCTTAAATGAGATATTCCGGTCTATGTAAATAAATGGAAGTGGAAATGGTTTAAAAGATGGATGGGGAAATTTTTAAAATATAAGATTAGATATAACAAACAAATAGTGGATAATATTATTTGTGGTATATAAAAAGTTAATATTAAACAAAACGAAACTAATATGGATATTTTGATATCATATGATAGTAAATTGGAAAAAATAAAAAATATTATATTTTTTAACTAAAAGGAATGGTAATATTATAGTCATTTTGTTATATGACAATCAAAAATTTAATATATTTAAAGAACCTATCTAGGTACTGAGAAACCACTTTCATTTTTATTTTTCATAATACAAAATTGATGATCTTTTATTTTAACAATGACCATTATCCTCAAGTCAATCACTGTGACTTTCGGACCAAACACATATATACATACATTTTAAACCCGATCCTCTCATCACAAAAAGAAAGTGGAAAATTAGTCTATTCAATAAGATTTCTGATAAAAATAAAGTTTTGAGGGTATTATCTTTTTGAATTACAAAAGATGAGGATCATATAGTGGTAGTGGATTCACTTAAAACTCCATAAAGACAAATAATAATAAAAGTATAAGAAAGAAGGGAGAGAGGTAAGCTAAGCATAAGATAAAGAACAAATTATAAACATTTATATCAATTTAAAAAAGGGAAAAGGCATTGTTATTGAAAAGAAATTAAAATGTAAACAAAACAAAAGAAAGGAAAACACATAGTTTCTTAAGTCATCCAAAAAATATTTAATCCAAAAAGATCATATTATGATAGATGAAGAGATAATAAATTATTTTTAGGGATGTTACTTTATAAAGAAACAATATTAAATATAGAATAAAAAATATGGTAAGTAATATATATTTCACGTTACATATATCAAATAAATTGTCACTATAAATAATAATATTTATTTTAATGTTGTTTTCATTAATATATTTAAGAAATATTTTACCTTTATTAATAAAAGTAATGCAAAATAATAAAGTGAGTAAAAAATCTTCTTTTTTTAAATTTTACTTTATAATTACATAATTTATCATTTGTAATAGCACTCTTAATTTAACATATCTTTTTAAATATATGTTTTTATGCATAGTTTTGAAGAATGTTACGAAAATATGTGATATTTGAAGCAGGTATTTCCATATATCATAAGCTACTTTGATAAGTACCACAAAAAATGCAATTAAAACAAGATAAAAAAGGTTGTGATAGTGGATGGCAGGTTGATTTTATGTAAGTATAAAATGCATTTTATAACTAGCTAGGAATCAAATACCAGTTATAAATAAAAGAAAAGTTCTATATAGCAACAGTCAATGATAGGGAAAGTTAAACAGGATCATATCAATGCCATTTGAAGGATTTTTTATATAATAACAACTGTTTCTTACAATAAAATTGTTACATAATTCAATGGAAAAAAAGAATGGAACAAAATAAAAGAGCTTATCCTTCAAATATCATGTATTAAATAAAGTAATATTACATTCATTCACTAGACAGATATAATGAAAGGAAATATGGAATAACTAGTTTCTATAAATATATATATGGTAAGGATAGTAAAATTTTCTTGATCCAATGAATATTTAAATATTTTTATAGTAATTATTTTAATATCTTTAATTTGTATAAAATGAAAATACCAGCTTAACATAAGCTTTTATGGTTTTCTTTTTAATTTGAAATTATAATCCTTGAGAAAATATGACTTAAAAATTAACATATCATTATAAATTGGCATTCTTAATTTTTTTCTACTTTTTGAAATAATTTAAAACATTTAATAAATATTATTTTAACGAAGTTTATGGTTTCAAATTACATTTAAAATATGTGATATTACTTGTCCTTTTTTGTAAAATTGAAATAATTTGCGGTGAAAAAGATTTAAAAAAAAATGTTAGGTGAATTTTGTGTATATATAATCACGTTTAAGCTCTTTGGAGGGCATTGATAGCCTAAGGATATCATAATTAATACTACAATTTTTAACGAACATCTATTATATAACAATACTAATAGGGGAAATATTTAGTATAAAAAATTTATAAAACTTGATCAAAATGTATTAAAAATAGTTTCTTAAAAATTTGGAGATTTAACACTATTAATCTTTTCCAGATACAAAAGAAAGCTATAAAAATAAAACTTTATTTAACATATAAATAGAGTTACTTCCTGACAGTGTCCTTGAAAAGTAAAAAAAAATATTTTACTTTAATTCTTATCATTTTTAAATGTCTGGAAGAGTTATTTTACAAAAACAACTTTAAAGACCACTGTTGTTAAAAAGTAGGAAATGAGTTTTTAAATTAAAATACATAAAAATTAATTTTAAAACAATAGTTATAAAACCATGATTTTAAATAAATTATTGAATTTGTTGGTTCCTTCCATTTAAAATGTAACAACGTTGATAAGTTCTTACATACATATCAAACGTCTTAATCAAAAAAAGTGATAATAAGTACATTTTATGAAAGAAGAATTTATTGTAAATAAACTGATAGTTTGATAATTATAGTGTAATAGTTTTTTAAAAGTATTTATTACAATAGATATTTTAATATGAATTATGGGTGTTTTTAAGTATTAATATTTATAATAGTTATAAACAATTATATTTAAATTGGAAAATTTTTTCTTATACGAAAAAATTATTTTTAATTGATTCTTAATAACAATGATAATTATTTTATCTTGTTTTCAGATGTTGGAAAAAACCTTAAAACAGTAATTCTCTGATTTTGAGCGCATTTCACTAAATGAAGAAAAATATTGCTAAAAATTTTTGTTTTTCATAAATTTATTAAATCACGTTTTTTGAGTCAGTCGAACATTTTTTAAAAATTTGATACAACACAAATTTGTAACCCCCCATTTTTATTTTATTAATAAAAAGAGCAACTAAAATAATGTATGTTGGCAGATTTATTCAGTCTGAAACTTTGAGATACAGGAGCTGCAGTAATACAGGGTCGGAAAAATTTATTTTTACAAGTTTCCGGTAAATAGATTTTTTTAAAATAAATATTGTTTCTAGGGGTAATTTTTTATGAAAAAACGAATGAACAAAGTGAAAACATGCGTTTTTTTCATTTTTGTACTCATACTCAAAAACATATTGTGTTACACCTTTTATTTTTTATTATTTGTTGAACCTAGATGTAAAATTACATAAAAAATCGAATAAGCATAGTGAGAACATGCGCTTCTTTGATTTTTGTACTCAAAAAATGAAAAAACTATAAAAAAATTTCAAAAGACAATAAAGACGGAAATTTACGTATCCGAAAGTATTCTCATTCGTTTTCTTATAAAGAATTACTCCTAGAAGCAATATTTATTTTTGAAAAAACTTATTTACTGGGAACTTATAAAAATCAATTTTTCCGACTTTGAGTCACTGTAGCTTCTGTATCTCAAAGTTTCAGGCCGAATGAATTTGCCAACATACATTATTTTAGTTGCTCTTTCTATTAATGAAATAAAAATGGGGGGTAAAATTTTCCAGTTGTACCTCTAATGTCTGATTGACTCACAAAACGTGTTTTAAATTAAAGATCAAATTTTACTTTAATGATGTAAAACTTTTTTAACCCCTAAATATATTTTTATGTTAAATATTAGATACTTTTCAATACTTGATAGTTTCAATAAATGAAAATTAAAACTAATTTAAGTTTTTTTTTTTATAAATATAGAATTTTTTTATAAATAATTATCTCTTTTAACATATAAAAATAATGTTATCATTATATTTAAGTAGGATATTTACTTTTAGAACCTCTTTTTAATTTTAATGAATATGAATAAAGTAAAGAATGGATTGAAATATTGAAAATTATTGTTTGTCATTTTTCTTAGGAAAAATACCAATCTCTTAATAACTTACTACATTAGTATCGAAAAGAACTAAGTAATTATTTTAATAATCATTTAACTTCTTAGTTAAGAAAAAAAAATACGTTCTCAAACATTTTCAAGTTTGTAAAAAAAGCTATACATATTTTTATTTATTTAGCAATCATAGATAGAGAAACATTATATAATAACAAAAAAAATAATTTATACTACAGTCAATAAAGACCTATTCTGGTGTTGTTTAATTATAATTTACATTTTTTAAATATTCACCTGTTACTGATTTTAATAAAAAATAATCTTTTACTGCAATTATTTTAACAAATTACTTTAAATACTTTTAGTGCAATCTTTATTAGTCCACCTATTGAAAGAACTAAAAGTGGTAATCTCTTAATTGCTCGTAAATTTATAACTCGTGCTTTTTTATATATCTATAGGCCATGATAAATATGCCTCAAATGACTATTGTAATACAAAAAGTAAATGTTATTAATATAAATAAGAATATAATATGATAAATGTTTGTGAATACTTTTATATTATACTTAAAAAAGTGATTCTTTCAACTAAAACGAAAAACATCATAAACATTTTTTTAAAATGATTGTCTAAGAAATGAAAACAATTAAAGTAATTTAAAATGTAGTGATATTTAATATTATTTTTAAAGTAAAATATAAATAATTTTTGACTAACTTACTTTATTGGAAATTTTTAAAAAAGCTAAAAATTAAATATTTAATTCCGTCTAATTTGAGAAGAAAACAATAATTTAATTGAAAACGTAAGAAGTTTTAACGTATTATATAAAATTTGTGAAACATCACTTTTTTAAAACTACAATAAAAATATATTTTTTTCTTTTCAAAGTATAAAATTATAAAATAAACGTTTCAAAATTTTACATTTAATAATAAAAATAAAATATAATTATGAGTTTAAGAAATAATATTGTTTATTGCTAAAGGAATATGGTAAAAAAATAAAACAAATTAATCCTTATTTAATTGAAATTTAGATGTATACATAATAGTAATAGAATGATAGTTGATTTTGAAATCTGATAAATTTGACACTTTAATGCTTTCTACCTTAAATAACCATATCTAATGTATTTCAAAGTTTGGAAAAGAGTTACATATATATTTACTTTATGCCTTAATTTGTTGCTGGTACTTTTTTCTTTTTAGATATTATTAACATGAATTGTATTTTACTTTTAAAATTATTATTAAAAATTTATATTATTTTTATTTCAAATAAATGTTTTTTTTACAATAGTTTATTAAACTTTTTTGATTATTTTTAAACTAGAATGTTTTTTGTAATTTTTATTTATTGAAAAAGAACGTAAATGAATATAACTTTAATAAAAAAGTCACAATTTTATCTTAAAATTATTAATTCAAAATTTCAGAAATTTTTAAAATGTGGTATTTTTCAACGCAGATAAAAATAATATCTAAATTGAAAAAATTATTATTAGTAAAAATGAGTAGTAAAATACTTTGCGTTCATATCTATTGAACTCTTAAGTAATTCATAGTAGATTAAATATTTTATCAAGCAAAATAAACACTTTTTTAAATAATTATGATTTATAAAGAAGTTATGACAAATTATCAACAACTAAACTTGAATACTGAAAAGCATAACTAATAACACATTAATATTTAAAATCATATTTAGTACTTTCCAATTTTTATACTTTTAAAAAATATTAAAACTGTTTGTGAATCCTTATTTTTTGCACATTGATAAAAGTATTCCTTGTAGTTTAAAAATGTTTACGGGTGAAAAAAGTTTTACCCCAAAAACTAAATTTTTTTGATTTTCTAAACATTAATTTAATGAATGATAATTTACTATGAAGTATGGAAATTAAGTAACTGTATGAAATTATCTATATTATTAACTGGTATATCTTTTATGGTAAAATTTTGATTTAGACACAAAATAATAGAACAAAAAGAAGTAGTTGTAAAAAATTTTGCATTTTCACATTCATTTACAATAATAGAAATTGAGTATACAAAATTTCCGGAAAATGGAATTTGACAGTCAACTACATTAAATATGCTACATCTTATGACAATTTGCGATATCTTTGTACATTTTGCGCCATCTTTTATGCCAATTTGCATCATCTTAGTACATTTTTGCGACATGTATCTTTCATACATAATAATTTTTCTTCGACATAATTTAGGTATGTTAAACAGTAAAATAATATTATTATCATAAAGTGGAATTGAATTGGAAAAAGTGACATTCGCTTGTCCATTGGGTGACAAAAATCGTTTTTTTAAGAAACTTACAAAATAGAGGGAACCGGAAAAGCATTCTTTTTTATTTTTTACTAACTTATTTTTTGATTATTCCATTGGATTCAATTTACACACAGATACGCACTTTACAGCGACCCCTACCCTAATCAAATTAAAAAAGAGACGATGGAAATTAGCTTGCCCGTGGTCACCCATGATCAAGCGAAATGGCATTAAAAAAAGCAAAAAATATGAGTAACCATGAACAAGCAAATGTTTACCATATGAGAAAAGATGTCGCAAATTGGTAGGAAAGATATCGCAAAAATGACAACGATGACTTAGGCAATGGTAAAAAATGCTGCAAATTTTCATAAAGATGTAGCAAATTTTACAAAAATTTAGCATATTTGATATAGATAACTCTTAAATTCTGGGGCCAAAATTTTCACACATACTGATGAAACTTTTCCTTTTACAATTAGATACTTTGATTTTGGTAATTGGATTATAATAAAAAAATATTAACAAAATATTATCTATTATTTTTGGTACTTTATTTACATTAATATATATTTAGATTTTTGTCTGAAAAAATAAATAAAAAGGGGTTTTCAAAATGATTAGAATTTTAAAATAAAATTATGAATGTTACATTACAATTGTACATGCTAGTTAAAAAAAATTTTGTTCTTATAATAAGCTTTTTAAATAAAAAATTCTTACAATAAAAATTTAACTAAGAAAACAATCATGGAAGTAAATAAGAATTTATCAAAATCATAACTTCTTATTAAGTTATCTATCCTTCAATTAGAAAAACTTTAAATTTAAACTTGATTAAAAAGATTTATAATTATTGAACTAATAAGTTCCAAAAATTATAAAATAGAAAAAAAAATTTATATCTAAAGCATAGTAACGCCAAAAAGTTTCATTTTAAATTTTTCTATTTTTAAAATTACTACAATATTTTATTACATATACAGAAGAAAAATCAACATAAATAAAAGATATAAAAAATTATCTCTAACAAAGGACGGAGTTCAAAATAAAAAATATCTATATTGAAGATGTTTAAGATTGTATATTACATTTAATTTTTAAAAGAACATGATAAATTAAAATCTTCTTTATTCCTGGAAATAAAAATGATAAAGAAAGATTTTTGAATAGCATTAATAAATTTTAAAAAAAATCATTGTAAATAACCTTTAATTTTCTGAGAATATTTTTTTATAAAAAATATATTTATATTAAATTAAAAAGTTGTCAAAACGTAAATTTTATAGATATTATCTTTTGATAAGATGAAATTGTTCAAATTATAATTTTTTCTCATTGTTAATTTTAAAAAAAGTAGAAATGGTTGTACAAATTATAAAAAATGACTAGCTAATATTACAAATAATCATAGGAAAATGCAAAAAATATATTCAAAAATTACTTAAAGCTTAATTAAAATAAAAAACAATAAAAACATTCATGTAATTTGAAAATATAGCAATTAGTAAAACATATCGAAACTAGTTAGTCTGAGTTAAGAAAAACTACAAAATGCTAAAAGGAAATATATAATGAATGAAAGTTCGATTGATGATTTTCTACTATTCATTATCCTTTGTTATTAAATGTTAAATTTTTTTAAAGCAAATGATTTCATTAAATTCTTGCAACTTATAGTATTTCTTAAATTTGCAGTTTTGATAAAATATTACAAATAAAGTGCATACTAAAATTATAAGGATCTTGTAAATAATATTTGAAGATGGTCAAAAAGATGGAAAACTTTAATTGCAATGGTTTTGCGACAATATAGACTCACAAACTTTAAAAGTGGAGGCAGCTTTTTATGATTTTGTATCATACCTACATCCTATTGAATCACTCCAAAACTTGGAGAAAACGATTATGAGAGGGATTTTTATTTTTATTTGGATGTATTAGAGGAGATAGAAAGAAAATGAGACCTAAACAATCTATTGAATTTAATGTCTTCAAATATGACTCATTCTCATTTGGATAACAAGGTCATTGCCACAATTTCCTTTTTTGATCCTTTTGTGACTAAACCTCGTTTGAGGAACATAATACTTGTTCTGAATTACTGTGCAGTTTGCGATAAATCTAAATTTAACCATTTATTACGTTTTTTATTCTTTAAAAAATCAGTAGCTGTTGATTTATATTTTAAGATGTTGAAATTAATTTTTTCTTTAATAAACTTGTTAATTAAGTAGTTTTCAAAGTATATGGAGATACATCTTAATTATTGTAATCTGTGGGTGAATTGCAACCAAACTAATTGAAATTGAATATATTGTGTAATTATGAATTTACTATTTACATCTCACCATTTTACCTAAATAAACGTTTACTACTATAGTATACATCAAAATTGTTATTTACATTGATAAAAATAGATACAAAAGCTTTTTGTATAATAAATTTGTGACGCATTTAAAAAAAAACAGATTTCTGTAAAAAGAAGTTTCAAGAAGCACTTTTAAAAAATTGGGAAGCGCAATAGTATTATACCCTTTATTAAACAGAAAATGAATTAATAAGTAGTTTTTTTTTTAAATTGTGACAACTTTTTAAAAGCGATTTTTAATTAAAAGGGACAAGTTATTCTGTAATAATGGTATTAAAGATAAATTCCACATTTCCTGACTATTTAAGGAAATAAAAATTTGAATTAAAATTAATAAAGTCAGAAAAAATTAAATTACAACAAGTTGTCATATGAACCATGTACTTACGAAGCATGTTTAGAATAAATTTGTTTATTAGCTAATGTAGTTATGTGTACATAACAACTTTTTATTTCCTTTAGCGATATTTATAAATGTTAAATATTATTATTAGAAACCAAATAAAATGTCAAAAAAATATTTCGAAATCAGTGATAATAAATTAGTTGAAAAATATATGTCGCTTTATTATATTAGATTTATATTCTAATTTATTAATTGTCGTTAAAATTTAAATAAAAAAAAATTTTAAAATGAATATTAGAAATCTGCTTATTTACTTAAACTTACACTTTAATCTCAAAAATTTCGTTTTTTAATAAATACTCCTCAAAAACAATAGAGAGATTTAATTTAAGTAATAAAAAAATAGGATTACAACTTTTGTGTTTAATGTTCCTTAAAAATTTTAAAATATTTATGATAATACTTTTATCAACATTTGACGCTTTTCATTAAAACTTTTTCCTCATTCATATTGTATATGCTAGCATGAATAAAAGATAACTATTACGTCATCATTACTTTTGATTTTTCAATGATTATACATTTTAAAAAATAAACATTTTTGCAAAATTTTAAAACAGTAACCCCGTTTATTCTAAAAATAGTACTCATAATTATTAAAATCCAACTCTTTTTTACATCTTAATAAACTCAATTTTATTAACTTAAATCTTTATACAGTTTTTTTTGAATATAATTTAGCATTTTGAGTTAATCTGACTTTTTTATATTTATTTTCTTATGTTATTATAATCGTTTATTGATCAAATTTTTTCTGTAATATATTTTAAGATCATACATTGGTGTCAAATTGAAATAAAGTTATTAAACATTACACCTTTTTGTTCGTAATAAATAAGAAGAAAAAACTTTATGATTTTCAAACTTCTCAATAAAGGACTAATAAAAGTGTTTTACATAACATTCTCAATAAATTAATTTTCATAGATAAAACTCCATTTGTGAAAAAATAGCAATTAAACTAGGAAGGTCATAAATAAAAAAGACGAACTCTAGATCAGTCATTTTCTTTAAATTCTATTGTTATTAATTCATTGAATAATTTTGAGTATATTGAAAGTATAGAAGTCGTATCAATCTTTTCAAAAAGATGATATGGTATTGAAAATTCATATAACATTTAAAGTAAACATGCATTTTTAAATTACAAATTTAAAAATATTCTTATTGTACAGTTTAATATATACGAAAAGTAAAAATTCTATAAAAAAAGTTAAATATCTACTGTTTTTGTTTTGATGGTTATTCAAATTTTCAATCTTAATAATGTTTAAAAATTTTTTTAGGAATATTAACATCTTTTATTAAATCTAACGTGTAAGTATCTTCTTGAGATATACTATAGAGAACAAGTCAATGTTTCAGATGACTGTAACATCATAAGAAATGTTAAATATAAAATTGCTTCGATATTACAAAATATTAAAACACATCGTAAAACATATTATAAAAAGTATATGTTTTATTGTATTAAATTCTTTTAATGCATTATTATTAAATTTTATGGATTAGATACAATTAAAATTACTACTGAATTTGTACTATCATTACACAATAATTAATAAGAGTATTTTTTTACACATTATTCTGTTTATATAACTTTATGTTTTAAATATTTACTGTCTCTTTATGTTAAAACAATTTAAATTTTGCATTTTAATAACATACTATTTAAAGTAAAGTTTATATTTCAAAAATCTTCAAACAAACTAATTTGATGAAAATCACTTAAATATCATATCATAAAAAGTAAATTTATGGTTTACAATTTATACTTCATTATCTTTAAAATTACAACAAGGTTATATTATAGGTTTCTAATAATTTTTTAAATTATTATGTTATTTTTTTGACAAACTAAATTATTAGTAAATTATGTTAATTTAGTAATTAATTTATTATTATACTACTAATATCTATTTATATATTACAAATCACAAGGTGTTTGTTTCTAAATCGTAATCCGAATTGTTTTTAAAATTTTACAAGTCATTAAAACTTATATCAAAATATTTTTTCATAACAAGTCAAATAACTTGTAAAAGACATAAAAATAATGATCTTTTGTTATATTTCAAAAATACTTTTAAGAAATAAAATTATATTTTTGAGCTTTTAGGGTAAAACTTAATAAATAATTAAATTGATCACCTAATTATTCACCCATTTTAACTACAGTCTACATGGAATTTTTCTAATCAAAAATAATTTTTATGCAATATTTTTTTTATTTAAAATAATTAATGTTTTTTAACCTCAATTACTTTATAATGTCGTTTATAATTAAAGCGGAAATTAGTAATTAAATTTTATGGGTGGTATGGTTTAAAAAATATTTATTTTAACAACATAATTTTATACAATACATACTTATTAGTATGTTGATTCATTGTAATAAGAAATTATATTTTAAAATCAGAAAAACTATAATTTTTTTACATCAATCAAAAAATTCAATCAGTTACCAGGAAAATAATATAACAATTTAGATCAAAAACTATTCCAATTGACATTTAGTCTTAATTCGTGTATATCTTAAAATACAACAAACAATTTCTATTTAAAGCTTGATTATAATTTTTATGTATTTATAAATGCTTATATATCACTAATATACTTTAAGTGAATAACTTCTTTATTTTTCTTTTTTAAATGATGACAAAAAACATTATTTAATAGTATAATAATATCAATATTTTGAATTAAAAAATTTAGGATTGGTAATTAATCTTAAAAACATATTGAATTTTATTTTCTGATTAAAAAATAAGAAAATTGTGACAAACGATTGATTCTTCACCTACAGATTGTAATGATAAAATTAAATTATAAAACTAAATAATGTTAAATATTATTTTGTGTTCATGTTTCTTTTTTAAAATGTGTTAATTTCTAAAAAATTAATTTTCCTAAGTAATATAGATGTTGATAACTTATTATCTACTAAGTTTGAATTGCTTCTAAGGATAAAAAATAATTTATACATAGGTATGCCATGCAGATTGTTGGAACGTTTTCTTATGACATAAAGTAAAATGAAAAATTGTTATTAAGTTTGATATAAGAATATTACTTGATAAAAAATGATTTTTGTTTTTTAAAAATTTTTTAATAGTATTCTAACAAAAAAAACATAGTAAGATGTAAATTGAAAGAAAAATTTTCAAAATCAGTAATTCATATCAACTGATAGAAATTGTAATAATCTTTAAAAAAATACCCCTTAATAGTATCTTAATTTTCTATATCTTATATTGCTCAAATCATTTATTTAATAAATAGCTGAATAAATATTTAATGATTTACTTATATTGTTGTCAATAAATGAGCATTGTAGAATTCTTGAGGCTAATAAAATTAATGACTGTCATTTATTTTCTGTCTTGGCAATTTTTATTTGTTAAAAATAAAAAAAATTTATTTTATTTAATTTTTAAAACTCTTTTTATTATAAGTACATATTTAGTGTTCTTTGATATTATATTGAATTTTATATTATTTGAGGAAGAAGTTTTGAAAGAAATCTTTAATATAACGAATTAATTTTTGTTTTCCAAAATTAACTTAATAATTGTAAAAAATCAATTTTTTTAAACTTTTGAATATAACGATAGTCTAACAGTTCAAAAACATTTCTTTAATAATCATTGTATACTTATAATCAATGCCTTTTATTATAAATTTTACTAAAATAACTTAATATAATAAAAATAAGCATTTTTTAGTAATACGTGATTTAAACAACGCTTAATATTATCTTCCTACCATTAAACTTAATATAGGAAGGATGTTAATATCAAGAATTATATATCCTACCGGTAGTTTTATCAGTATTAATATTATATTTTATGGTAAAAAAGAATTCGTTTATAATTTATAAGAGTAGTCTTAGTAGGTAGTTTTCTAAACTTATAAAATTTTCTATTTTAATAAAAAATTAAACAAAATTACTGATTCCATGTAAATCATTTTAATAATATACTTTAATTAATATTTATCTTCACTAAATGTTTGAGATGATAAAAATTTTATTATCCAATTATGATACACTTTACATTTCATCCTTAATATTTCATTGTCTTTTTAAATATATACCCTACGGCATGTGTTATTGTTCTATATAGGAAACTTTTAATAATGTTTTTAGACTTTAATGCAATTACATATAGATGCCTCATTTTTTATTGCTTTTACAAGGTATAAATAAAAATTATATTTATTCCAATCATTTACTATTATCTTAATTTCTAGGTACAAATTTACTTCCGAATAATTATTTTTGTAGAATAATACATATTTAAATTATTACAGTAATCTTGTTGTTCTTTTAAAGAATTAATGAAATTAATTTAATTATTTTAATCCAGCTTTTCGAATTACTAATAATATAATTATAATTAGATTGTCCAATAAATATTTTATTTATAATCTGAACAAATAGGTTAATATTTTACATAATTTATGAAATGTTAAGCTTGTAAATTAAAATAGTTCTTTTCATTTTCTCGGAGTTTTTTCTTTATTTCTTGTAAGGTAAATTACTTATTATTATAATTATGTTTTATAGTATCATTAAATATTTCTTTAATTTTAAAAGTTTACCATCATAATTAATAAAATTGATAATTTTCGTTATTTAATTTATTATTTACCAAAATTGTATTTATTCTGGAGAAAAAAACTTTTATTAGTTAATTTTATTTAAGACAGCTTTTCTAACAACAATTATAATAAATATAATTTATAGACACATAAACTTCTAATGCTTTTATTGTATTATTTAAAAAAAATTTGTTTACATTTCAAAATTCTTCTAATTTTCACATTTTTAAAGCAACATTTTATTTGATTTAAATATTACCTTTCTAAACAATGTAACAATTTAGAAACATTAATTAAGTATGTACATTAAGCACAAAAGTCATTTTCATTTATTATAAGATAGATTTTATAAATTAGATAGTACTTATTTAAAAATATAATATTAATAAAGCTTAACCTATAATTTTGTTAAGAAAACTATTATAAAATTATAATTGCAGATATTTTTCTTTGTTAATTTAAATGACAATTTCCCATAGGTTAATAGAAACCTAAACACTAAGGATGAAACATAACTAAAAACTAATAAATTAATTAAAAATCTTCCAATATTTCTGTAATATCTTGAAGTAATAATAATTTGTCACAGGACTTATTATTAAAAGCAATAGAAATACTTCTTTCACATGAATTTTGATCAAAAACATTCCTTTCATAAATGTACTTTTATATACTTTAAAGCAATACTTTAACTGAGTTCATTATAATTTACTATACATTTGCTAAGGCCATCTTAAAACAATTTTATATTTTAAAATACTTTATTTTTATACTATATAATTATTTTTAATAAATATATAAAACATAGTAAACTTTTAACTACAATGAATCTAATGTTGGTTGTTTTGACGTACTAAATGGTACTGGTTTCGAGTAATCATTTTGATAAATAAAATTATATAACATCTGTAATGCCTCTCTTGGTTTGTCAGTTGGTACAAAATGTCCAGAACTATGAACTGTTAAAAAATCTAAACCTTCTTGATATTTAATATAATTTCCTGCTATATTTGGAATATCATCGGCATAATACCAATTAGATGTAACAAGTTTATCACTGCCAATTACAGTTAAATTAAGATTATTTATAAATTGCTCATTCATTATCACATTACAAGCTGAATCAACATCACCATTATATATTAAAACTCTCTTTTTAGCTTTTAATATTTTATTAAATTCTGGTGTCATATCATAATGAGTAATTTGATAAGCCTCACCAACAGCATCACTACAATCTGTCCAATATGGGAGTATTGATGGAATGTTAAGAGCACTCCTAACATCTTTCCTATTCATATAAATTTCTGTATTATTACTTTGAGCACATAATGGTAAAGGATATGTTGTTGAAGAAAATATTGAAGAATATTCTTTATCATTTACACCAATCATTCTTAAAAATTGACGCTTTATAAATTTTTTTCTTAAACCTGTCGATGAATCTGTATAGCATTGATAATAATTATTATAAGTATTCAAGCCATCCTCTGAATTTAATTGATATAAAATCTATCAATTAATAAATATTATCAAGATAATAAATTTAAATAACTTACCAATGTTCTACATTCAGTACCAGGTTTCTTTAAAAGTGAGAAATAATCACAATTGTATGGATTTCCATTACAACATTTATTTGCAACTTTGTCATAAAGTTGTTGCCTCATAAATCCACGATAATAAAAAAGAGAAACCATAGTATTATAATTATTAGGAAAATTATACATTCCATTTCCTATTGCCATGCCTTTAAAATTAAAAAGTCCTGAGGTATCATCAACTAATAATGATGAAAGTGTAGGAATATAAACACCACCATAAGATTCTCCTGTAACAAAAAAATCTCTACCTTGAAGTTCAGGAAATTTATATTTTAAAAAATAGATAAGGGCATTATAATTATCTCTAGCAACATCATCATCATCTGTTGTAATGTTACCATTTGTTGAGAATGAGTAACCCACTCCAGCTGGAGATGATAAAAATAAAACATTCCCTATCTTATTCCAACTATACGGATTTTCATAAACAGTACTTCCGTAATTACTAACATGAAACGGTCCTAATTCTTCAATTAAAGCTCCAATACTTGAACAACCAGGACCACCAGTTAACCATAATATAAATGGTGCGGTTTGAGGATTAGATTGTGCCTCTGTATACCAGTAATGAAAATATCTTTTATCAGAAGCCTTTAAAAACCCAGAATAATGTTTAAAAGTAGGTTTAAAATTAATACCAGGAAGGCTAGTAACTAAATCTGAGTCAGGTGCTGAAGAAGACAAAGATATTATGAATAATAATAACCTTAATAATATGTTACCACTATTAATAAATATTTTCATTTTTCTAAATAAGTGAATGACTGATTAATTTACAAATGATAATTATATAAAAATAATTCTTATAATTGATAAGAACACTTTTTAAATATATTAAAGAGTAATTTGATAAGAAGAAATAAAGATTAAATAGTTGGTGTAAGGTAAGATGATGAAAATATATGAGTTTAGTGATTAAAAATATTACTTTAAAAGATTTCAAATGTTTTCTTTTAAAATATTGTGGTCAAAAAAATTTTTGAAATTCAGTGATATAAAAACACATAGTAAAAAAAATTATAAACAGAGGTATTGTATTGCTGCAATTGTCATTATATGAAAACTTATGCCAAAAACAATGTTTCAAAGTTACGTCAAATCTTTGTCATTTGGATGAAAGGTATATAATTTACATTGTATTTATTGTCCTTATATCAATTATTTAAACTTTTCTAAAACAACTGTCTACCCATTATAATATATTGTTCTTATTGTTATGTATGTATTTAAGAGTTAGTTTTTAAATTAATTTCTTTTATCCATTGAAAACAAAGAAATTTTTTTGTGTGAAAATTTTCTATAGTGCGAATATGTAGAAATTGAAAGTTAAAGAAAGATTAAATACTTTATATTTTTTCTATAAAAAAAGGATATTGTTAGTATAAAATATTTTATCCATTTCTCTTATTTAACAACATTAATAATCACAGTAATTTATAGGTGAACATAAGAAATTATCAACTATAATAAATAAAACCTCATTATAGTATTATATTCCTTAACTTTTTTGCTTCATTTTGAAATTCTTTTTTTTAAAATATTAATAACCTTCAAGACAATATTATATGGTTTCATTTGTTACATTTTCACTCTACATTTTCATAAATATTATTTAAGTTATTTCCTCTTTTCTCTTAAAATACTAATATTTATAAGTGCAGTTTTACAATTATTGATAAAAGTTTAGATTAATTAGTTGATGTTATAAATTTAAAATGATAATTTGAACGCTTTTTTAAAAGAGATATGAAATGGATACTGTCGTTACATGAAATTATCTACTTTTAACATTACTTATTCATAATAAGCAATAGTGCCATTGAAAAAGAGTGTAGGTATTGAATAGCATTATGTTGGAATCGGATATTTAAATAATAAAATTGATATTAGTAATTATT
Organism: Strongyloides papillosus; assembly: GCA_005656395.1. Classification (NCBI taxonomy): domain Eukaryota; kingdom Metazoa; phylum Nematoda; class Chromadorea; order Rhabditida; family Strongyloididae; genus Strongyloides; species Strongyloides papillosus. The sequence goes on along the minus strand of SRSI01000004.1, from coordinate 1,640,084 downwards.
ATAACAAAGATTTTACCTATATGACTTTGAGTATACCATTTGTTGGTGAATTATTTAAATGCAATAAAAATAATTCACTTTTTATAGTACATTAAAATTCTTAATTAGTATTTTATATAACAAATAGTATTCTTACATTATTAGATGATCAAAATACATTTTATGAGACTATCATAACCATTTTTTCTATTTATATCTTTAATTTTATTAATTATTTTGAAACAGCTTTCCAACATTCTAATATATCTACATATATGATAAAACTATAAAAGGCTTATTTGTTTTAACTAAGCTAAAATACTTTTTGTTCTCAACAAAAAGATTTTTGCATGTTTTGTTGTCAAACCACTTTGTCAAGGTGGTTTCTTAAAAATTAAATATTTAAAACGGTATTCATTAAATTAGTCTTTTTACCGTTAATCCACCAACCTGAAAAAGATGACGAAACAATTATTAGCAGCAAGTATATTTTATATTTAACGATATATCAATGCCATTGTCCTTCATGTGTCATTTTCATATACACAACTTGAATAATTCAACTTTCTTTTATAAATGAGTATGTAAATGTTGATATTTTACAAATTTCTTAATTGTTACTTTCATTTTTAATTTAAATTATATTATATTTTCTACTTGATTCTTTTATCACTTTACCGGATCTGCTTTAGATATTATGTATATGTTTCATACAAATATAATCACCTCTATCGAAAGAACGGGAAAAGATAATTAATTTTTCTTAATTATACTCCTATAAACAATCAAAAATTTGTGTAATAATTATTTATCATGATATTATTAATATGATATTCTTTATGTCTCATCATATAATACAAAAATAAAATCATATATCTTCATATATATCATTTGCTTACCTAAAATTTAAAAATATTATTACTAGGTGTAAGAAATAGTTTTATAAATAAATTCTTTTCTAAACAATACATTATTATTCTTTTTTTTCAAAACAGGGAACTAAAAAAAGTAAAATGCATCGTTAATTACATATAAATATTAATTAATGGCCATTTTACAGCAATACAAAAATTTGTATCAATTGTAATAATTTAACGTTATGAAATTTTTTCATCCCATACTTATTGAAATTTCCAAATTATTATTATATGAAAGTGACAAATTTTCAATAATTTAGCTCCAAAATTTTTAATTTTTTTTTATTTATCATGACACATGTATTTAACTTTTATTTTCATATATAATACATATAACTATTAATTTTATATTTAAATCGAATTATTATAAAATGCTAAATAGATATCAATAAGTATATATTTTATTAAGGTGCTGCGCAATTAATTGTGGTTGAATCTTATTTAATTTCATTTTGATTTAGCTAATTATTATCTCTGTTATGTTAATACATACTAATATGCTCCTCTATATTGTATAATAAGGAACAAAGAAAATATTTTATTCAAACTAGATATTATAAAGTAATGAAAAGTATTAAAACAATTTATATAAAAAATTGTATACATGTATTTTTACTTATTTATGTATTGTATTTTATCAACATCCTTTAATTAACTAAATTTCTTGCACTCTAGGTGTTGGATCAAAAAATACTATCTTTTTTTAATGTTTTTTTGTATAATGATAAAAAAGTATTATATATTTTATCCGATGTACTTTTAAAGAGGATGCAATTTTAAACATAAAAAATTATTATCTTATGTTGTATAGAATATATTGTTTGTATTTGCGTAACGCCCTCGTTTTATGCCTAATAATAACTATCTTTTGTCTAGGTTTTCTTTTGCTTAGTATATCAATTATCACTTATAAAGTATTCTTCATCATATAAATTAATATGTTTTAAATATTTTCAATATATTATTTTATTTAAAAGGAGTTGCACTAAAATTACTTTTACAAGATATTAGAGATAAAATAAATAGTATTAAAGTTTTCAACTATAAAAATCTTTTAAATTTCATCCATACTAATTAATTTTACAACTTTTTAAATGTCAATTTTACTGCTTTTCATATGTGTATAATATATAATTATCCATAACTATCTTTGAATATATCTGATAATATTCTCATCATTGTACTTATTTCATCATTCCATATATGCATACATTTACATAGCTGTTAAATACAAATCCTTTTTCAAAAAGATTTGTCTTTTACTTAAACCTGATTTTAAGAATTTTATCTAATCAAAAAATATTAAATTTGTTACTTAACAACAAAACGTCTATTAAAAATTTATAATATATACTCTTGTTGTTAATTGAAAATTAGCAATGTTACATTTTCTTATAATTAAAATAACAGAATAAGTCATAAATAAATAAATGATACAAAAGATTTTTTTAATAATTATCATTTTAATCAAATATTATAACAATTTTTAATTATAAGTAATTTGTATTTAATGAACAATGAATGGTCTTTTTTATTGTTAACATAAAATTATTTTACATTATTCAAAATACCATTGTTATATATTTAATTTTTGTTGTTATATTTATTATTAAATGATCATCCTTTTATCTACCATAAAGCAACATCTTTATCAGTTAAGTTACCTTCAATAATATATGTTCTTTAATATATGCATAATATACAAAGATATATATGTATATATTTTTTCTCTTTAATTAAACACTTGTGTAGTGGTTTATGGTTTGGAAAACTTGACTAATTTGTTACATAGTTGTAAGATTATATCAAAACAATAAAAAGGTAAATTAATTCTTCTCTTAAAATAGTTATACATTACTTTTGCCTTACTATGTACTTTTAAATTATACATATTAAGTAATAAACATACTCCTTTTATTTGATGAAAATTAATTAGCTAGGGGTTTAAAAATTATAAATGGATATTTAAATATATATATATTTTATTGTAAAAAGAAATGTCTAACAATTATTGCGCGTTATTATATAGTAAAAATTTTTTTATGTTATTTTAATGTTTATTAAATCATTTTATAATATCACTTCTATCTTCATTGGAATTTTAAAATTATTTTTATGTCTATATATTGCAACATGATATATTACACTTCATACATCTTTTTTTCTTGGGTGTCCTTTAAGGCAAACCCTTCTTATTTATACAGTTAATTATATAAGATTTGAAAAAGGTACAAAACAAGTAAATATAATACATGAAAAATAATATTTATGATATGTTCATCTATTAAATATATAATTTTCCCCTCTCCATTTTTCCACAATTCATATTTCAGCTGCTTTCAGAAAATATCTTTAACTATTGAAATTATAATATTTAACTCATTTATGATTATTGCCATTATACTTTTCAATTCCAAATATAATCTAAATTATTCAATTATACTTTCTGATATAAAACACCAGTGCTTTTATTTTAACTGATTATGTGAAGATAAGGTTACCATAGTAGTTTAAAAAGTTTACCACATTCTTATTTAAAACTCATTTCTTATGCTTAAACTTGAAATTTAATAAAACTTCTCATACTTTTTATAAATTTCTTTGTATCCTGTACTTGTTAAAGAAAATTTTTATTTTAATTATTTATATGCAAATATAAACTCTTTTTAAAAGATTCATAATAATGTATTGTCTTAAAATATTATAAAATTTCTTGATTCAATAATGAAAAAAATATACTACATATGTATGTATCAAACAGAATCAGGCCGACCTTTTATTATAATTTTTCTAATATTTCTATTGGTTTACTAAATTAATTTTTCTTTATTCAAAATTTTACTCAAAGCATATCTTTTTATCTTGTTGATTTGATTATAAATTAACATAATTTATTATGTGAGACTTACAGGATGTGATTTATTTAAAACTGTAATAAAGGATAAACTGATCTTGAGAACGACAATAATATCTATAAAATATATATATATTACCTCATCATTTCCTATGTTACTCCCATTTATTATGTTAACTATCAATCCTTATTATGCGCATATATCAAAGACATTTAAATATTAAACTTTAACGTAAATCTCATTTACATGAATTTAGCATCTCCTATTTCAATATTTGGCATTTTCTAGTAGTTGTAATAATAATTTACAATAAATAAATTCAATGATACCATCACAATAGTTATAATAGTGGATAACTATTACTGTCAATATAAAAGTGACATGAGTCTTTAATTTTCCTTAAATGAGTATCCAAACTGTTACAATTTTAATGTATCATTTCTTCATAAAAACACCGATGAGTATCCTCTTATCTTTATATATATTTTAGCTTATCACTTCCTTTTAAATAGTCTCTCAAGTTTATTTTAACTTTTAAATAAATTATTCTTTAAATTAGTGTTGTCATGTAATTCATTTTTATTATCTTTCTTTTACTAATATTAAATATATTTAACCTATCAAAACAAAAACAAAAACTGTACATAAAATGGAAATTAAATGAAGAATCTTTATCTATTTAATATGGTATTTATAGGAAAATAAGTACTATTTCATTATATGATACCTCCTAACTTAAGTCTTTTCTTTTAATACAATGTATTGTACATAATTATTTAACAATAACCTTCCTTGTTTTCTTAAATTACATTCATATCACCACAAAAAGGTCCCAAAGGCAATCAGGACAAAAATATATTTTATAAATATCTAATATTATATGTATTTTAGATGGTTGTACAAATTTTAATTGTCTCAATTGATGATATACTAAGTCCTAAACACAACCTCAATTAAATTTACCCAGATTAATTTGTTTTTATACAATTTTAATTCAAAATTTTTCATATTTCCTATTCTTATTCATAAAGAATAATACTTGATAAGATTTGTTATAATAAAAAAACTGATTTTATATATTTTAGAGTATCTTTTTAAAATATTTCCTACAAAAAAGAGAAATATTAAATGGTATTTTTTAAAAGTCACAATTAAATATCAAATATCTCTTACCATCTTATAAAAAGATTCATTTATTTTATAGAATTCTTGAAAATATATTCCTATATTAATGACATTTTTTTACACACATTATTTTATATAATTTTTAATAATATATATATATATAACGAACATAAAAATTTTATGAGTTTGTACTTATTTATGAAATAGTGTTCCTAGAAGTAACTTGGTTAACTTTATAATATATTTTTTATTTATAATAACCTTTAAGTTATTTAATTAATTAAAAAAAGGAATAATAAGTTAATGTAATATGAGTGGTTGTTAATGACATAATTTTATTTATAGGTAAAATATTATTTATTCCAAAGTACAAAATACCTAATTTAATATTTAGTAGTAAATTATAACAAAAAAAATTATTTTCGTTATTAATTAAATATTATATATTTGTAAATATTAATTGCTTTAATTCTATAAAGTCTTCTTATACATTTGTATAAACTAAATATCTTTTTAAATCAAATCATGTTTTAAAATATCTTTTACTTATTATTTTTAATTTATTTTGTCTAAAAATTAATCATCAAGTAAATTTTGTTTAAAGCATTTTTCTAATTTACCAATTAATGTTTTGTTGCATATTTTTGATACTTTGACAATCACTTCAATAGCTCATTCAATTTAGGTAATATTTCTTGTTTCGGTTACTGCTTTTATTATTTAAAATATTTTTATTTTATACACAATATAGTATATATATTTATTATATATAATATAAATTTAATGCATATTTAATACTAATATATCTATATTAAGATCATGCTGTAATAGATTTATATAAAATGAAATCCTTCTTACGTCACATCTTATTTTAAGCACTGATTTCTACTTCATATAATTTTTCTCTTTTTCGTCAAGTTGTCTTTGCTTAAAAGGGTGGTTACATGGAGATAAGTGTTAAGAACTAAGTGCCTTTATCATAATTGACATATCCTTTGCCGGATGTCAGTTGATAAAAGTTGATCCTCTCCTTAAAATAAATGTAAACCACTTTTTCATTTATCCATTTAGTTTTATAATATACTTCCTTTCACTTTTGGCTGAGGAAAAGAACGAAAATGGTATATCCTTTACATTTATTCATATAAAGCATATATTAACCATCATATTACTTTTGTTATCAATTCTTTAAAAACTACATTTTTATAATTTATAACAAGCTTTTTATAACGTTAAATCTTTACTTCTAACATATATTAATGAAACAAAATATATTATCTTATTTGAAAAAGTATATATAATATGATTTACAATAGTAGAAATATTAATTTAAATTCTTTTTACCACTGTATTTTTGATCATACATATTAAGGTAGTTAAAAATAAGTTACTTATATTGCCACAACAAACTTTTTTGTTTCCTTTTCCATAAATAATTTATCTTTTGCTTTTCAAGGTTATCTTTTTTACTATCACATGTTTTAAAGAAGATAACGGAGAACGCTTTTTTTACTTTTTATATAGCCTATCCCAAAGCTGTTTTAGTTACCATAATAAATTAATTTTTAAAACATAAATATTTTTCATTGAAGCTTGACCAATTATCAACATTCCCTATCATGTTTAATGTAAATTCCTTATTACTTTCATTCTTTTCTTATCATCTTCAACGATTATGTAAATAAAATCGTCAATGCTCAACCAATCCCTATTCATATTTTTCTTTGCATATATTATATTATAATAAACCCAACCTTCTTGTTCAGCTGGAGGCTAATTATAAATCTTATTGTTAGTATTGTCTTATCAGTTTTAATTAATTATTAAAATTAGTGTATTGAAATTTGTTTGACACTTCTCTTATTGCTTCTTTCTCTTATTTCCATTAAAATTATTATCCTAAACAGTAAGAAAAGGATTTTTGCAACAAGCTTGTAAATTGATAACAACAAATTAAATATTGTTTTGTTATATATGTTTGAATAGATGCAAATACTATCTGAACTTTCATTTTAATAGAAAAAAGGATTTTAAAATATTTTAGTCAAGGATTTCTTATCTATCATTTGCCGCAATCTTTAATTAAATTCCCATATTTATTATATCTTATATAATATATATATACTAAAATAAAAACCGACATTTTAAAAATCTGTGTTACAAATCAAATTGTTTAGTAACCAGTTATAGGTATAGTTACTGTGTAAAAATAATTTAATAGTTTTGAAGCTATATATAATAATGATCAGAGATAAGGAAAGGACGGTGAAAGTGATTTTTGAGATTGAAGGTAAACCGGATCATAAGCTTTTTTTTCTTAAAATAAACCATAAATGAATATTAATTTATTATTCAGATGCTTTCATACCACTACAATTTTTTGTATTTTTTTATTGTTATTAAATATAAGTTTTTAAAATAATCTTATCCACAATCTTCTCATCTTTTCTTATCCATCTATAAATATATATATACTCAGTTAATAGTTATTATTATTTTTTTTCATTAACTTTCCTTTCCCTTATTTCTTTTAAAATAACCTTAATACATCACAACTATTTTTACAATTCCTTTACATTCTTTTTGTTTCCTCTTATCATTGGACCAATATTTGAAAACTGCCATAAGTTAATAGCCATAGGCTCTTATTAGTAATGGACATGAAAATGAGAGGCGTGCCTAATATTTCTATTCTTGACTTTTATTTGCTCACCACATATATATATTCCTCATCTTCATTTTTATTATTGAAATTTTCTTTATCTTTTTCAATTATTTCAAAACTTTTATCTACTATCATCATTATATTTATCATAGTTTCATTAATTATTATTACAAATTTTATCATAATAATTATATACATAATATATATCGTAAGTAAAATAAATTTAATCTTTTTATTTTATGAATAATGTATGACATGAGCTTAATAATTTTCTTTAAGACATTTAAAAATCACCTTGTTGTTAGCATTAAGAAACTATAAATATTAATATACTTTAATATTTTTTCTTCTTTATCATTCTTTCGCTAAATTTTACTTTTTATTAAAATAATTATTATTTAAAATTAATTATATTTATTTTATTTATAGTTTTAAAATATAAAATGTCAAATCGAAGAAAAACAACCCCTGTACGTCTTGGTGTAGTTGATGATTCGGAAAATAATGTAGTTATTAAAAACGATTTTACAACTGTGATAGAAACAACAAATAATATAGCGTTGGAGTATCCATCAACATCATCATTTGGTCATCAACGGCAATTACAAAAAAATGATAAAGATAACTATAAATCTCCAGATACTGTTGATGAAATATTTACAAGTGATTGTAATTTAACTGAAAAAGGGGAGGATGATTTAAAAAAATTAATTGAAAATGGTTGTTCTTTTTTATGTGAATCCAGTAATAACTCAAATGAATTATCTAATGATTGCACCAATGTGATTTTTACAGATGGTCTAATGTCGGATGAGGTAACTTTTTAGTTTAATTAGCTTTTCTCAATAACATTTTTCTCTATTATTTATCTTCACATAAAACTTTAATAATTTTTTTTACTTTTAGACAACCAAAAAACATATTGCGCACCAATTAATGTGTTCCTCTCCACCATCAAATTTATCATTGGGACCTTCTATAAGAATATCTAATTCACCAACAAATTCTTTGAATGCTTTGATGTCTCCCAATAAAAGTGTTACTTCAAATATCTCAGATACAACAAAGTATGTTTATTATATTTTTATATAAATTTAAATATTGATAATATCTTATACACTGTTAAAAATGCAGTCCCTCAAAAATAACAAAGAATAACTTTGGCACAGACCTTATGAGTTAAAAAAATTTCATTTTTTTTCATAAACACAAATAAAAAAATTATTAAACAAAAATAATGCTACAATATCCATCCCTTTATACAATTAAGTGACTTTGGATGATAGATTATACTCATAAATACTGTGGCTGTTTTTATTATTTGATGCCATATTCAACTTATCATCAACCAACTTTTTGATAAAATTTCCTTTTGTGTCATTTGACTCTTTAACTTTTTATATGTTATTATTAGAATGCTTATGGTACATATCCTAAATTTCGTTAGTATAATTGACGTGTAACATCAAAATTTTATGTCAATGACTGTCGCTTTTAATGCATACACATGCCACCGTATTCCACAACAAATATTCTTTCATAAAAGGTTCTTTTTTCTTTTGGCATCATCCTTAATACTAAGCCCCATAAAAATATATGTATTTATAGATAGATAGATGTCGCAGTATCATTATGATACTGCAACTTGTCTTTTATTGGTACAGAAGTATTGTGTCAGTGGCGTCATTATCATATAGATGCCTCTTCAAACTTTATTTTATCATACCAACAAAGTTTTATTTAGATAAATATAAAAAAAAAGAAATAGAAACATTTAGTTATCATCGTAATGTTTATTGCCAAAATTTGAAAGCTTTTCTAGAGCAAATAACTTATTAAGTGACTATTTTAAATATTTAACTTAAATTTTTCATTTTATATAATATTAATCTTTCATCAAATGGATATATTGTTTTATTCATTTCAACCAACTTGATTACCTTCATTTTATTATTCATACCATTTTAACTCATTGTGATAATCATCTATACTAAATAAGTCATGAGTGAGTGGATACAAGAAATGTTCCTTAATTTTCCCTTTTCCCACATCTTTAATTGATCTAAGATATAAAGCAATATTATAAACTTAAATATATTTAATAATATATTAAGGAAATATTATTTAAAAATGATGAGATTATAAATTACCAGATTTTATATTTTACAATCACATTTACTAGTCTAATTGTTTCTATCTATTGCGCATTGCAACTTTTTTTTATAAAAGATCTTTCTTTTTATTTTCATATGCTTTTATCTCTTATATCATTATAAATTTATTATCATTTTTGCAAAAATTTCTAAGCATTCCATTAATGTTGATATTAATATCAACAGCTGCAATCGGAAGATTTGTAGTTACCTAAATATGTATATTAAATGCTTATTCTTTCATTTAATAATTATAACAAAATATCATTAAAAATATTTAATGGAAAAAAATTTATTTTTTTTATTATCAAAATTTTTAATGCCACTTGCTTTTATAATAAAATAAAAGAAGTTATTTTTTTTCTTCCCATATCATTATATTGCAACTATAGATATCTTTAAAGTCTTTATCTCTTTCCATTATCATACCGACATTCTCAATTATGTTTTTAATTGTCAACTAACCAATAGGAATTGTTTAAGCTCACAAATATCCATATATGCATGACATTAAAATATATAACAACACCCATAACTTGCTATATTTGGGCAGTCTTACAAGAGATAGCATATCAAAACAATTATGACTGGTAACCGGAAAAATTTAAAACCATTACCGTATAACAAAGCTTATTTATTAGTGTATTTAGGCAGGCGCTTACTTATTCCTAAATTAACTTCAGATAACTGGCATTTCTTTTAATGTAGTTCCCTTTTCCAATTTACCAAATTGTTCATTGTTTTCATTATCATTCATAAAAGAAGAGCTTTATATTAACTGAAATTGTCTTAAAACCTTATTTTTAAAAGAGTACGTTTTTAGAAATAAAAATTTAAGATGGTTGATAGTAGAAAGAAAACATTATTTTTAATTCTTAAATAACTATTCATATTTTTAACAAATGCTTATATATCTTTGATTTTTATGCATAAAGTTAGGTGTATTGCTTTTTCTTACAAAAATAAATATATAGTAATGTTAAAAAAAGGGTTTATTATATTTACGAATATTACTATAAACATTAGATCGTTTAATAACACATTATCAACTACTTATATCTTATTCCTAAGTATCTATCTTCTCATTACAATATAATAGCAAAGTATATATATTATTATGATGAAGCAATAATTCAGGTGCGTGCCATACTTGTATATATTAGAACACCTTTTTATAAATTTATACTTTTTGATAGAATATATCACAAAATTTTAAAGTTAATAATTTATATTTTGTAAAAGTATCTATATTAATTATTTATTCTCCATCACAGCTGGCAAAATGGTTTCAACTGTTATCATCTTTTGGAAAAAATTGTATCTCTATGTAAAAATATCATATAATACAAAATAATACATGTATTTGGAGCACGACATCATTATTATTTCTTTTCCATCATCAGAAACTTACTTTTATTCTGGTATTATTTTGTTGTATGCTAGTAATATTAATAAAATTTAATTGACATTTAGGGGCAATATTTTTTTCAAAAAATTATAAATGTATGAATTTTATAAATATCTTTTGATAAAGAAACATTAATTACTTTTAAAATTTTTCTTTAAACATATATTTACAAAAAATAAGATAAAATTTTTAAATTTGATTCTATTTATTTCCGTTTTATAATTATACATTATATGTAAATATATTTTTTATGTTACAAAATGATAACAATATTTATTTGTGAGTAAATTGTTATATTTACATAATAGATCTTTTTACTATCCTTATCACTAATTCTTTCTCTAATAATGGCTACTATGTCCATATAAACTTATAAACCACAATTTTGGACATTACAATATTATTATTCACAAGTTGATCATAAGCATTATTTGAGTCTTATCTTTAAAACAATTTGATACATTATATGAATGCCTTTACCGGTTCTTCTTTAAACAATTTAAAATGGTTGTTATCTCATGAAAATTTGTAAAAGTAATATACCTGAGAACACTTTTTATCTTAAATCACTTTATTATGTATGGTGTTGTTAATTTACATACATTAAAAACTATTCTTGATGTCCCCATATATAAATGGACAAAATGATAATATTTGTAATATGTACTGTAATATAAAATTATACATAAAAGAATTGATAAGAGGCTTAATGGTCATTTTACTTTGTTTGCTATCATTATCAATCAAACTTTAAAGACGTTATTTGACCTTTTAAAAATATTTTCATCATTTATAATTCACATATATAATACTAATTCATTAATATTTTCAGCATATCTAATAATTCTTCTACAATTATTAATCCTGAATTGCCAGAGCTCCTCAGTAGTGCTGAAACAAATAATTTGGAACCAACTATTGTAAAAGAGGTTAATAAGGTTATTGATAGTTTAGATACTGTTCATAATAGGCTTGATATTCTTACCTCACTCATTACACATTTAAGTAGTGTCAAAGAAAGCATTGTTGAAAAAGATAAAGCCTCAAAGGAAGCACAAAGAGAGAAAGAATTTGTTAAAGAAATTAGAGAAAAAGAACATCAAAAGAAAAACGAATTAAATGTAAGTATAATAAAAATATAAAAGAAGAAATTCATAATATATTTTATCTAACTTTTTTTTTTCTTTTATTTATAAAACAAAACAATACGTATAATATTTTAATATTGTAAAATATTGCTTCATCTACAATTCATATTATTATTTTATCAAATTCATCCTATGTAAACATTACTTTGCGTGCACATAACTATCTGGCACATGTTTTCAAAACATTTAGTCTGATTGTTTTTTTTTATATAAAAATTATTTGACGCTTGTAAAGTGATGAAAGACAGTAGTATATTGTTACATTCTAAGATTTTTTCTGTAATTTTTTTCTCATTAAATATTAAAATATTCAGAAAATAGAGATAAAAATCTTTTTAATAGGAAATAATGGCATAAAAGATGTACTTTTAATGAATAGATTATAAAAATATTTATGATAATAGTAAAATTAAAAGAAAACATCTTTTGTATAAATTTATGGTAATCAATTGACTACATCTTATCCTTTTCCATGATTTTACTTCTAAGTAATTTATATATAAATTATTATATTCAAAAAGTTTGTTTAAAGATAAATGTCAAAATAAAAAGGACATTATTTTACAAACTATGACACTGTTAATGAAAACAAAAGAAAATTGTTATATAGATACCTTGTCTATCATCACTATTTCATTTAACTTTGTAATATCTCAAATTATAAATGTCATTAGATGATCTGTAGACATGCTTTATAAAAGGCACCTACTGATAATTTATTAATTTGTATTTACTAATTGGCGTTAAATTGCATAACCTAAAAGCTGTTCTCAAATCTTAACTGCTTCTCTTTAACTTTTTATATATTATTCATCTTGAAAGACTTATAAGTAATAAAAATCATAGCGGCTTCCTCCTTCGAAAAGAAACATTTAATTAATAGTTAATGAAAGCAATTGTGAGAAATAGGCACTTCTATTATCATAACTATTATTATATATGTAAATATATTACAAAATATTACTATTATTAATAGTCTTTTTGTAAAACTTTATATAATATTTTTTCTATTTTAGACAATGAATTGTAATAATTTTCAAGATCTTTTACTTCAACAAACTTTGTTGCTACAAAATCCAACCGTTGGTAATGTCGCACAAAATATTTCCAATAATACTGGTGGTCTTAATAATAACAACCAACATACATTTCAGAACATCATTGGTTTAAGAGAGTCAAATTATGAATCATTACTTGCTTTACAACAATTGGGTAATCCATTGTTCAATGCTATGTTAAATGCTTCAACAAACCAATTACCACAATTAAATTCAAATGCGATTTTAAATCAACAATTGCTTCAATTAGCTTTTGCTAGTCTTAGTAATGGTTCTGGAAAGAGTATACCCTTCTTTGGGTATTCTAATTCTAGTGATCAACCATTAAACTTAAGCAAAAATAACACCTCTGATAGTCCTCATACTGATAATGATAATTGTGATAGTAATAACATACATGATGTATCTGGCAAGACCTCAGAGACGGACTCTAACAATAGCTCCACAAGACAATCCAATGTTATCTCACCAATAAACCAACGCCTATTTACCATAGCAAATGGAAATTATATATCCTCTGGCAATGGAACAGCCAGTGAAAGTAGGCTTAAACATTTACATCCTTTTATTACAGTACCTTTTTTTAATTTATAGGCACAAACAATACTCTTAATGAAAATCAATCTCCATTTTCTTCAGGAAAAAGTTCTCCTGGTGGAAATAGTAGTGTCTCAAGTAACTGTGCATCAATTAATTTAAACCCTTTTGATTCAAACCAATTAAATACTTCTTTAAATAATTCGTTATTAGATAATGGTGTTAATTACTCAAGTTCCGTTAATTTTAGACCATGTCAATCAAAATCTCCAAATCACATAAAACGTCCTATGAATGCTTTTATGGTATGGGCAAGAGATGAAAGAAGGAAGATTCTTAAAAAGTGTCCTGATATGCACAATAGTAATATTTCAAAAATTCTTGGTAGTAAATGGAAGGCAATGTCTAATCAAGAGAAACAACCATATTATGAGGAACAAAGTCGTTTATCAAAACTTCATATGGAACTTCATCCAGATTACCGTTATCGTCCTCGTCCAAAAAGAACGTGCATTGTTGATGGGAAGAAAGTTCGTATAAACGAGTATAAAAATATAATGAAAAATAAAACTGTTACCGGTTATCCAAACGCAACTACACAATCCAACGAAAGTTGGGGTCTTCATGGAGACAGTAATAATCAATTGATACCCAATAATGTTACTCAAACATCCTCATCTAATAGTACTAAAAATGGAAATATTCCGTTATCTACATTAAATGTTTCTGCTGCTTTTGCTGCTGCAGCCTCCTCTGGATCTCTCCAAAATTATCCAGCTAATCTATTAAATGCTGTTGGATTGAGTGATTTTAATGCTGTATCACTTTTCGGAGATATCTCATCCCATAATACTCAAAAACAAGTGATGCAAACTGCCGAGTAAAATAAAAAAAGATACATATTTTATTTAAGTAAAACATAGTGTTTATCGAAAAAGAATTAAACCTGCATTACTACTAAAAAAAATTTAAACAAATGTTTTATTAACAGTATTTTCTATTATTTTAGTTGGTATTGGCGTACCTAAAAGATTTTTTCTTATGTATAATTCAAATTTACTATCAAAATATCAAAAGTACATGCCAAAAGATTGTGCACTTATAGATAAATGACATTGTTTTGCCGTTTTATATATTTCACAAACTTCGATCTCTTGCATGGCTTCCTGTACCTGTATCAAATTTTATGTTAATTTTCAATTTTTTTTATGTATCAAAAACATATATTATTAAATAGTTAATTCGTGACAAAAAAAATTTTTACTCACCCTTGCGTGTGTCTTCTTTCCTCTGATCACATTTTTCTCGGGATCAGACTATGTTTAAGAAAGTCTGCAAATTATGTCATATGGACTTTTGTTCAAATCTATCCATATAAAAATTACCCACATATTTTTTTGTACTATTTCTAAATATATATAGTTAATATATATTATGATATTTTTTTATAAAAATTTTAGCGAATTTTTAAAAAAAAGAATTAAGTTTTATTTATCAACATATTTGAATACAATTTATAACAAATTTTATTGTAAAAAAATTTCTTTCCTCAATAACAAATTAATTGTAGTTTATAAAATAAAAGTTTTTTATTAAATTAAACTAATTATTAAAAAGTATTATTATTATCATAATTTTGAACATTTATTGAAAATTTCTAAATAAAAATATTATAAATAATTAATTGCTATAGATGAAATGTTATTTATCATATTTAAAAATAAACTATTCGAGAGATAATTTATAATGCGTGTTTCGGAAAAGTAAACGTTAATTAAAAATTGGATGTCAAAGTGTACCATCAAAGAGATAATGTAAAATTTTTAACTAATATCAAAAATGTATAGTTTCATAATTAACCAAGGTTCTTTTTATTACTTAATTAAGATATATACTTGATATTATTGTGAATGTTTTTATGAAATAATAATTTAGTACAAAAATAATTAATCTTTGTTTGTATAAATATACACCTACTATAAAGATCACACAAATAATGATATTTTGAACATTTTTAAATTACTTTTTTTATTTTTGAATATATTTATACACATAAATGTAAATGGTACAATATGATTGTTTATATTTGTAATTAATTCTTTTATCAAAATTTAATCTCATATTTCAATGATATCTATAATCCTTTATTATAAACATGTCTAAAATTTCATAATATTCTATTTTTCCTCAAAAGAACTGTATATTTAAAAATGATATATCGTTTATTTTTATCAAAATTCACTTTTATATATTTGTATTCTCTTTTTGACATTAGCATAAGTGTATAATATCTATTATTCATTTTAAAAGCTTACCAGCTATACTCACATTAATATCATGTTTCCTAACAAATTCCCTTTTTTCTGTATCTATCTAATTTCCTAATATTTATTGTCTTCTAAATTATAATTTTTAATAACTTCTTAATTTATTATTCTTTTAAACTATTGTACTTTTCTTTTTCCCCCCACCCTCCTCTCTCACTTCAATAAACATCAAAATATTCCTTGAATGAAGGAAAAA
Organism: Strongyloides papillosus; assembly: GCA_005656395.1. Taxonomy (NCBI): domain Eukaryota; kingdom Metazoa; phylum Nematoda; class Chromadorea; order Rhabditida; family Strongyloididae; genus Strongyloides; species Strongyloides papillosus. The sequence continues at coordinate 1,623,716 of SRSI01000004.1, read as the reverse complement.
AGATTACTTTTTACATCTATAGAAAATTTTACTTATCTTATGGGTTTTAGTGAAAAGAAAACCTTAAAAGTGAGGTCTAAAAAGAAATTTAATGCTTAATAGATGTGAATGCTTTAAACTAATTCATGAAATTCTTTTTCTTTAAAATTAAAAAAAAGTTGTATTACTCTACTAAGTAAAAATAAAAAAACTAACCAACTTTTTGATAAATTTTTTTTCTTGTAAATTTTTTATACTTTCTTAAAATATATAATACTTATAATATAGACACATATAAAGAGAAAAAATACTTGAAAATTTCATATTACACACAAGCGTATGTTATTTTTGTTTTCATGTATTATATAAACTATGAATTGTCAAAATTTTCTTATATAAACAATCTAAGTTTTTGTATTGAATTTATCTTATTAGACTATTACTCTTTTTATACAAAAAATATATTTTTACATATCTAAACAAATTTTTGATATTTTAAAAAATTAATTACCCATTTAATTTTTATTTTTTTATAATTATTATGAGCTTAAAAATTTACTAGAAGAAAATAATTATTTCTAAATAAGCATTATTTGTCTATATTAATAATAATAATAAAATTTTTTTTCAAATATAGACATATTTTAGAAATAATTTTTTTTATACTACTAACGCTTTTGAATGACAATTATTGATAAATTATTAAATTATTCTTACACTGATAAACTTTTTTTTCATATTTTACTAATTGTGTAATCTTATTTTTTTTTAATTTTCTCAGAGTACTAATCTTAAAATATTACTAATATTTAAAGAAATTTCGTTTAGTTCAATATTTTATTTATTCATACTGCTTTTTTAAGTTACCTTCTTGACTTTTATTTTATTACATATATATTTGAAGATTACAAATGAAAATAAGTTATTTAAATTTATATGCACATGTTCATCATGGTATAGATACATCTTTGGCATAGTAAATGTTTGAATTATCACCATTCTCTATATGCACTTTTACTCTTATCGCTTAATAGAAAATCCAAGACTTAAGAGCTATTTTCAAGAAGCGTCATATAGTAAAAAATGTGTATATACTAACCTTAACAGTAAGTCTTAAAATAGGGAAAAGTCACTGTGAGATTGGTAACCCTATCTTTATATGCCATAAAAACACATCGTCATGTGCCAGCTTTATCAAAGACCATTGGAGCAAGTACTTATATATCCATTCTCTTTCTTCCAACTATATATTTACTATAATATATATATCTTTCTATATATATACATATTTCTTTATTCTTTATCTCTCACTCTCGCGTAAAAGTAATATTTTCCTCATAAACTACTAAAAAGCCTATTTTTCTCCAGTGATTTATTTTCTCTCTCCCCATAGACCTTAAATATGTATATCAGTTATCAACTTTTTCAATAGTTAGTGATATACTAACAAATTATAATTATTCTTTTAATCCTTAAAATACATTTCTTAAATTTGAATGATGTCTCATTCTTTTATCATTCACAAACATTTCCCATAGATACCATTTTAAGACAGTTAAAGTTTGTCTTATCCTAAAGAAATAACTTTATCAAGGTTGCAATTTTCTTCCACACTCTTTCAGATAAAAATTAACATAAATGTATATATTTTCTTTAACTATTTAAAGATAATCTCTTTATACATTGGCGCTTTTCTTATTTTGAAAATAAATGTTTATGTAACTGTGTGTGGTACTGTCAGAAAAAATTCTTTATTCCTAATTTATTTTTTTTTGCCACATATACATGTGTGAAAAGAACATGTAAAATTTGTATATCATTATTTTTATAAAACAAATATTTTTGGATGGAAAAATAATATAGTATGAAACAATAAATAAAGACAGACATTTTAATATTATATAATTTTAGGCAAGATGGATAGTCAGGAGGATTCATTTATGTTAAATGGAGATTTACTTTATGCAGATACATCTAATATTACTTCTCTTTATTCTCCCCGACATTCATCAATCATTGATAAGCCTCTATATAATGGTATACAGGATGAATATTTTCCTGATATCATAACCACTTCTCATCATACTTCCGACTTAGATATTATGGATTTAGGAGATTTTAGATGGTTAGAAAGCGAGGTATCAACAATGAATGCCTTTAATGATTTTGAAATGAATGTACTGCCAAATTCTAATGATATTGTGTCTTTCAACGTCAACAATAATAGTATACACATCTCTTCGGGTTCACCACAACCATTTAATGGCGATATTACCTATGAATTAGATAATACACCACAAGATTACTATATGGTAACAACTTCAAGATCTCCACAATCAGATAATTCATCACAAACATTCACATCAGGAAGTACAATAATAACAAGGGGAACAGAATTAAGTGATGATATTAGAGATAGAAACGAATATTCATCATATATAGAATGTGACAATTTCACACAACATCAATCTACAACACTATCCTCTCCCTCACCAATATTTAGAAGAGACGAGGAATTATTTAAAAATGTATGAAAAGTATCTAAAAAATTTCTATTCATCTTATTTTTTAGAGTAAAAAGTATCGTTTTGTTAGGGAAGGTGTTTCTGGATTGTCTGTAATTGAAAAACCATTATCAAAAGATAATCGTAAAGCATTTTTATCACGAAAAGGATATATTACATTTCCCGGATACACAAAATTATCAAATATTGAAAGAGTTGATACAAAAGAAGTAGCAAAAAAGGTAACTGAAGAACTAAAAAAATTTAACATCCCGCAAACAATTTTTGCTAAAATTGTAATTGGAAGGTCACAGGGAACATTATCTGACTTACTCCGTAATCCAAAAGATTGGGATCAATTAAAAAGTGGAAGAGAAACATTTTATCGAATGGCAAAGTGGCTTGAGGAACCAATGGAAAGTAGGATTTCACCATTACAAGTTGCAAGTAAGTATTTATTTTATAAAAATTCAATCGTGCTGTTATTTTTGTCTAAAATTTCATTATGTGTTATTTTGTTATTTTTATGCATAGATAATTTTATTAAGAAGTTTATACTTTAATGTATTAATTTTGTATGGAATTAACACCTTATAAATATAGTCTTAATTTCACACCCCCATGAACAATATGTTTTTATTAATAAAATTTATATCTATAAATATATAAAATTGTATTAACAAATTTTCCGATTAATTTTAGCAGAGAAAAGGAAAGCAAAACAATTAGGAAAAGGTTTAAAAATTGATAAAAATAGAAAGGATAGAAAAAGAAGTGAATCGAGATCACCGTCACCCTCAAAAAATTCCATAAAACGCTCCAAAACATCTGTCAGCGAATATAAGAAAGAGACAACTGAGGTTGGTTTATATATTTTTATTTCTAAAATTTTAAGTTAACTATTATACAATTTTAGTTAGAAAAAGCTATTACTGATAACATTTTAGGGAAGATAATTAAAGTTTCAGTTGGAAATGAGAGTGATGGCAAATCAAGTAAAGGTACTATATGTGTATTAAAAAATAATAAATGTAATAGATCAAAAAGGAATGTTAAAATAGAGAATGTTGATCCTAATTGTGATGATGTACCATTATCAAGAGAAAGTTCTTTAAATTCAGTTAACTCTAATGAATCACTTCTTCAAGTATCAATTTGTTATCAAACTGAAGATGGTATCATGTCATCGAATCCTATTTCAACAAGATATAGTAGTGTATAATTATATGCCGCAAAATGATATCAAAAATAAGAAACTCGTAACAAATTTTTTTAAAAGTATAATCACTCAATAAAAACCATATTTAACACTATATACTTATCTACTGTAATTTTACTTTAAAATCAAATGCTTAATTCACATTCTTTTTACTAAAAACAAATTTACATATTTTGCATTTTAAATTACACAACAATTTTAAGCACACTTTACAAATCGTTTAACCAAAATTCATTTAATATGAGTTTTTTCACTTCAAAATTCACTTTATACCAATTTTTGACACTTTTTTTATATTTCTAATTTGCATATATTATACATAACAAATAAATATATATAGTAAAATGTTTATGTACTATTTCAAATAAATATTGATAAAAAATCATAATATTTTGTTTTCTACCTTTGTTTTTTGTTTTCATAATCATTGATGTAATATTCGATAAAAAAAAGGATGCACGTCAATATGTTTTCTTTTTTTTATAAATTCAACACAAAAGTACTTGTAAGAAGGAAAAAATAATTCTTTATTTTTTTCAAAATTTTTTAGTATATATGTCAAATCTGAAAAATAATTTATATCATATTTGCCATCTCTTATTCTAATCTATCTTTAATTTTAATTACCGTCATTATTATATCTCATTTATAAAAATTGCCTTCTATTTTTTATAATAAGTATTCTCTGAAGAATTAAGGAATTTCGGGAAAATGAAAAACTAATAAATTTGATTAACTATTGTCATATTATTTATAAAATCTATTTATTAAAAATTTATTTATTTTCTTGTTATTGTTGTGGGAACATTTTTAAAAAAATTTTTAACTTATAAACAAATGGTTGGATTCGTGTATAATAATAAATAAGTTTGAAAGACATATACTGTCATTTGGACCACAACTGTCGTATAGATTATAGGAAACAATAAAAACTATGTATTACTTATATATATATATATATATATTAACGATTAATTCAATAAGACCTCAAAGATTAAAACATTTATGTTAATAAAGTAAATGTGATGCAGTCACACAACGTATATTCGTTTTGATAAGCCAAAACTTATTATTTTAGAACAAATTTTATATTCTGGTTGCTTTAATGTGCCAAAATATATATATATTAAACTAAAATGTTAAGGATATATATATTAAATGATGCTAGAACAAATGAGGAAACATCTATTTGCCTTAATATAACCAATCAATGTATAAAAGTTATTAAAAACAGTGATTGTTAGTTTAGAGTAACGAAGAAAATATTACTTCTATTTATTTTAAAATATATAAAGTGAAAGGAATTTTTTAATTATTAGTTAAATTTATATTTTATTAAATAAACAATTTATATAGATAAATTTGAGTCTTTTGTAATATAGAAGTTTTACTATTTTAAATATGTTTCCATATTATTCTCTCAACGTTAAAAATAATAGGTAAAAACATTCTATATGTTATAATCATTTAATTAACACATTAATTATAAATTTTTTCTCCGAAAATCCACAAAATATTATTATCATCGTATTTCAATAGTAAACTATTTCTAATTAAATTCTCACTTATATAATATAAAATTTTGAATTAAAAATTAAGAAAAAAAAGTTAATGAAAGTTATAGATAAAGAGTCGTTTTTTTATAAAATTAGAATGAAGTATATAAAAATTTTATTTGTTTAATTACCTTTGCATGTATATAAGATAGACTAGTTATTTCTCCATACTATATATAAAAACATATGCTCTTTACCTAAATAATAGAGTGTTTCTTTGTCAACACATTTATGCATCCATGTATATCCATATGTGGTATTGAGTAAGTTTTATATATATGTTAATGATGGCGCTCATGATTGCCTAGTTGTTTAACCTACATGTCAACATCACTAACATTAAATCTATAATGCATTTCTATCGCTTTTTTATTCCATCATCGTACAATAGCTCTCGAAATACTTTTTTTACCATATAAACATAGCATAACATATTATCTCTCTCCGATTCGTCATTTTAATTTATTATTAATAACATAATATAATAAAAATAAATATTATAACTTTTGATTAAACAATGAAAAAAGCTAACATTTTTCTCCTTTACCTGTGGACATATTTTTAACTTTTTTTATGAAATTAGAATTATATTAAATTGTGTCTTAAGACATATCGCATTTTTTTATACCAGGTACATATTTATTAACTAATGACATTTTAAAAAGTTAATAATAAAGCTAGATAAAACGTGTAAAATTTTAACAAAGGTATTTTAAAATCTTTTTAAATTTGATAAATAGAAATTAAAGCTATAACTTTTATTTAATTTTTTTTATATCATTTTTCAACAGAATTTATTTATTTTTACTTTAAACTAGTAAAATTATAAATAATATTTCTATTAAATACAAAACTTTTCTCCTACTTACTATACAATTCTAATATATTTTAGTCAATTACATTTACAACAGAATATCTTGTCGTAGGTATCTACAATGAAAAAAAGAGCATTATAAAATTTTATGTCAAATATTTTAAAAATTATTATAATTTTAAATAACGTTCCATTTTTCTTTAATAATAATGTTTTATTCTCCTTTTTTAATATTTTATTATAATTATATTGTAATTTTCATGAATAATTTAATTGTAGGCGCCCTAAAAACACCTTACAGCCACCGTTTTGGCTACTTATTATTTAACTTAATCAACATCATGACTGTCAAAACTGAAACATCAAAATCAGCTGAGGGCGAGAAAACCACAACTCCAACATCTGATCCCAAACAACAAGTTCCGGAAGAACCAAAGAATAAAAAGGATGAGAGTAAAAGTGAAGTTCTTAATGATGAAAATCATATCAATGGTCAAGTTGTCATTTCTCGTGGACTTAGTGGACGTGTAAAATGGTTTAATGTTGTCAATGGATACGGTTTTATTAATATTGATGATGATAAAGGTGATATCTTTGTTCACCATACTGCTATTATTAAAAATAATCCAAATAAACATTTAAGTTCCCTTGCCGATGGTGAAGAGGTTAAATTTGATGTAGTTTCTGGAAGAAAAGGACCAGAGGCTGCCAACGTTACTGGTCCAAATGATGCACCAGTCAAAGGATCAGTTCATGCTGATTATCCTCATAAATTGAGAAGACAAATGAGAGCCAATAAAAAATTTTACAAAAAATTAAAAACTGGTGATGATAACAAAGTTACTGAAAAAAAATATGAAAATAGTTCTGATAATGCTTTTGAAAATGTAAGTAAAATAGATTTATTTATTTATCTATATATTTTTTATAACTTAGAGAGAGAAAAAAACCCGTCAATCTAATAATGGAAATCGTAAATTTAGTAAAAAAAGAGAGGGTGAATTTGGACAAAGACCTGAAGGTAAATCTCAATATCAAAACAACGAACAAAGATCATCCCAAAATAATGGTCCTAAACGTGGTGGATCATTTGGAAGAGGTCGTAGGAATGGCTTAAGACGTGGACCAACAAATCTTGGACCACAAAGAATGTAACCTAATAATATAAGGCTGTTATTTTTATTTTAACTGTTCAAAGTTACAATGCTATCTTGAAGGAAGTATTAATGAATACTAATATATAAATTGTTTACTTCAAAATGCATAATATTACAATACATTGACAATTTTTTTTAGATCTGCATTTTATTATGATCTGATAAATGGATGTATAATTACTTAATTATATTTCAAAATAATTGTTTTATTTGTAATTAATTTAAATAAATTTCCTCATTTATTTTTTATCATGAAATGTATAGTAAAATGCAAAAAGTTATTGATAAGAATGATAGAAATTGAAATGACAATTTTTTTGTACAACTATTTTGTTCAAAATTTCTTAACCATTCCTTATCCATGTCATTTTCACACTCCTCTGGTAATGTTGTAAATTTAACTTTTAACATTTCATTTACAACATACTTACTTGTTTGGTAAAATTTTTTGAGTAACTTAGTTGTCCCATTTCCGCAATATTTTTGGTAATCTAATAACGAACAATTAGATAAGTTATTAAAGGAGGAGCAAATAATTTTGACGAATGGTAGACTTCTGTTTGTTGAGAAATCACGTAATCGTGAAATTAAGATAGAATTTTCACTACGGCATGAAACAGCTAAACTTTCTATGTTTTTCCTCCAACATGTAAAATGAAGTTTTAATTGTTTTAAATTGCGACAAACATCTTCCCACGGTTTCAAGCCGAGTAGTAGTAGTTTTCTCTCATCTGATTTTGGACATCTTTTAAGACATTTCTCTAAATTATCATTTTCACTACAAGAGTATTTTTTTATATAATCAAAAGATATTTATTTACTTACTAGCAAATTTCTTGAGCTTTTATTTGAGCTATTTCAATTGAAGAGTTGGTATTAACCAAACCAAGCAGTGGAAATGCGAAATCAGCAGTCCATTCACTACCCATCTTTAAAATATAATTAAAAAATTTATAAAATATAAAAGAAAATCTTAAAACTTACAGCCTTCATATGTTCATCTTTACATTTTAATACACAATTATTAACACCATTATTTTTGTGTTCTTTCTTTGACTCCAAGGATGAACTACCAAATTGTTTGGAAGAGTATAGTAATTTACATATTACAGTTAAAAAATACCAAAATAAGATATATTTTTTCATTGTTATGAAAAATTTCTTTATATTTTGTTATATTTATATAATTTAAGAAGGGCAAAAATATTAGTACATTTACTCATTTAAAATTATCTTAAACCAAATATAGGATAATATTTTTTTAAAGACTTTTACTCTTAAATGAGATATAGTATATGAAATGGATTCAAAAATTAAATAGATATGTTTATGTTAAAATGAATGACTAATAAGATTGTAATTTAATGAGACAACTAAGTATCATTACAATTTTGGTGATTCCTAAATCCATTAAACCTAAAGGAATAAATATTTTGGTGTTGAAAATAGTAGAAATAACTTGAGGAAACTTGATAATTTCTTTAAAGGATAAAATAAATATATATATATACATTTAAAAATTATTTTTAGTTATGATTTCTAGAATTCTTTTTAATGTAAATTATGTTAAATGTTATTAGGATATACTTTTTCCTAATTTCCTTTACATCTTATTTGATTATAAAAACCTTTAACTATATTCATCAATATATATAAAGATATCCATCTCTTAGTATTAGTTTAATAAGCTTCGTACTTTAATCCTATCTTTTTAAAAAAATTTTATAAAAGTAATGAAAAAAAATTTTTTTTCTTGTTTATGTAAAAAAATAAATGTTAGAACACAATTAAGGAGAATGCAATTTTTAAATATAATTGTAAAATTAAATCTTTTCTAATGTTTCACTATCAAAATTTTATTCCAAATTTATTAAAAAAAAATATTTTTTTATATAAACCTTGAAATATCATAACTCCAAATAATCTCTTTTCAATTGAAACGCTTTTTATCAATGCCGAAAAGTAAATTTTTTTAAAAATTATTGTGAATAATCGTAAAATTTGTGTTAATTTATATTAAATTTAAGTTTATAAGAAATTTACTTTGACCATAAAGTTGAACAAAATCAAATGTTTCTTAATAACATAAATAATTTTTACCTAAAGAAATTTTTATAATTTATATAATTAATGATAAATTAAAAGTATAAAATTGAACACGTACGAAAAACAATAATTTATTTTTAGAAAAGCAATTTAATAGTCAATATGAATGAGAGGTTAAATAAATTTTTAATAAAAGAACTTTATTTGAATAACAAAAAACAATTATACTTTTTTTTAATTCACCAGCCTTAGACCCGCCTTCGGTAGGTCAAGGTTGGTCCACGAAGCATATTTTTTATAAAAGTATTTTTATACTAAATTATTCATCATAATATTTGTATGAAAAATTGTTTTATTGAATTACATATTTTTGGAAAAGCAAAATAATCGAAAATATATTTTTGTAATACACAGAAAATTTTTTTTGTCATTTTTTAAACAAAAAGAATAAAGTTGTCACATAGCACTCAGGAAGGACAAAGGAATGCATTTTTAAAAAAATTGTATATTATGTAAATTTCTTGATCTTAGAAAAATGCATACTTTGCAGTTTAAACAAAGATGTTTTTTCTAATTTTACGTGTTTAATTTTAAAAATTACATTATAAAATCTTGAAATTCTATTGTAATTTCTAGAAGATTAGAAAATAGTTTAATAAAATTTAAATCTCTTAAAAACACCGAAAATTTTTTCTGTTATATTTTAAGCAAAAAGAACAAATATGTCAAATAAAACTCATTAAAGACAAGGGAATACAGTGTAACCCCTAAATAAGAAGCCTCTTAATAAGAGAAACCTCTAACTAGTCACCGTAAAGTCTGGTCCCAAATTTTTTTTTAAATTTTCATACAAAAAACCTCTTAATAAAGTACATCTAAATAAAAAAAGCCTCTAAATAATCATGGTAGTAAAAAAAATCATATGGATTTTTGCATGTACTTTAACACTCAAACAGTTTCTTAGTCCACTAGAGGCATAAATTTACTGAAAATTTTTGTAAAACTGATATTTTAGAGAGTAGTGAAAAAACGTATGGTAATTAAAAATTAGAAGAATGTTCTAATTTTTATAATAATGAAGTCAGTGATTATGATAGTGATGAAAAAATTACTCAAGAAGAAACAAAGAATGAAGTTTTTAAGGGTCTATACAATTTAAGAAATTATATTAAAAATTTAAAAATAGATGATTGTTTTCCTCTTGAAGCACGTTTAGAAGATAAAATAGTAAATCATGTCATTATTTACAGTTCTTAATATTAGATCACGCACTGCTTTAAATAATGTACTTAAAGATAGATAATTATGATTAGGCTATATTTAATAGTAATTTCTTTTTGTTATTTACTTTACATGGCATTTTTTTTATCGTTTAAAATTGTCTAATAAATATTTATATATATTATTGGATTTTAGTCGTAATTATTAGTAATATATTAAATAACTTCTAAATAAGTAAAACCTCTAAATGATCACCAAATTTCTTGATCTCGGCAAGGCGCTGTTTTGGAAGTTACACTGTACACTTTTTTAAAAATTGTAATGTATGTATAATTTTTTGAATTATCTAAGGTATTTCTGCATGTGCTTTTGCATTTTGTTATTAAAAACGTGTACACATTAAACAATTTTAAAATCCATATTTTTACTAATTTTTGTCACAGACATTTAAAAAATGATATCAATTTCGACAAAAAATTTTTCTGTGTATATTTAATATTTTTGAGTCTGATCATCATTTTGTGGTGTTTGCATTTACTGAAACTGTTTAGTTAAATAAAAAATTTATCAAACAAAAAGAATTTTATTTATATCCAAAGGGTGAGTAAAAATGAATGTTTGAATCATTCCAAATAAATATTTAATTGACTTTCTGTTTTAAAAAGCACCAAAAAAAAGAATGTTTTATTCAGACAAAAAAACTATAAATATGTAATAAGTTTACAATTAGTATAAATAATTTACCTACCCTCTTCTATTATCGGAGGTTTCAGTATTTAGTAATTAAAAAAAGTAGATTAGTGAGATTAGTAAGATAAGTAATCTAAAAATTGACAAAGTTAGTAAAAGATGACAATATTGGATGAACGACTATAGTTTACTTGTTCATCTATTATATATGGGATCTATGGATAATTTTTACAAACATTACTGATTGATTGAATGAAACACTTTCCATTATATTTTTAAGATTTATATAAACGATTAAATATCATTCTTCCATTAACTACATATTTACCTTAATTTTACAATTATAAATGAGAAATAGCAAAAAATTAATACCAAAAATAAGTTTTATCGTTTTAAAGCTTAAAACTTCGTTATAGTTTCAAATTATAAGTTAGGCTTTGAACTATGTTCTAAATTTAGTTTTATTTACTTTAAACAACTATTAATAAGATTAAAACATTAAAAACATTTTATTTTTCACTAAAAAAAATGATCACCATCTTTTGATTCATAACATGACGAATTTTTTATTAACCTTTTTAATATTGAATTCCCTTTTATTCCATAATTGCACCTTCTAAATGAGTCATAAACCAAAAACTTTTATTAACTTTGAAAAGATTTATTTCTTGAACAAATCTATACAAAACGTGTTCAAAAAATAAGTATTTTTAATAGATGACTTTGCCAATTTTGGTCAAAAAATTAAAAAGCTATTTTCTTCCCTTATGTTAGAAAAAAATACGTTTACTGAACATTAAACCATAAAAATTAATCATGTTTGGATAAATTTATGCTAATAAAAAAAGCTGATTTTGTGTAGAAAATTTTAAAAAAAATGAAAAAATTGTTCTTAAAACTAGTACAGCTCGTTTCGCCCATAAGCTATAAATTTCTCAATACTTTCATTTTTTAAGTTAAGTAAGAGTCTTAAAAAGAAACTTATCATCAAAAAAATTATTAGGTTGTCCCATAAGTTCCCGTGATATTTTTCAAACGCTTATTTTACCACACTTTTTGATTTTTTCGTACGCATTATATATATCATTCGAAAGCTCTTTTTCCGCTCTACAAAACTCTGGTAATCCCATTTTCATATCTTTTAATTTTGATTTAATTTTTTATCTTTAAAATGTAATGCCCAGTGGACAAAAAATAGCACTTTCGACAACTGCTGTTATTTGCTTTTAATCGTCGCCAAAGAGTGTCTGAAGACATTCGGGAAATTTATTCTGTGTATGGAGAAGATACTATGGGTTGGAGTACTGCAAAATATTAGTACAGAAAGTTCAGAAATGACAATTTCGACCTTCCAGACTCTCCACGAATAGATCGGCTATGTATCTTTGACGAGGACCGTTTGATAGATCTTTTGAGAACAGACAACTGTCAAATATGCAGAGAGCTGGCCGAAAAAATGAACAGCGTTGTTAGAGCAATCTCCCGTCTTCTTACATCAATGGGTTCTGAGCAAAAATTTCGAGTTTGATTGTTCCATAGTCTTACTGAAAAAAACAAAAAAAAAGAGGTTTTTTATTGCTCCTTTAAATCTCGCTCGGCATCAAGCGACACGTAGCTACGAAAATCGATTCCTGTGTGGAATCGTCACTGTAGATGATAAATGATTTCTCTACGTCAACACGAGCCAAAGGAAGCAGTAGGTGTGAGTAAGAGATGCGTCTAATTCTAAAGTGAAGCAAGTAATCTGTGTGTTTTAGGATTAAAATGCGTAATTCATTGAGAAATAATTAAGAATAACCAAACAGTAAGCAAAGATCTTAATTTAGATCAATTTCATCGCGTAAATTAGACTATTTAACAAAAAAGATCGGATCAATTAAGCTAAATTATCCTACTCTACGACAACGCTCGGACTCATACAGCAAAAATTTTCAAAAATCGCCCTTCAGGAGTTCAATCGGGAGGTTCTTTAGCATCCTCTGTATTCACCAGACCTTGCCCCAACGGATTATCACCTACTCCGTTCATTGCCAAACTGTATGAGGGACTTAACATTTGAAAACTAAGAGGCATTATATACCTAGCTGAACGAATTCTTTGAGTCAAGACCCATAGATTTCTGGCGTGAAGGTATCAACAAATTAGTGGAAAAATGGGAAAAGGTTGTAAATAATGACGAAGAATATATAATTGATTAATTTACTTTTGTTTTTTTAGAAAAAAGTGTTTTTAAAGTAAATTTTTAAAAATCACGGGAATTTATGGAACAACCTAATAAATTCCTTATAAAAGCATAAATTATAATAAATTTGTTAATTCAAATTGTTAATATACTTATACTATATTGTGTAATTTTAGATAGTGTAAGGACCAATAAAATTTTACTTTTAGTTTTATACCTATATAATTAAAAATCATGTCTACTCAATTTTTTCAAGTTTTAATTAAGTAATAGCTACTCAACTTATTAATTTTTATTAAAAAAATGCTTACCACCCTTTAGTGCATAACTTAGTCGGATTTTTAACGATTCCAATAATATTGCGTTTCCCTCTAATTACTATTTGTACCTTTCAAATAAGTCATAAACCATAAAATTCCATTTACTTTTACAAAAGTTTTTTTTAAAGACACAACTACACAAAAAAGTGACTAAAAAAAAGAGTTTTTTAAAAATAACATGGCTTATCATGAGCCAATATTTTTAAAGACCTTTTTCCCACTAAGTTAGAAAACAATACACCTAATGACTATCTAACCATAACAATTGATCAAGTTTGAAGAAAGTTATGTTAATCACAAAATTCAATTTTTTGAAAAAGATGAAGGAAAGGTAGAATAATTGACACCTAAATAAATATAACTCTCTATGTTGTTAATGAATATAATTAGTTGTAGTTATATTTTTTTATTTAGACATTGATCTATATAATAATTTGAAATTATTTATTTTGAACAACTTTTCATTTAAGTTACAACTTAAAACTTTTAAATCTTTATTTAGAAAATGGTGACTATTCTTGGGTCCATAACTTGGCCAGTTTTTTTTATATTTCTATCGTATTGTGTTTCTCCAGGATTCCAGAATTAAATCTTTTCAATGGTTTATAAAGCAATTTATTTTATTAAATGTGAAGAAAGTTATTCTCTGCACAATGCTATGCAAAAATTGTCCAAAAAAGTATTTTTTTCAAAATATGACTTGACACGCATTGACCAAAAGTTTTGAGATCCACTTTCCCCACTAAGCTGAAGAAAAGTACATAAAATGACTACTTGACCATAAAAATGTATCAAGTTTTAGAAAAGTTATGCTGAAGACAAAATTGATTTTTGTGGGAAAAATGAAAAAAAGCTAGAATGTCGGAATAAAAATTAACATAACTTCTTTCGTTGTTAAGCTATAAACTTCGTTAGATACTTGTTTTTTAAGTTAGGCGTAGATCTATATAGCAAATATTATTTTATTTATTTTTATGACGTTATGACTAAGTTAAAGCTAATTAACTTTTAAATTTTTTTACCAAAATGGTCACCACTCTTTGGACCATAACTTAGCTAATTATTAATCAATCTCAATGTGATTATATTTCCGAACTTTTCTAGAATTTTACCTTTTAAATAACATACTAATCAAATTATTTCATTAACTTTGAAGAAAGTTATTCTCTGAACAAAATTATATTTAAAAAGGGATCAAAAAAGGATGTTTTTTAAAGATGATTTGGCCAAAAGTTTTTGAAATTAATTCAGCCCCTCTAGTTAGAAAAAAATACATCTTTTGGCTATTTACTCATAAAAATCGGTTAAATTTGAGAGAAGTTATGAGAGAGACAAATTTTTTTTCTTACAGTGGACTCTCGATTATCCGAACTTCGATTAACCGAACTCTCGATTAACCGAACGGAGTAATTTTTACAAAAATTTATAAATTTAAAATTTTATACATAAAAAATATTCAATTAATTACTTTAGACAAAGAGATGCTTTCTTTTGTACATGTGTAAAATATATAAAGTACCGATTTTAAATAAAACATCTATAAAATTCCAATTTTTTCGAATTAATAAGACAGCTATGTATTAAGAAATTAGAAAAAACTTAGTTTCAAAAAAAGACAATCTAACTTAACTCAAAAAAAAGGGATTTCTTTAAGACTAAATAATTTTTTGTTTCGTATATTTATTAAAAAAATTGACATTTAATATCTATACCGATATGCAATGAGTTATTTTCTATGTAAAAATTGAAAATTATATTTTTTTTATTCATGTTCGATTATCCGAAATTTTAGTTATCCGAACTACCCTTGGTCCCGAGGGGTTCGGATAATCGAGAGTCTACTGTATTTCTTTTTATTATAGAAAAAAAGGATACAATGTATACATAGAAGGATGACAAAACAAAGCTGATAAAAAATAATAGGGACCATAAAATCAAGGTAAATAACATATTTTTTTAGATAGTTGTATTTCACTTTCATATAATAAAATGAAAGTTCAAGGATTTTTCATTCAGAAAATGTTAATTTTGTTTGTATATAAAACAAATGTCAACAAAAAGTTGCACTTTAATTAGTTTGTTATTAGACTTAAATGTAATTTTACATGCGTTACAATAAAGTTTAAAATTAGTGTATTTTGATATTATTTTTTAATTTATTTATTTAGGTAACATCTTTAGAGTATATTTTATTTACTTGCAATAAATTATGTATAATTTGAATGTTATTAGCACAAAAAAGAAACACCATTATGTACAAGGTATAATAACTTGTCACGCCTATTAAAATTTAAATTTTTTTATTCTCAACCAATTTATCAAAATTGTTTATTTCTATTAAAATTAGAAAATTGTTATATTAACTTGCAATTTTTCTATGAAATTATTCTTATCTTAAAACTTTACTGGTTTTCCACAATGATTTTAAAAAATAGAGGATTCTAAGTAATGTTGATAATATTATAAACGCTCTTATAAAAATCATTTTTCTGCGAATCATTGTATCTTTTTTTAGTATGCTTTAATGGTTTAAATTATCATAATTTGAATTTTTGTTAAATTATACTAATCTGATGGTAAAACTTTACATTTTATAATGTCTTTCATGATAATTGTGAAAATAAAATTTTTTGAGAAATTACAAAACATTATATATTTTAATTCATAGTAAAAAAAATGACTTTGAAATATTTTAATTTAACAAAGAGTAAGTACTAAACAAATTATTTATAATTAATAATACTTTGTTTGGTTAAATAATTAGTGTTTTTCATTATAATTGTTATTAAATTTTTAACCTCACTATTGTTAGTGAGATACTTAAAAGAATAATTTTCGTTTAAACGTTTACAACTTTATACAAAATTAACTTCTGATGATATACTTCATAATATTTTATAAAAAACAGGTTTGACTTAAGATGAGCATAATATTATATAGAAAAATATCAATATTTAAAAAATGTTGCATTAATTCAAAATTCAAATATATAGATTTTTGTAAAAAAGACAATATTTATGTGGAAACCTAGTGTTCTGTGTCTTTATCAATCTTTTTTTTGTCTTTTATTTCTTTTTTTTAAATTTGAATAAAATTTAATTTTTTTAACTAGTGGGTTATTTTAATATATTTTATCAGCAAATGTCAAAATTTCCTCCTTTTATTCTACATATAGATTATACCTTATTTTTGCCTGTTATTAGATTTTATATAATAATCTAACAACTGTTAGAATAATGTCTTAAGATAAAGCATCTTGTTATCATTTTTTTAAATTAGTAAATTAAGAAAACATGAATAAATATATATTATTAATTTGTAATCAAATATATCTAATTTGAATATTCTAAAGAATTTAACAAATTGTTAGTAACATTTTTCAGTTATATACATTTTAGACTGGTAATAATTTCTTATCAAACAAGGATGAAGATTACATACAGAAAACCAAGTGCTGAAGATTTAGATAACATTAATTATTTTATAACTAACATCTTTGCTGAAGTGGAACCTGTAAGTAAAAGTTTAGGATTATGTAAAGAATGCTTTGGTGGTTGGGCAAATTCTCCTGAAATATCAATTCCGAAAGAATCATTAGATAGTGGATTATCACTTCTGGTGGAAGATGAAGGTAAAGTAATTGGAGCTCGCTTAGTTTCGTTATGTAGAAGAGTAGCAAACGTTGATGAAGATAATGTTATAGACTTCAAAGGTTGCGACAAATGCTTGGATAAAGAAGATAAATTTAGTAAGTATTAGAGTAATAAATTTTTTTTAATCTATCTTATAACTGTATAGATCGTTTTTTAAAAATGTTTTCTAAAGTAAGAAATAGTGTTTGGAAACTTGTTCCATCAGATGTTAATGTATTAGCTCACCGTGAGATGAGTGGTATCAAAACGGAGTATCAAAGAAAAGGAATTGGTAGACAATTGGCTGAAAAAGATTTTTCTGATGATTTTTTAAAAACACTAGGTATAGATGGTGTCATATCGGAGACTTCATCGGTTGCCAACCAACATTTATTGAAGACTCTTGGTTTCAAACCATTGAACGAGGAGAAGTATAGCGACTACGATATTCACCCTGTTGATGGTTCAACATCATTAATTTTGAATTTTAAAAGAATTTGAATTTTTTATAACAGCATATATGATTAATAAAATGATGACAATTTTTTTAGTAAAATTTAAATATTTATTCATGTTTGTTATGTATATTATGCTATAATTAAATGGCAGGTATATACATTATTTCATTCTTATATATACCTTTTGAGCAACAACTTTAAAATTATTTATCTTAATCTTAGAGATAATGCTTATTACCTTAATCAATTATATTACTTAAAAAATTATATTTATTATTGTCAATAATTATATATTAACCTATAATAGTTTAAAATATGTTGCTATAGTACATCATGTGTATAATATGTTACTTTACTTACTTCTATGTTGTATTATTTTTCCTTTAACATCTCAATCAAATTTTTCCTCACATATGATATTTATTACTCCTTTTTAAATAACATATATTATTTTTTAAGAATATAGAGTTTTTTAAGGATTCTTTATATTGTTGTATTACATATTCAAAAAAATACTCTAATCAGTGTTTGCTTTGTTATCAAAAAATTATATGTGTAGGTATTTAAAGAAGATTAAATAAAAAAGTGTATTAATTTTTTTTCTAATATTATTGAAAAGTACTATTTTTATTTATCGTCTTCCAAGAATATTTTTGCTTTTGTAAATTACATTTTTTGTGGTAAAGATATTATAAATTATTATATAAAGTAGATATATTTATAAAGTGCAAGAAAAAAATAATAAATTAGAGGCATAGATAAAAGTGGGAATGGTAAATAGCATGATATTAACTTAATCCTCCAATCTGTAAATTAACGTTTTTAAGGGAATATAAGGTATCAATTGAAAAAGAGTACAGGAAAAATTAATTTTAAAATATGTCTGTTTTTCATAATGAGGAAAATGTTTTTTTGTAGGCAGGAATAAAAATATGGCATTTAATTTTTCATTTTTACCTTAATTTATAAATAATATTTTATGTAATTCATTATTTTTAGATTTATATGATGTCATTTTGTAACAAACAAAATATCTATCAATCTCACTATCTTAATCTTGCTAAATTAATGATTTCATATTATGAATCAGATGATGCTAAAGGAACTCTGACTTGTGGTTGTTTAACAGCTCAAAAAAACTATAATAATCGTTTGAAATTTATTAAAACTATCAAGGAATATATTAAAATGAAAAAGAAGATTAATACTTTTAATTGTCTAACACTTCATAATATGTTTATGGAATTGAAGAAATTTGATGATAATATTTTTTGTGACTGTAAAGATAAGAGTCCCGCTCCTTCAACATCTGGATTATATGATCGTTAATTAAATCAATTTATTTTGAGATACTAATTTTATAAGTCATTTGTTCTTAACAAAATATACCAAGACATAAGAATATAAAGAGCACTTTTTTAATAATGAATTTTCATATATTATTTAAAGATTACTAGAAATTGGGTAATTCAAATATCTAACATTTAGATCTTAACTTGAAATTTATTTATGTATTTTTTAAACCAAATAATATTAATTTTGGAATACAATATAAGAATTATAAAATAATTTTAATTAAGATATTAAAATAATCTTTTAAGAAGTATCAAGTTATATGAATTACAAATAATTATATAGTTTACCTTATTAAAAAATGCTAATTTCATGTATTAAGTATACTATAGATTTATGTTCTCTTTAGCTATTTTATTATTTTCTTAATTAGTAAGATTGATATTGCATGAATTGAAGTCTTAATTAGTTTATCACTATTTTATGTATATTTAATTAATGATTTTAAATTTATTAAATTAATAGAATATCTGACTTTATTATATCATTTTATTGCAAGCATTTTTTTTATTGTCTCTATACAAGAAATATTTATATTACCATATTTTGTTATAATAAATAAAGTATTAAAAAATATAAAAGATAATATAAAAAAATAAGTCTCCTTCGTTATAAATAGATAATTTATAAACATAATCTTAGGAAAAAATAATATTATTAATAAAGGATATAGATGGCTTAGTTTTTTTTCTTAACTTCATTACTTAATAAAAATATCCGTAACATTTGCTTTTTTAATGTTTAAATTATATAGTGAATGTTTATCTACTTTATATTACACTTAATGTGGCATAACGTAAAAATTATTTTTATAAAAATTCTTTGATGTAGAGAAGAAAAATAATTGTTTATTATATGAAATAATAAAATGATAAAATATCCATTGAGTATACTTTGAATCAATGGAAACAGAAACTTTATAAAAATTATCTGGATTTTTCTAGATAAACAGTATTATAATCAATTTTTTTAAATCAATAGAATTAATGAAAAATGAGTACAACATAAAAAATCAGTATTCTCAAGCAATAACAGTTATATATTATATTGTAATTATTTGAGAATACCTATTTTTTATATTGTTTTTTAAGAAATCAATACTTAGCGATAATAATAATATAAATATATTCAATTTTACTTTACACATCATTACCATTAATAATTTCTATCATTTATAACAAAATAAATATCATATATTTATAAATATTAATTTATATTTATTAGATACCAAAAGCAATATTTTAAATAAATTATATCTTTATATTTCTAGTATAATACTATCTAACAAAATAAAGTTTATATCAATAGTTGTTAATAATGAAAATTTCCCAACCATTCATTGTATTTATAATCATGAATTGCCATAAATAATTTAAAAAACATGCTATCTTTGACTGCTTTTTATGCATTTTAAAACTATTATACCTGGTTTAATTTAAATTATCTTGTTCTTTACTATTTTTTTTATTGCTAAATGTCTAATCGTGCTATGTTTTAAGTATTATCTTCTACTGAGAATCTGACATTAATGAAGTTAAAAAATAATATTTTAAAATTGTAATAAATTATAAATATTAGCATTTTGTCGAAGTAACTTGGTATGCCATTTATTAACTAATTGTTTAGAAATTTATAAACATTAAAAATGGGTTATTTGCAATTAAATAATGAAGAAGATTGTTAATCCTTTATAAACAATTCTAAAAGAGTATATTTATATAAATTTACTATTCTGCTTTAAAATGCTAGTCATATTAATTTAATAATATGTGTTATTGCGAAATGTTTCTATCATTAAAATTACTTTTCATATCCTTCTTACTTCAAATTCATTTTCAAAGTTTAAAAGGAGACAAAGTGAATTTTCCCAGGTTAGATAATTTTATAAAAAATAAGAATATTATTAGAGGTAGAAGAGATATTGTAAATACTAATTCTATACCTACAACATTTAATTCCAATTATCTAAATACTAATGAAATTGATAATAATTATTCTACCTATAATTATGAGATAAATGAAAAGACGGCACAAAAAATAGAAAAAGTTGTTTGTAATAATTTTAAAGAGATTAGTTGTGATGGGGGGTACGAATGCATAAGAAAAGAATATATGTGTGATGGCATGTATGATTGTTATGATAAATCCGATGAATCTCCTGATATCTGTAAGTATCAAAAAATTAATTCTTACCAAGAGAATAGGGGAAGATTTCGTCCACCTACTCTTAAATGTCCAAAAACATGGTTTTTTTGTGAGGATGCATCTAAATGCATAGAACCAATAGCAGTTTGTGATGGTTATAATGATTGTAGGTAAGTCAAAAAAATCATAATTCAATAAGAAAATTTATTTAAGAGATGGATCTGATGAATCATCATTTTGTTATTACTTGAATATTCAACGTAAAAAAATAAAACAATGATTAAAAAGAATACAAAAGAAGTTAAAAAGAATTAATCACAAAAATTATCATTTATGTATTCAATTATTAAAATTTAGTTTCAAAAAATTATTTATAAGCTGTGTCTTTGTAATTTTTAATATAATTACTGTCACATAAATATGCATATTTAAAGTCATGACATTTATTAAATTGTTTTTTATTGGAAAATAAATCATTTTTATATTGATCTAGTAAGATAATATAAACCACCCAATTGTTTCGTTATTTTTGTAATTATAAGAAGTCTTTTTTTACTTCAATACACAATTCAAAAATGGCTTTGTCAATTTCACTTTTGAACTCAAGATTACCATGACTTGGATAGCGCCTATTGCACATAATTATTGTATTTTTGATTACCGGACTTAAAGCTTCGTTTTGTTCGTGAATTCTTTTTACTGGAACTATTAAAACTAAAAAAAATTATATGATGCTTTTATTTAATAAATTTACTCTTTTGTCCCAGGAAATCAACCAATGGAATTCCTTCAACTTTATTTGACATAGAAGTAAATAATACAAGAAAAAATATAATCATAAATAATCTCATTTTTTTCTAGAAAAAAATTAAAAAATGACAATAAAATATACATTTTACTTCTTTATATACACTTTTATTAAGTGTTTTATCAATTTTTTTAAATATTCTTGTAAATAGATTAAAGAATTTAGTACTTAACTATGGAAAATAAAATTGGGTGTGCCTGAATTTTATAAAAAAATCATTATACATTTTTCTGAAGAATTTATTTCAATATAAAATGGATATGACTAATGTAAAAAAAATTCCTTGTAAATAGAATTGAAAGAATAATGTTATACTTAAAAGAACTTTCTTTATCCTTATAAATATTTTTTACAATACATTGATATAAAAATATTTCTCATTTATTATAAATAAAACAAATTAACAAGTATTTCATATCATTGATACCGTATCAAATAATATATAAAGCTGAGGATTTGTTATATAGAAATAATCCACAATTCCTTTATATAATATTTGATAATTTAAGAAAGCATCTTTTTTGATATAAAACTACATGATGTTTATTAAATAATGCATTTGTATACGTAAATTAAAGATAATCCTTTTGTACAAACAAAATAAATCCTTCATTTTTAATTTTATAAAAATTATCTTAGCCATTTATGAAAAAACAAGAAAGAATATGAAAGATAGAGAAAGATATTTGGGATATAAAAATATATATTCATTTCAAAAAAATTTTTAAAAACAACTTTAATTTAATATCCTGGAGCTGTTCTTGGTGGGCTACAATGATTACAAGTACCACGTTCACCTGGAACACCAGGTTCTCCAGCGATACCAGTTCGTCCAGGCTTCCCATCAGGTCCTGGTGAACCAGAATCTCCTTTTGGACCTGGCGCTCCAGGTTCCCCTGGACGACCTGGAACTCCTGGATTTCCTGGAGGTCCTTTTGGTCCTTTTTGCCCTGGTGGACCTGGTGGTCCTGGTCGGCTATCCATTTGAATCAAATCTCCAGGTTTACCAACTGGACCAGGTAGACCAGCTTCACCTGGAAGTCCTGGTCGTCCAGGTGGACCTACAGGTCCTGGAGGCCCTATAAAACCACTCTCTCCTTCGTCTCCTGCATCACCAGGAGGTCCAGGTTCTCCCTTGTCTCCTATTTCACCAGGTGGTCCCATAGGAGCCTCTGGACAATCAAAGCACCATTCTCCCTCTTTATTATCATTATTGTCCTGATTATCGTCTTCTCCTGGTTTTCCATCTTGCCCAGGATTTCCATCCACACCATCAATACCATCTTGTCCATCTAAACCTGGTTTTCCAGGTGGCCCAAAACCACAACCGCAACATTGTTCTGCTACTTGTGTCTCAAGCCTAACAGCCCCAGTTGGTGGAAAATAAGGATTATTATTTGTGACAGGAACTTCTGGATAAAAAGCTCTTCTATTAGGTGAACGTTTTCCTCTTATACTGTCTTCTTTACTAATGTAAACATGTAATATCTGTTTCCATAGTGAACCTGTCTTGGACTTAAAAAATAAAATGTGTTATATAATAAAATAAATGTTAAATTACTTTACAAAAATTAACTTCATTTTCAAGCATTGTTTGCACATGTTGCATGTAATTATATATCATGGGAATTGAAAATAGGCATATAATTGCTGCAACGGTAGACATAGTCACTCCACAGAAAGCAAATTTTCTCAGTGACTCTACCTGCTTTTGCTTATCCAACATTATATTGGATAACATTTCTGGAAAGAACAAACAAAAACTTTGATAAATTTTTTATAGTTCAAAAGGATGGTAATAAATTTGATTAGATATAGTATGTATTTTTATAAATTAATTTTGCTAATGGTTAGCACATCGAATTAATAATTATATAATACAAAAATTTATTAATATACTATTTAAAATATTTTTGGTGGAGGGACAAAAACGTGAATTAAGTAATTGATATATAACAACCTTACCGAAATTATTAGAAACAATAAATGAACTAATTTTCTTATAATTAATTCAAAATAAATGAGGTAATATTTATTGTGTAATTTATTTTTTTAATATGAATAAAGGATGTTCAAAAAGTGACTACCTGATTTTATCAACAAAATATCTTGTTTTAAAAAAAATCATATGGAAATTATTTTATTCATTCATTAATTTTTTTGAATATATATCAAAAAGTATAACTCATTAAGGACGTTAAAAAAATTTGCCTTGTTAAAATCCTGTTTTGTTATTCCGTTATAATTATTATTAACATTTGTTAGACAATATCAATCTCAAATCCATATATAAAATATGTTTTGAATATAATTTTTTTTGAAAGATATATAGATAAGATGAAAATATGACTTTATTTGTATATGAATTATTTTTTGCTTTCTACTAACTGTGCATAATTATGAAGAAAATGTTTTAGATGAAAATAATTTTTAAAAACAACTTCAAAAGGTACAACAAACTACTATTATATTACATCATAATACTTTATATCTTCTCAGCATACATCTTTATAACAATAGAATTTTATAAAGTTTTTTTTAGCTAAAGCAATGTTGTTAAATTTATTTATATATCATTTATTATTGTTTTATTAATTTGATCTTTCCTTATAGTCTGTATAAACATTTTTTAATGCCTTCCATCTAACGCATCTAGGTACTTATAATCAATGAGGCGAGGTATCAATGTATGTCTATAAAAAATTAAAAATATTAAATAATAATAAATTATTACTCACCGAATTGGTAAAAAGAAGAAACAAACGATTGGGAACACCATCTCGATAAAAGGATACGGACTAAAACCAATTGCGCAAAGTAAAACTAATTGTATCAGCTGACAAGCTGTAAATAAATGAACCTTTCTTTGAGGAACTCTTCTAATATAATGAGTCGGTGGGTAAGCTTGTTGCTCTGTAATAAGGAGAAGTAACCTTTCGAACATTTCATTTCCAGTTAAAGAAGTCAATGCCATGTATAAAAATAATCCATGAAGTACAGAGGTTGGAATTAGTTGTAGTGGGAATGGTATTAATGTGAAAGTTGAAATTAATATCAAGATATGAGCAATTAAAGATGATATTCTTGTTTCACGAACATTCATTATAACTTCATGAACATGTCCTTGAGCTACTCTTTCTTCAACATCAGCTAAAGCTCTAATATGAAGAGGTGAATGTGGTAATGCACCGTGCATCCATGGCAAACCAAATATTGATAAGAAACAATTGAGGATTGCCACAACAAAAAGATCAAGGTGTAATGCAGTCCCTTTCTTTAGTTTATTTTGGGAATTATTAACAATTGCACTTGTTATGTTTTGATCCATAAAAAATAAAAATGAAAGAGAAAATCCTAAAAGTGCGCTAACTAAATAGGCTTGCCATGGTAATGAGAATAGATCAGCAATTTCTAATAACTTAACATCATTACGAAGGTCGAACATATCTTCTAAAAATAATTAATTAGTTTTTTTTACAGTGATAATAATCTTACTGTGAATTTCGCTAAAACAATATGCTCCAGCAAACGACATAATAAGTACACTTGCCGGTAAAGCATAATCAGCAAGCCATTCACGTCTTGCTCTTGTTAAATAGGGTGTTTTTCTGAAATTATAAAGAAACAGTCCTAACCAGAGAGTCCCAAACATGAGAAGCATATACAAAATTGATGTATCTCTATTACAAGCACCACCCGACGTTTGCAGCTAAAATATATTGTTAAATTTAAAAAGTTAAAAAATAAAATCTTACAGTTTCATTCGACATTGTGAAATTATTAACAACGTCTTTAAAACTCATGTTTGTGACATTTGCAAATCTTTCAAGTAGTGTTGTTTTTTCCCGTATTATCTCAAAATTTTGATCACAACCCTGATAATATTTTGTAAAACTCGTATGCATCGCTCTAACACTTTCAACAGTGAAAGCTATAGCTATAAACAATGAGAACATCTCTTCAGCTGATCTTGTTGCTAATTTCATTAAACTGCATAATTCTGTTGAAGCATATATTATCAAAAAAAACTGACACCACAGACCAACACACGCGTACATAGCAAAAAAGTCATAACCTAGATCTTGCGATATTCGATATATTACTTTTATATAAATTGCTAATGGTACTGTTGTTAGTAGTATAATCATTGGTTGACCACCAAATATTGCAAAAAATATTCCACCAATTGCTTGTGCAAATATTACTTTTCTAACATCTAAAAAAAGAAGTTTATACTATTGATTTTAATGAATTACAACTTACTAATTCCTCCTCCTGTATTATCATCATTAAGAACACCAAATGCTATTGCTGGTAAAATACATGCAAAATAAAGAAAAATAACTGAACTAATAAGTTTTTGCATAGTTTTGTGGCCTGTAAACCCATCGATGTAATCAGAACCATAATGTTTCCATCTTCTTTTAAAATCTTCTATAAGACCCCTAAAAGGATACCATTTTCCTGGTCCAAACATTATTCCTACAAGTTGTTCTTTTGCTTGTGATAAATGGATCGATGTCTTCCTTTCTCTCCATTGATTTTGTTCCATAGCTAATTCTTTAGCTGCCCCAAGTAATGTACTCCTAAACTGTTCTACTGTCTGAGCCATAACTAAACGTTGTCGAATATCCATATCAGCAAAGAGTGTGGCAAAAGTCCGTGTTGTTTCAAGGGCTGTTTTAGTGCCTTTTGCTCTTGATGGTGCAATTACAATTATAATAAATCTTAAATCTTGCATAGTTCTTCCTAAATTTGTTGGATGTGACAATCTGGCAATAGCGACATGTCTATGCTGAACAGTATTCAGCATGCATAAGGCACATATCCATGTTTGATCATAATCAAAAGTACCACCAACAGTACCAGTTGTACATATACTTTGAACGGTTCTACTTAATATATGAAACTGATTGCCTGCATCCTGTGTAAATAAAACAGAACGTACTTGTTCACTTGTAAATTCTGGTTCTTGAATGTCCATTTCATGAATAATTCTAAAAAAATACATTTAAAAATAATCATTAAAAAATTATTACTTTGCAAATATTTCTTCTAATGATGTCTCTTGAAGATCTAATAAAAGAACAGATTTGTTAAGTAAATGATCAATATCCATTGTCGCTCTAATCTCAGAACCAAAATCTTTCATTGGTATTTTTTCGTGTTTTGCATACATTAGCGTTACGTTTTCGTATTCATCTGAAAGAAAAAACTTTATTATAAAGGAATATTAGATGAGATTATTAAAATTTATAAATTTTTAGTTTTTATGTAACAATCAATGAAAAGATAGCTGTAACGTATTTTTTGAGAATATATTTTTACGAACCAGCGTTGCTCCAAGACATTGTCTCAAGTGGTGGAGTATCATTTTCCAGGTCGAATTGTTCATCAAGGTTAACATTAGATTCATATTGGCTATTAGAACGTGTCTCACTCTTATTGCTAACACAATAAGAAGTGTCATTATTTTTTGATTTTGAAAATAAATTAGACAATGAATCATTTCCATCTAGTAAAGATTTCATTGACATCCATGAGACACGTTTAGTAAGGAAACCTTTAACAGAAATTTTATCATTTCCATTTATTTTTAAATTTCCCTCGATATTATCTTTTTTTTTCTCTTTTATAGGTGTTTTTTGGGAGTCTATTGAAATAGGATCATTAATAGACAATGACTTCTTCTTCACACTCTTGGAACATTGTAATAGAGGTTGAGAGGCTCGTCGATCAATTGTTTTGATTGGACGTAAACCAATAGTATTAGCAAATGCGGAGTTATGCATAGATTTCCTACGACAACCTTTAGAAGAAGGACCTGAATATTGGGATGAATTACTAATTAATGATTGTTCACGAAACATTGGTCGGCAAATTATACCTCCAGAGTTTAATAAACTTGAAGGCCTCCTTATAGAGCTTCTATCATCATAGTTTTCAATAGATTTTTCACTATTATAGAGGGAACCCTTATCATCTGTATCATTGATATTAAATGTTGGAACCTGAGGGGTAGTTGGACCCGACGTAGTAAATTTAGTAGGCTCATTTTGTTGATTATTTTTTGAAGACATTAGCGCAGAACTAGAACTATAACGAATAAATAAACGTTGTTTTGTTGGTGGTTTTTGAGAAACAATTAAATTTGCCGATTCAGGGTTTGTTTTCCTAACAACAGAAGATGATTGTCCTGTTGCATTATTCTCAATAATAATAGTAGAATTATATATATTATCAGGGTTCCTATTTGACAGAGGTGTTGTCGTGGAGACAACATCATTTTTTTGTGGATCAGCAGATACAATTACTTGCACTTGTGGAGTATATACGATATTATTTTTAGACCCATTTGTTTGGTTATCAGGAGAATTACCAAACATAGTGATGATTATTTTTAAGAAAATTTAAGTTATGGCATCAAAAGACAATATAAAATAATGTTTGTAGATTATAGTTAAGAAAAACAATATATTATAATACCATATTATTATATGAAATAATAATTATAGAATAATTTGACACACATATAGATTTTTTATAAATAATATATGTATCATGTATGTTTGAATATGTCTAAAATTTATGCTTATATGATTAAAATATAATGAATAATTCAAGATAGAAAAAAAAGAACTTATAAAAAAGGTTTGATGTAAGTAGTTATTTTTAAAAGTTATAATTTCAAAAAAAGATATAGAATAAATATTATATAATGATGATATTCATATCTTATAAAAGGAAGTTAAAGAACATTAGTTTATCCAAAAATGTCAAATAGTGTATAATTTTTACTTTTCAAAAGATAGTTTATTCCTTTCTCAGGCTTTAACAAAATCGCAATGTAAAATATTTTTGAAATATAGCTTTAAAAATTGAACGAAACATTTTGCTTTAAGTAAAGTATTTAGTTATTTGGTTGAATTAAGATGCCATATAAAAAAGTTTGCTACATATCATCAACTAAAAACTATTTGAAACGCTCAATGAATGGACAAATTAGATATGTGATAAAATTAGGACAATCATAAAACAACATCACAATTATTTTTTTTATTCTGCTAATTTAAGTTTTTTTCATATGTATACAATAAAATGATTTGATTTAATCTTTTTTATATACTTTATACATATTATATGAAAAAAATGATCGTTTTGTTAGAATTACTATAAATAAAATTTATCTATATTAGGTAATACTTAAACAATTATAAAAGATATATAGTGTATTTTATTTGTAATAAAATTGAATATTTAAAGAAAATAAAGTTGGTCAGTTATCAGTAATTAGTCAACTTAACTAAAAATTTATTTCATTATTCTGAAAAAGTTTTATACCACCGATGCTTTAACATCTATTACTTGTTCATTTCTCTCGATATCAAAAGATTTTGTTGCATTTACGCTCGTCATCCTAAAATATTACTATTTTCAAACTATTTTTGTTGGGGCCCTTTTCACAATCTACTGTCTATTCATAAATATATATATATATATATAAAATATATATCTTACTGGATATGGCACAATAAAAGACTACTATTTTAGTAAAGGGATTAGAAAAGTACTATAGCATACAATTAGTTTAATATTTTAAATGAAGAAGAACGAAGAGTCTTATAAGTTATAATATTTAAGCTTTTTATATCTTTTAAAAAATATATCCAAAATATTGATAAAAAAATTATTCTTTGAAATTGATGTATATATATTAAAATTATAAATTATTAAAGATAAAAAATTAATGTATTTAAAAATTTTGATAATTGTTTATTATACTTGATAAATGATATTCAACAATATAATAAAATGAATTAAATTTTTTAAAAAAAAATCTTTTTTTCCTTAAATTTATAACTTATCTATGTATGGAAAATAATTTTGAAGGAGTAAGAGGAAGTAATATATCACACAAAAAATTGTCATTTAAATTCCATAGTCAATATTGTTTTTAACTACCTAATATATTTTAACATTTATCTCTAATTTAATATTTTTTCTTTACGATATACGAATAGAGCACTTTTTTTAAAATATTTTAGAAATAAATTGCTTGTTAATCGTTTTTTTCTCTCTATTTTATTAGAAATACATGATTACCTGATTTAAAAATGCATTTAATCATTAAAGCATAAATGTATGAAAAAAAATAGTTCTTAAAAAATTGATATATGCTTTTAAAGGATTGTAAATTATGTTATGATTTATAAAGAAAAGTTTGCCAGATATAAATAAAGAGAATTATAAATATCTTACAATTTTTTAAAGAGGGTTAAGTATGATAAATATAATATAATGGGCCAACAATTGTTTTAATTAACAGATAAAATGCTGTACAAATTCTGTGTATAAAAGTTTACGAAATATTATTGAATTTATAAAAAGTTTGAAAATGTTAATATAAAAGTTTATAAAGAAACAGAGTGTTGCATTGTTGAAAAAAAGAAAACGAAGAATAAACTTCAAGTACGTCAAACTACTACTGAATAAGATGCCATTTTTATTATGTATTAAATAACTTTGTTATGGACATTACAATTTTGCCTATAGTTAAAAATATTGTAGGATAATGTAATAGAAAAAAATTTGCTTAAGTACATTTCCTAATTTGTTATAAATATACATGTGTGCATTTACTCATAATGTAAAATAATATTTTTTTCAAATTTGTGTCTATTAAATTTAAAGTAACGATTACCACCAAAATAATGAATTTAATATTTTATGTTTATTTTTTGCCTAATAACAAACCTGTTTGATTTTCCTCAAATTCATGAGTGCTATCATCATCCATCATATAAACAGTAGACATACGACGTTCTTCATTATTATTTAAATAACCATTTTTTTCCAATTTATCTAATCCATCCATTGAATAAAGTGTTTGTGATGTGAATGAATTATCATAATTGTTATTTGAAGTTGAATTTCTAAAAATTATTATAAAAAATATATTTTAATAGTCTACTAAAAAATACCCTATATTAGTGACACTTTTAGGTCTTCTTATTTTAAATCGTAATTTTTGTTTGGACATTGGTGTCGCTGAGGTATATACTCCAGCTCCTGATGTCACTGTTGCTTCTGATGCTAAAGATCCTGATCCATCTTCTGATTCTTGATGTCGTCCTTGCAACTTACTAATGACTGTCCCGCCACAATGATTTTTTTTCGGACCACATGGTAACGATGTTACAGGACGTACTGTAAAAATTCGATTTTTTGAAGATATTTCATGGGCCTCTCCAAATTCAATATCGTCAACCTTTTTTTCATCCACCTTAGATTTTTCATTATCCACAACTTGTACTGATTGTAAAGCATTTTTCCCTAACATAAAGCTATTTTCAGAGGCAAATTTTCTTAAATATTTGCCTGATGAACCGACATTGTTAGTACTCCGCCCACTGGTGTTTGTTAAAAAGGTAGTTGTACCACTATCTTGTGAGGTACTAGTTGCAACATTGCTTATCTCTGATCTATTGACATCAGAAGGGCTATATGATGTTTCATCAGGTCGGTAATTTCCCTCCTCAGAGGTAACTGAATTTTTACCTTTCTGTGACACTGTCGTAGTCGTCGATTCTTCTGAACTATTTTGAATTATAGCTGTCATCTAATATATTTCCACAACAGCCCTTTTTTCAAAGAATTTGTTTTATATATAGTTAAAATTTAAATAATAAAAATTAATAATTTTTAATCATTAAGATGGTCTAAAATGTTTATTTAATGCTGAATATGCATTATACTATAATCAATTATATATCATTATATGAAAGATTAAACACATTTTTTTACATGCATGTACAATTATTTTTGTTAATTAAAAATTACACATAAAATATTGCTTTTATAGAAATATTTTAATTATTTTAAATATTTAGTAATACAAAGATAGAAGAAAATATTTGGCCAAAAAAAGGATTAAAATTGAATTTTTTATGATAATAGATGACCAAAAATCGTGATTTATCAAAAGTAATAAAAAATATTATTTAAAGTATTGTCAAATTGTGATAAATAAAAGTAATAGTGAAAAAACTAATTATATATGCAATCATGCTAAGTTATTCTAAGGAATAGTCAATATTTAAAATATTCTTCATTTTCAATACTTTTTTAAAATAAAATTTTATATTTACAAAATACTTAAAAGTGCCAAATTTGCAAGTACTTTGACTTTTAATTTTAATAAATACTTCTGTGAATGACACATTTTAAAAAGATTGGTAAATAAGGATAACGTTTTGGTTATTAAAATTCGAAGTTTAAAATAGATAATAATAGTAAAAAATATTGAAGAATATAGTTAAGAAAATTTGATTAAATGAGATATTTATGATTCAATATATATTTAACAATAGTTTGAATTGTTACAACTAATAAATGATGTGTTGATAAGAATAGCAAATGTAAATAAATTAATTTTTATACTTCTAATTTATTTTATGTCTCATGTTTGAGTATTAAAATATAAGATACTATACGGTAGCATTGAATGTGTATTTATCAAATTCAAATTTGATAAAATATTTCACTACTATAAATATATAGATAAATGTTTAAACTATATGCACGTAAAATTGAAATTAAAAAGTATTCTTACAATTTCTAATGTCATAATAATTATATTCTTAAAATTTAGGTGGAAAAAAATTTATCTACATTAAAATTTTTTTACTTTATAATAAAAGACTTTCGAAGAATTTGTTGTTGTTATTTTTCATTTATTTGAAGTACAATGTAATTACTTATCTTAAAAAAAAATAATGACTCAGTAATTTTTTTATTAAAGATAAAATTATATAAAAAAGGGAGAAGTATTATAAAAGTTTCACAACATATATTTGTAGAATTTAAAATATTTTTGGAGTAAAAAAGTAGTTAAAAATATAATTATTAAAATAAATATTTTGGCACATTTAAAGGAATTCAGTGCCACTAGTAATAAGAAAATATGATAAGGATGTTAATTGCAAGTTTGTGGACATTATAGTAATAATAAAGTATGTTTAATAAAATGTTTTATATTACAACCTCTGGCAATTTAACATCCTCAATTAATTAGAATAATTTGCAAGTCGTGGTAAAATATTAGAATGAAAAGGAAATAAGAGGCACTGTAGTTTTATTAAAATTCAGAAGAAAAAGTAAAATTAATGCCAAAGTCAGTCAAATAGTTATAGTATATATCTTTAGAAGTTTCTTTTATATTAAACATTAATAATATGTTGTTATGAATTTTAAACATTGTTCTGAAGATGTTCAATGAATGCAGAGAATAAAATAAATAATATATAACGATTAGAAAATTTAAATGATCCGCGTTTTAAAAGTAATATGGAGGAGAATAGAATATGTCAAAGGGCGAGATGGAATGCTGTAAAAATATTAAGTAAATATATTAAATAATTCTAAAAATTAGTCGGCAACACTATTTAATACATTAAAAATAGTAGAAAAAAAACATATGTGTTGAATGTTATTTTTAAAATTGGATAACAATATACTATATTTTTAACATTGAGATATAAAATAAATTTCAAAACTTTATTAGTATTTGAAACATTTTAATTTAATACAATTTTCCTTCCGTAAACCATATAGTAAAATTATACTATTAAATATTTATCTTAGTATCTTCTAAGTTTAATAGATAAAGTAAAGATAGAAAAATAAACTAACCATGGAAAAATTTTCTAGCTATAACTCAAAAACTACTCAACACTTTTTTCTTTTATTTTTAATTGCAATTTATAGTGTAAATCTTTTTTCATTAATTCTTTCGTATGGTAAATATTAAAATTTATGACAAATAATTCTATGTTTAAATAGTAAAAATATATATAACAATTTAAATGATTATTGACGGGAAAAATAGATGTCTTAAAAATGATTTGTCCAATTTTTAAATATATATAATAATCAAATTGATTCAAATAATAGACAACTAACAACAAGATTTTCTTTGTTTCTTAATATATTACCCTTTTAAATAACTTTAAAGATATTTTTTAAAAGTAAAAAGTTTTTTACTTTAAAATAATATAAAAGAAGTAAATTTGATAAAGTTTAGTGTATAATATTGCTATTTAATATAAAAATACTTAATATAATAGAAGATTAAAAAATATATCAAAAAACAGATAAATGTAGTAGTGTTATGATTTGCATTATATTAAATAGAATAAAAGTTTAAATGTCATTAACTTTAATAAAAATGTTATTGAATTTTTGTTCAAAATTAAGTAAAATATCTTAAGGAGAGGAGGCATAAGATGTTATATATTATAATTAGTAGTAACGAAAGTTGAATAAATAACTGTATTGATGATATTATATAAAAATTATTAATTTTCTAATAAAGATATAAAAATATATTTATTTATATAAAACAAAAGATTATAAATATATCGATAGTTTTTTTTATTCAAATATTTTCAATATTTCCATCTTAGATTGCTATTTATTTTATGAAAAAATAAAAAATGTCCATATATTAAAAATAATAAAAAGAACTATAATACGTATAAAATAACGATTCTAGGGGGCCTTGAAAATTTAATTAGAAGTGGGCATAGGATTATATAATGTAAATAAGAGTGTTTTAAACTAATTCCCAAGAAACTTAACTTGCCACAAAACCTAAGCTTTTTTCTTATTTTAAAACAATCCTTTATTCAAAATAAATCTTAGTTTGATTTTTCTTCTGTCTTTGTTATCGTAATAATACTAATTGACATGTTTTTTTATCCCTTTTTGTTAAAATATTGTTTTTTTATCTTATAAATAATACGTATAAAAATTGTATAATTGATCAAAGGATAAATACCTTATTATAATTTTATTCTCTAATCATATATATTGTTGTTTTTTAGTATTTTGGATAAGATAATTTATTTTAAACATTAAAAAGTATTCACTTATCTCTGATAAATTCGGTAAGATAAGATATAAAAAAGTATATAATAGACATTAGTGAAATTTTTACTACTCCAATAGATTATGGAAATAGGAAGATGAAAAATAAAAAGACGGCACCCCCGCAAAATATGTCATTCTTTAATAGGAAATGATAAACTATAGTAAGTAAAGAGTCAAGTTTGATTTTGAATAAAATAGACATACAACTTTTCTAAAAAGTTACCAATAAAAACAAATAGCAAGAAATTTATATATTTTGATAAATGTATAAAATTTTTACTTCTTGTAGTCCCGCTAAACTCTACAAAATATTCAAGATGATAAATTTTTATGTTTTCCACAATAAAATTATATATAACTACGTTTTTACTAAATAAAAATATAGTACACTAATAAATAACCCTTATTTTCCTTTTGTTTATAAATGATAAAACATTAAAAATGATAAAAGTTAAGGAAATCTATAATATTTTTAAAAAAAATGCCAAAACTCTTCATATAAATATGTTCTTTTTCTCGATAACAATTACATTTTACCAAACAAATATATATAAATATTGAGGTTTCTGATTTCGTTACTGTTTTAAAAGCACCATTTTTTTCCGTCGCATATTTATCTTTAATTATACTAATAAAATTAACGATAATAAATCACTAAACTTTGTAATTACTTAATGTAATCCTTTTTCATTTAATAAAAAAATAACAACCTAACAATTAGTGTTTTGTTTATACAATATATTTTATTTAAAAAATAGCAAAAAATCGTTTTGATTTTTAGTATCAATAATCAGTTTAATATTTATAAAAAATAACGAGATTTAAGAGTTATTTTTTCTACTGTAAAGTTGAAATTTTTTGAAAGAATTAAACTTATCTTTCTTTTTATCAATATATTAAATCCAAGCGCTCTTTATGTTTAAATAATAGCTATCTAAAGATGGCATACCGAAAATGTGATTCATGATAACAGACAAAAAGAAAATAATTAAAGTAAAATGTGGATAGATTTACTTTTAAACATACAACAATTTCTCCTATCTATAAAATTGCAAAAATCCGTTTTTATCAAATATCTAAAATATTCAAAATAAAATTATATAACGGAAACCTAATTATTATATGCTACTGATGATGAGAATTAGAGTAAAATAAAGAAGAAAGATATGAAAATGATAGGAATATAACTATCAACATTCTGATTTACATATCAAAATATTAACCTGGAGGAGAATATTTTTTATTATCTCTAACATGTTAAAGTTTTTTTATTTTCTTTTTTTTCTATTATTGCTAATGTACAGTTTTAAAATTTTTCAATAACTACATATTGTTTTAAATAAAAGAATAATAAATTAAAAAAGAATTTCTTTGGAAAACTTGGTGATATATAGGAGTATATTTAAAAAAGACATTGTTATAAATATTTTAAAATACAGAAATATAACTTTGAAAAATTTGATTATAAAACATCATTAAAAAATATATTAAAGAAAGTATTAAATGACAAATCTATATATGTTGCTTTGCTAAGTATAAAAAATTAGGTAATAGAACTTTAATGATATGGAATAACAAAAATATTATAAACGTTAGAATAAGTTTTTAATTGATTGGATATGTATTGAAAAAGATATAATTTGAAGAAAGATCATTCCTCGATTAAAAAACAATGAACAATGCATATATTTTTTTATAGAATAAGCTTTTTTAAAAAAGTTAATATCTACTATTACCAAAAATATCAATTTTTTCTTCAAAAAATAACACATAATGATAAGTACTGATATAATAAATAAAAAAACTGAGATGTTAAGAGAAAATATTCCCTCATAAACTTTTCCATACCATGTTAGTAAAACAGATAGTTAAAGAAAAATAAATATGATAATATCATTGACAACTACTTGTACTCAATTATTCATCATTATTATTCAACATCAAATTTACCATATCATAACAATCTGCAGCAGTTTTTTTAGTTAATATTTGCTTTTCCAAAAATATTTAAAGATATTATTTTGAAGAATTTTATTAAAAAACTTTCTACGCCTTATTAACATTTCTTTCATTATGGACATAATTAACTTTTGGATTTAAGAATGTAAGTATTTGTTTACAAAAGATATCAAATATCAATGTCAAAAAATATATTAAAACTTTTTTGTTATAAATATAAATTCTTTTAAACAATTACACACTTATATTTTAAAAACATACAAAAGTTTTCATATATCCTTATTTAATGTTACTCTTATAACAATTACATAAAATTGGCATATTCAGCATTAAAATAGAATTTTAGCACCATGTTATTATGGTAATAATCGTTACTTTTAATGTCAATTAATACATGTTTTAGTGAAAGTAATAACTAAATTAAAGCATTTTGAAATATTTGTATATAGCACGAGGTAAAAAAGCTATTAAGACATTCCAATAATTTGTCTATTTTTAGTCTTACTTGAGAGTTTTTGTAAAATTTTTTTTTTTACAAGATATAAGTGGTGCTTTAATATAATGATATTTGGTAAAAAAAAAGTTGTTTTTTATATTTAATTTAGTAAGTAAAACATACTTATCATATCATCATCATCTCCATTACCATAAATACCATCTAGACAAGACTCAGGATCAGAATTCATACTGATAACAGATGGTGATGTTCTACCAGAAAGATTGGGAACTTTGAGATAATTGTGATTAAATGATTGAGAGGATCGTTTTCTTGGAAATGTATTGCGATTTTCTTAAAAAAATATTTGTAATTAAATAGAAATACAAATTACCTGATGCAGTTTGTCTTTCTAAAAACAGAGAATTTTTACTTATTGAACAATGTTTTAATATCGGTGGATTTGATTCTGATCTTACTAATTCTACTTTATCCTTCCATCGTTTTGGAGGATGGTTATCATTTTGATCTGGTATTGTTATTGTAAAATTTAACATAGACTCTGAATCGTCATCATTACTTTGTCCTAGAGAAAAATCCATTATGCATTTCTAGTATATATTATAAAATTTTTTAAATAATATATGATAAACTGTAAGAATAAAGAAAGTTATAAGATGAAATTTAATAAGAAATAATAAAAATGATTTTATAATATGGCAAATAACGAAGATATATCAACTTATGACATATAAACTACTTTTTCTTTTAATAAAAGTAAAGAATATTTCAAAAGGTTAAATTACAAAGCGTATATATGGTGAGAACAAAATTTTAAGCATAATGATACTTATTATATATGTAGAAACAATTGTTTAGTTATAGAATTTATTATTATAAAATACATATATGGAATGAATGAGTATTTGTACTATAAATGTATTATATAAATTGTTAAGGATTTAAAAAAATTAATTGTCATAAATAATAATGGTGAAAGATTATTATTATTTAAAAAAAATAGTATTAAGGAGGTATTGGTAAATATCACTAATAATTACCAATCATAGTTCATTTACGACAAATAAAAGTTATATGCATATAATAAATTACTATCATGAGTTGCCTCAGTTTATATAAGATTTTTAAAAAAAAATTTCCAATGAAATTTTGTATCATTGTTTTTTTTTTTCATAAATAACGGATTTTGTGTTTCAAAAATTCATATTTACTAATTTTCTATAACAAAAATACCCTACGCAATCAATGCATCTTATGGGACAAAACATAAATTATGCATTTATGTGACAATATCGTATTTTTAATATATACAAATAATATGTCTCAATCAAATCAACCAAAAAGAAAAGTGATGTAAAAGTAGAAAGACAATTTGACAATTAAATGAATATGATGAAATAATTATATAAAAATAATCATGTTCTTATAATTGAAGAGAAGTATATTTAATTGATTTAAGATATTAAAAAAAATAATATTATCAAGAATGTTGTTATAAATGTATTTTTCAACACTGAGTGCCAATTTATTAACATGTCGCTGATAAATATATTTATCTGATTGATCGATACTATTATAATAGATATGATTTTACTTCAACTACTAATCTAGATAAAGCATATAAATACATCGTGTTTTAACAGGTTAAATTTATAATTTTAATATTAAAAACTTAGTTTATATATAATAAAGCAAAAAGAAATATAAATAATCTAAAAATATTAAAAAAATAACATTTATTTCAAAACAACAAATAATTTTACATACAAAAAAAAGTAACAAAATTCTTTTTTTCTAATTTTTACTTTGCCAACCAATAAACTTTAAATAATTAAATATATATCTTTTATACTTTATTTAAAAGAGTGCAATTATTTTTAAAAGCATATGTGTAAAAAGGTTCTTCTTAACAACCTATTTACTTATTAAAATATTTTTGACAAAAGCCAATTAAATTTAATGTATAATCATTTTTAAAACTTTTTACATTATAAGTTGCGATGGTTTAAAAAAGTTTTAATACTTAATAATAACGTTAAAATCAATTAAGATCATAAAATAATAATAAGCTTCGTTTTTAAATAGTAGCTTAATAATAACTTTATAATATTTTCACTTAAAAATAGAAGTAATAATAAAATGGTCAACCTAAGAAATTGAAAAATGTCGTCTATTTTAAGCTATAATTTTTTAATAGCAGCATTTAGGAGAATATATTTTTATGTAGGTTGACAGATTAACTAATATTAAGTATCTAGGTTGCTATAAATACCTTGTCATAATTTTTCATAAAGCATTTATAGAAACCTAATAGCTTTACTTGATATTCTTTATATATGTGATGTCAATATCATGACAATGTTCATTCACATATATATATCTCAACTTATAGATACTTTCTTCATTTTTACAATTTTTTTTAACTAAAATTGTTTGAATTTAAACAAGGAATTAAAATTTTCATATTAGAATGTAGTGTTTTATAATGAATATTTGTCAAGCTTGTTTTTTCTTGTTAAAAGACAAATGTAATTATTAAGATAACAAACAGAATGGCAACTTTCATCTAATAAAAAATAAAACTTGGTATTTTAAAAAAAAATTGTAAATATGTGTAAAGCTGAAATTTCATTGAACAGATTTTTTCTCACTATTATCTTACAACTAATATCTTATTATTGTTCTTTTTTTCTAAAAATGATTGAGAAAAAGACTATGAATATAAGATAATATAATATCTTATTTAAAAATTATATGAATTTTGAGGTGTTAAAAAGTTGATATCTACCATGATTAACATTATAGCTATGACATTCAATATCTTCATTTCCTGAAAGTAAATACAATTTTAAACAAAAACCTTTTTATTTGAAAAATAAACAAAAGTGCTTATTTTAACGTATCTGCCAAATTAATAGTGAGTACTTGTAAAAATACATTTAAATAAATAAACTTTGCTAACATACAAAAGTATGATTAAAGCTATCTTATCCAAGACAACTTCATTTGCTCTGTTTGTTAGTATTCTTTCTCTTAATATAAAGTTTGGTGCCAGTTCAGCTGTTAGAGTTATTCTCAAGATGTTTTGAAGCGCGAATTTATTCCCTAATGAAAATTGAGAAAATAAAGATAGAAACCTCAAAAAAGAGAATTTTGTCAATGAGGGGTTGATTGGTGATTACCATTAGTAACGGATAAATAGAAACTATCATTTTAAATATGTAAAGGAAAAAAATATATGTAAGAGAAATAATAGATTTTTATAAACAGTTTTATAAACAATAATATTGGTATATACAATATTCAAGAAAATACATCAAAAATCATAAAATGTATAAATATATACAAAAAAAATAAATCCATTAAAGTATTATTACAGAAAAATAAAGCTTAATAGTATAAGTTTTTATTCTTAATATTTTATAGATTATATAACGAATTTTTTTTTATTAGTGTTTAACAACAAAAAAATTTATTTAATGAAAAATTTTTTTAAATTCTTAATAATAACTTTAAAATACATTTGTAATATTTAATTTTTTTTCGAAATATCTTTCTATCAAAATGTAGTGGTCCATGAAAATGTCTTGTGTACGGTTTATTAAATGACAAGTTAGTAATAAGCATATCATTGAGTATTAACAAAATCATAATATTTTATGCTTTTAAAGAACGAGTTTATTAATAAATAATTTTATAACTTGTAAATTCATAATAACGACAAAATAATTTTAAAAATTTAAATAAAATTTCTATTAGAAAATAATCAATCAAAAGTTAATCAGTTTAAGTTTAATAATTTTTAATGCAATAAAGAAAAAGGCTATTGAATAGTATGGTTATATATCAAGAATAAACTTAAATTAGAAATGTAATTCAAACATTATACATAATTTATTTAAATATTAAAAAAAATGTCCCTTTACATTGTCGGATAGAAAATTTATCTTTTTGAAAATAACTAGATAAAATATATATAATTATAACGACCAAGAATATATTTAAAAAAATTTATTGTTCTTATGGTTTGTATAAAAATATGTATCTATATAACTAACATAGTTTTAATATCTCTACACATTTCATTATCAGTTGTAAATTGTCTTAAAGTAAATTAAAAATAATTCTTATTTGAGTTTATTTTAATAGACTTTTGTTTGGTGCTAGACAAGTGAAAACATTTTCTAATCATCATTTAATTGTCATATTCAACTAAAAAGGTGCCTATCCATCTAGAAATGCTAGTATATTTTTTATTTTATTTCTTCTAGCTCATATATTTAGTCTAGAATAAAAAAAAGGATAATGATTTTAAAATTATACAATTTCAAAAAAATAAATTTTTTTAAATCATTCATAATGTCATGAAAATAGAAGAAATTATTGACAACTCACCAATAGAAATTTGTTTTAATTATTAAATTTCTAATCAAATTTAAATTTTTTATCGCTTCCAAAAATAAGATTACATTTTTTTATCCCATAAAATTAAGAAATTATTTTATTTAACAAACAAAGTTAGTTTTAGCACAATAGTTTATCTATTATGTTTAGTATGAAGATAATATAAAATTATAATAGTATAAAATACTAAAAATATTTGAAAACATCTTTTTGGTAGATGATAATTATTTTGTAAATAATCCACTACCTCATTTGTTTTTTCTATTATCATATCTCCTCCCTCTACATTTTGTAATATTTCGATAGTCATAATTTCTCTTTTTTGTCCGTTTCTTTGCAATTTTTCATTAAGTTTACTTTTTACTTCAAATATATTAAGTAGTATTCTACAAAAAAATAGTACAACTGTTTCTATTATCATAAAACGTGAGAATGTCAAGCAAAATGGTACTTCATCATGTTGTGGTGGTATTATTTTTAATAATCTTGATGAATTTAAATATTGAAAGCATAAACTAGCCATTAACCAAATCACTGAATGTAGTGTACTATTAAAACTTGCTGCAACATGTGTAAATCTAAAAAAGAAAAAACGATATATTGTATATAAATAATTTATAATATAACATACATTATAGTACATGTCATTGGCCACATAAATATTAATCCATATAAATTTTCTGTACGTTTGAATTTGAAATTATAGTCAATAAAACTTTGTGTCATCTTCGGATCAGTTGTATTGGAAAGTATATTCGGTGGTCTATAAATACTAGTAGCTTTTCTTGTAGCATTAGCAAAAACTAAAGCATATCCAGTTGTCTCAAGTTTTGTTATCTTTCTAACTCTTCCATTATATTGTTCCCAAATTAATGGATTATTTTCAAAATCAACTTGTGAGGTAAATCTTTTTGGTGAATACAGTCGCATCGTACAAAGTTGAAAATCATATGGGTAATTTGAAAGATAAAAATTACAATAAACTTTTAATGCAATTTTTGTTATTCCAAAAACTCTTCCATCTCTTCGTATCGTAAATGATGTTGAATAAGGGGTTATAATATCTTGGTAAAAATTTTGTCTACAAAATTTTTTTAAAATTATTTATATTAAATATTATTCTTACATATTAAGTAATCTTATTTGTGGCATCCAAATACGTCCCGCATCAATTTGATAAATATCAACAGCCTCTACTCCTCCATAATCTCTAGGTTTCCATTGTAATCTTTCATCTTTCCATGAAAATAGAAAACTACCATGAAAATTAACTGATTGTTCAGTTTCATTCTACAATCTTTTATATTTTTTTAAAATAATTTTTAACATACCAATTTAGTAAGTTTGTCAATGTAAAGAAGTACACTAACTTTTACTCCTTTTTCAGGTGCCTCATAATCTGAATAAATATTGTAATCTAGCACAGATGATATTATTTTTTGTCTATTCCATGAAAAATTTGCCACAGCTTGATCTTGTTCCGATGCAGTTGGTAAAGATAAAATATTAATTATACTTGATAAATTTATATCAGAAAACCAGCACAAATAAATTGTTTGCGATAGAAGTGATAATTTAAAATAAAATGTTACAAAATGCATAGTTTTTATTTTACAACAACATAAAGAAAATTTTATAATTTCTATATAACAATTCGAGTATACGCCTTTAATTTCCAAAATTTATGAATGAGATCATTTTCAAAACATTATTATAAACAATATATTATTTCAATACCTCTCATATTTCCAAAAAATATAAACAATATTATACTAGTAAAAAGATTTGAATATATTTTATATAAAAAATTAAAAGCAAATGTTTATAAAAAGATTTTGCACTTAAGTTATACCTACTCATTCATTTTCCCATCTTCGACGCATCATTTTTTATTTTTGACAGACATTCGTTTACATCATATACTACAGGAACCATATTAGTGAGAGAATCAGCATATTTCTCAATTCCATCGATGGTTGCAGCTAATTTATTTACTCCGGCATGTGTTGATTCAATAATTGAATCAAATGAAACAAATTGCTTTATTAGAGAGTTCATTATCTATTAAAATTAGTTTAGCATATATACTTAAACAATTATCTTACCTCATTTGAACCAGAATCTTGCTGAATAGAAGTAATTAAATTTCCCGTATTTATAATTATATCTTGTACATTTTTTGGAAGTCTCCTTCTTCCCTCAAAATTATCAGGATCCATTATATCTTAATTTCTATAACGATAAATTATATTTAAATTTGTTTGACATTAAACATAAATACAAAATGGATTAAAACCAAATATAAATAAAACAATTAACATGTAAATTAAGACTATTTTAACAAAAATGCCTTTATAAAAAAATTGTTAATGAAGGTATGGTGTTTTAAATATTCATGATTTAAGTAATATGAAATTTAATGTTATTTTTCGATAACAACATCATTAATTCTTAACTTTATAGTTGAATTTTTTGATGGATCCTAAAAAAGATAAATAGTTGTAATAAATACTAAATATAAAATAAACTTGCATTTATAACGATGACAGTTTTTTTAA
Organism: Strongyloides papillosus; assembly: GCA_005656395.1. Lineage (NCBI taxonomy): Eukaryota > Metazoa > Nematoda > Chromadorea > Rhabditida > Strongyloididae > Strongyloides > Strongyloides papillosus. The sequence continues at coordinate 1,579,324 of SRSI01000004.1, read as the reverse complement.
CATTTACTTCAATTGATGGTGGATCTTTTGGTATAACATTGGCCTCAAAAAACATTGGTAGATGTGATAAGATAGGATCTGTCAGAACTAGTGAAACATCAAAGATATTAATATTTAACTTTGGAATTTGTTTTTTCAATCCAACTAATTCAAAATTAATTTTTGAATCATTATCTTGAGGCTTTCTGTTATCAATAATTTCTTTTTTAATTTTATCAATATTAATATTTTTATAGATTTCTTCATTAACAAAATCAAAAATTTCATGAAGCAATACATTTTTTATCAATCCTTTAACTAATATATTATTATTGTCCACCAAAACCATAGTTTGTAAATTTTCAATATTTGCGCACAAAATATTTGATTTCTCATTAATATATCTATCATATATATCAAAATTTTTAATATTAACCTCCTTACTTATAGCTTCTTCACCAACACATACACTTAAATCTTTAAAAATTTCTTCTTCAGATCCCTGAAGTTGTCCTATAAATGACTCATCATCAGATAAATCTGTTGCTATGGATGCTGTTTCCGCTAAAAAGCTAGCACCATCTTGATTATTTTCAGATATTGATAATACACTTAACGCAGCATAGCTATGTGACTGCATTGGAACTTTAGATGGTGTTCCTATAGGTGTCATAAAAGATCCATTTTGTGAAACTAAGATTGAATCAAATAGTGGTGACTCAACGTCGTTTAATGGCATTTTAGTTGTATCCATCGGTGACGACTCTTCAGTATCATCATTCTTTATTTCTACATTATCATATGGTGTTGGAATTGGTGTATTTGGTAGTATTAGACGTAATAAAGCATTTTTAATATTAAAGAATAATGATACAGATATTGGTGGTGATTGACTTTTTCCATTTTCAAAGAAGAATTCCTGATCCTCCTCTATTGTATCAACTAATTGTGTTATTTTTGTTATAAATGTTGTTAAGAAAACAAATTGAAAATGATTTAATGAGACAACCGGAATTTCTTCCGGATTAATAAAGAGTGATAAAACATTATCATCCCCGACAATCAAACCTCCTACAGGAAGAGGATTAATTATACTTGTTGGAGGACAATTCTGACCATATGATGATTCAATCCACAATGGGTTTAAAGAAAAATACCAATTTTGAAACTGATAAAGTTCAAATAAATTAGTTACTTTGATGAATTCAATAATTTGCAATATTCTAGTTGTCTTTTCACATTTAGAATTATCCATATTTTTTAAATCAATATCATTGAAATTATTTTTAATATACGATTCTATTTCCTGTTTACAATTTGTAATACTAATCTTTTCGAGATTAATAAAAAATTCTTTTGGATACCTTTCATCAACCGAATATGGGTAATTTTCTTCTAAAATAATTTTCGTTGATATCATTTCTATCCTAACAATAGGTTCATCATTTGAAGATGATTCAGATGAGAGTGTATTAAATTCATCCATTGGAACAACATCTTTCAATTGATCAGCAACATAAACTAGCCATCTTATTGTTCTTGGATCAATTTTTGCCTCGATAGGTCCAACAGCTAAATAAACATTAGGTGGTGGTGGAGTTAATGATTTATCTTCCTCATACTCATATATGCAATATTCAAAATGTATAATTCCCATATCAACTGATAATGCATTTCTTGCTTCAGCATTACTTGTAATCATATGTTTTATAGCATCTTTTTTTGTATTGACATCAGAGACACATTCAACAACCATATCATGAATACGTAATATAAAATTCATTGATACTAATGATTGCCAAACTTTTGTTAACGAATGAAAATCATCCTCCGATAAAACTTTTGAAAATCTTTGAAATGCTCTTGCTATCATATCATCATTCCATTCTGTACAAGGATTATTATCACTATATAGAACCCAGTTTTTTCGACCTTTTTTAACAATATGTTTCAAATATAAATCTGTTGTTATTCTTAGTAATGTTACTTGTATGGCACCGTTCTGTATATCCCATGATTGTGGATATTCTGAAGGAGATGTATTGTCATCACAAAGATGAAGATCAAATTTTTCAATATATAAATGAAAAGATGTCTCATTAACATCATATTTTTTAAATTTATCAGCCATTGGTATAGAAAATACGGGGTTTGACTTATTAGTGTTGGAAGAATTACTAGTGTTAACTGGTAACTTGACTGGAATGGCATTTGCTTCATTATAAGTACTAATAAGTGAAAAAATTTGCTTTGAAAATGATATGACAGAACGTATTTGTGATAATGTTCCAACCCATAAAATGGCACTCAAAATAATTTGTATTTTTCCAGCTAATAAACTTCCATCTGAATAATTTTTTTTAATTGCAATACGGCAACTTCCACCCATTGTAAGTAATCTTAATGGTACTGTCATTCTTTTTGAATTATTTTCATCTTTAATATAGGATGCTTCAATTCTCAGCAATTGCCATGATATATGCTTGTGAATCATTGTTTGATTTGTTGAATGATCAGTAAATCGTGTTTGTTTTAAATCATTTGTTTGTTTCCATTGTGGTGTCCTACTTTCTAAAGATAATCTTTGTAATGTCAAACCAATATGAAAAGCATCTAAGTTGAAATTAACCTCAACATTATTGACAGTAACCATCATTCCTTCAATTATTTTTTCTATAAATCCATATGATGTTGATTGAGGAATTTGTATCCCTGAGGGAACATTACTTTTTGAAGATAATCCAATCTCAACAATAATTTCATCACATATTATATGTATTGGAAAAGTTTTTAAACTTGTCCATGGAATCTTTACTCCAACACTGTTACAAAAAGCTCTTGTTATACGTAACCATGGTGGTAACTCTAGTAAATCAGAAAGAACATTCTCATCTAATTCAATATTTCTTAATTGACTTTTTCCTTTTAATATTTCAAGTGTTATTTGTTCAGGTTTTAAATTACGTGCAAATCTTTACAAAAAAACAAATAAACAATAACAGTTATTATAGTTGTTAGTTAAAAACAAAAACTTACTTTGAAAGATGCTTTATAATTTGATTTTTGATAAGAGATGCCATTAATAATTATCTTGACTGTGACACATTCATGTACCAATAAGTGATAATTATATTTTTGGTCTTAAAAAATTATCAAAAATAATTAATTTATCAATAAACGATGTTGAAAAAGAAATATGGTAAAGTAATTAGAATTATAGGACTAATAGGAATTAGAAATGGTATCAAACTAGTTTTATATTGTAAGTATTTCAAACACTGGTTTAAAAAAGAATATTATAAGTTTGTGAAGAGAAAACTTAATTTTATATTTATCATTTTTATTTAATATTCTTCTTCAGAACAAATTGCCTTTTTTAAATTTAATAACTAAATCTATTAATTGTCAAATAAATGTAAATCTTAAAAAACAAAAAGAAAATATATAGTAAAAATACGTCATGTAATAAATATGTTAAGTGGAATACCAATGGAAAAAATTACATGGTAAAATTAAAATTTGTCTTTACAATAATACGTGTCCAAAATTTTTGAAGATAAAAAATAATATTATAAAAAAAATACAATGAAATATAATTATTATATAAATAAGATATTCATAATTTATGAATATTATAGTAAATAGTAACAACCTACTATATAGAAAATTTAATTTCTAATATAGAAAAATGAAAATTTTATAACTTTGAATAAAATAAGAATATAAATTGAAAAAGAAGATAAAATTAGACAGTTATTTAATATGTTAAACAAATATGTATCATCTGATAGAGAAATACTTTTGGTAAAGTGTTTTTATCGTAGCAATAAATACATATATATCTCCAAATAAATAAGATTTTATTTCAATTAAAGATGTTATCAATAAATAATTTTTTTTATTTTTTCTCTAAAAGTTATTAGAAGAGTTATTTTGTTACAAGTTCGGCTGACTTTTAATATTTATTATTAGTTTTATACTCTCAACGATTTCTCTTTCTTACTCCGTAAAAAAGTTTAGAATTTTCAAAATTTTAGCACTTTAAAAATGAATTATTATTGTAAAATTTTGTTCAAATATTTAAGTTATCAAAATATACTAAAGAAATATATATGCAGAATTTCATTAAGAACAAAAAACAATATTTTTAAATTTTATTTGTTAGAAATAATCATAAGATATATTTTTTTTGCAAAAAAAAACAAATAACACGATTAAATTCAATGGTAGATTGAATGTTAAAATTGCTAGGTATTTTCATAAAAAACAACTAAAATGGCGATTAAAATATTCATTTGTGAAAAGTAAGTAGTATTAGTATGAAAATTTATGTAAATTCTTACATATTATCTAAATTTTTCACCTATCAAATGATTATCAATATTTTTTTCTATATGAGAAAACGTTATCTTTTATCAGATACAAAAAGAAAAGTATGTAATGTAAGGGTGAGAATAATTTTTGTTTCATGATTCTCACAAATAATTGTATACATTAAATTGAATAAACATGTATTTCTGTTTCAAAATTTATTCAACTCAAAATGATAATCCTTTTGTATTTATGTTTCAATAATATTTATTCAGCTTGATTATTCTAAAAATTATATTTGAGCCGCATCTCTCTTTACTATCATTTAAACTACGTGGCAAGGTTATATTTAGACACGCCGCAGTTGAACTTTTCATTAAAATTATATTTTTAGCTTTTAAATTTTTATTTTAATAATATTATCTAAATTCATTTTTTTGTGAAATATGGAGGTTCGCCTTAAAATAGTTACATTGTATAAGGAAATCTTTGATAATCCAAGTGTAAGTGTCTAATTATAAACTAAAAAAAATAATTATTATTTTCTTAGATTCTTGATGATGAATTCAATTGGTCTGAGTTTTTTTTACTAAAGTATGCTGAAAAAGAATTTAATAACGTATTGGACGAAGTTTTTGAAAATGAAGAAAAACTTGATAAAAATTGTTTTGTAGCACAAAGAATTATTGAGAGAGCTATAAAATTTATTGCTATCAGTGAAAATAAGCTACATTTAAAAAATGCATGTGAAGTGAGTAATTTGTTGCTTTTTTAACATTTAAATATTCATGATACATGCTTTCAGACATTACGTATTATTGTTGAGTATGTTTTATCTAAATTTCCTGATTCTCAGAGGTGGGAGATAATATCAAATCAATATAGCTTTGCTATTTTTGGAGCTTTTGCAACAAAGTTAACAGCATTGTTAAAGGAATACAATGAAGTAGAGGATGATGAAAAAATAAAAAATTTGGAAGCAATATTGTTGATTGTACTTAAAACAGCTGTAAGCCTTGTTCTTAGTTCAGGTGATATTCAAACTAATAGATTGATCCCTGTGTTTTTACAACCTGAATTTTGTATTGCTTTACAAAATAATATAGGTAAAAATTCGCATTATAATATTGAATGTAAAATATGGAGTATGAAGCTATTATGCCACATTTTAACATTTCCCTTCAAAAAACAACAGAATCCATTTGTTACAATGCTATCAAGGATAGGGGATGAAAAAATCATGCTTGGATTTAGAGAAGTTATTATTTATTTAACGAGACAATATATTGGAAATTTTAAAAAAAGTTTAGAAAGTATTATTGATGAAAAAAATACTTTATTTAATTCATTAAGTTCACCATTATTAAGTATATTTTCATCAAGCACTAAAACTTCACGGGTGATTGATTCTGACTCATTGGTTAAAGAATGTATCCCTCATGTGGAATTATTTATGTTTGCAAAAACATTAATATCATCAAACAAAGATTTTATTACTTTTATGATGATTAACCCGCCAAATGATAATGGAAATAATGTTTTTGTAGAATTTCTATGCCTATCATCATTTATTTTCGGTATATTTAAAGGAGAAAGTTCTGTAAACAAAAAAAGTAGAGCCTTATCATACAACTGTCTTTACATTATAAATCAAGTAATGGAGGATCATTATGCACAAAATATTATTGTTAAAACAAGACTTGGTAGAATTGTACCTTTAATGAGAGCTGATTTTCAACATAAACCTTTCTCTATAGATTATTCATTTGTCAATGATACAACAATTGTAGAGTATCTTGTTGAAATCTTAACAGAATTCAGTTTATCACATATCATGAAAAATTTCCCATTTCAACATTACAATATTACTCTCAATATTTTTCATATAATTCTCCTACGCATTAGAAGTGTTCCTATAACACTACCAAATTGGCAAAAATTTTTCCAAACAATGGTATCACTAGTCGCATTTATTACACCCAAATTACAAGGAGATAATGATGAAGTTGTGTCAAATTATTGTATGATTTTTTATAAACTTTTAATAGTCCAGAATTTTTTTATAACCCATGGAGATAAATTTTTACCAAATTCTGAATCATATAGTTTTTTGTATTATGAAATAGTTAGGCAAAAAGATATTTATGTTAAGTTAATGGCAATTGTTGAGGATAGACTACAAAATGAAAAATATTCTTTAAGAGAGTGGTTTTTAAAAATTGAGATGTTGATGGATAATATTAATTTAATACAAAATTACTTTACAAACAAATTTGAAGAAGAAGGTGATTATGTTTATGAGGATGCTGTAAGTTACAAGTTATTAGAGTTTTTTAACACAATTTTCTCTTTTTTAGGTCCTTAATATGATAACTGATAGTTTATCGGGAATGACATTAGGATTACATGCTGAATTAGAAATTGCACAACCTCTTCCATCTTTTGAAAATAATTTTATCCTTGAAAAGTTATAAAATTTACAATTTATAATTTTAAGTTAATTTTTACATAAATTAATAATATTTATGTTAATTTTATTTTACTAGTATATTTTTTATGAAATATAGAGACTCTTTTCAATACAGTAAATATTTTTAAAATTTCTTGCTATCATAATGTTTATAAATTGTTTTTGAACATAATGTAATAATATAAATTCTAAAAAATTTGATATTCAAAAAAAAGATTTTTTTTTTGAAACTAATTCAGTACAGTAATTTTGATTCATATGATTAACTTTGAAGATAAATTAATTCGATAGACTGTCATCACGAATATGATAATATTTAGAGCATTACAAAAATATATTTTAATTAAAGTTTGCTTTAATATCATTATTGTAACAATCATTCATTTTAACCTATATATACTGTAATTTGTATAATGTCTTTTGTAAGTTATTTGAAAAAATTGGTTGTTTTAGAAATAGTAAATTATTTCTCATGTACTACAAAAACATTCATTTGAAGTTTACACAGATATGCACATAAACGCTATATTAGTGCTTTAAAGTGTTAAAATAATTATAACTAATAAACATTTTACTAGAAAGTTACTTCATTTTTAGAGTTCATTATTTTAAATTATATTTTTCAATAAAACTTAGTAAACCATAAAATCCAATTATATTAAATGGCTATTTAATCCTACCCACAAAATGGTGAATATTTAATATAAGTGGTACTTATAACCGCATAATTTCATATGAAGATAATGTTTTTATATATTATATTGATATAATTTATTTTTACCTCATTATATATATAATTGGAAACATTCAAGTAAGAGAATATAAATAAATTTTTAATATTTATATTAAATAACAATATTAAAATTTTGATTCTTAATAGATGAACATTTAAATCCCGTTTTTTGAGCCAGTCGAACATTTTTTAAAACTTTTACCCCCCATTTTTGTTTTATTAATAAAAAGAAGGACTAGAATAATGTATGTTGGCGAATTTATTCGGCTTGAAACTTTGACATACAGCACCTACAGTGATGCAAATTCAGAAAAATTGATTTTTATAAGTTTCCGGTAAATGGATTTTTTTAGAAATAAATATTGTTTCTGGGAGTAATTTCTTATGAAAAAACGAATGAGCATAGTGGGAACATGCGATTTTCTGACTTTTGTACTGAAATTCAAAATCATAATGATCTACACTTTTTATTTTTCTTTTTATTTATGAATTTAGATGTAAAATTATATGAGAAATCGAATGAGCATAGTGAGAACATACGCTTTTTTGATTTTTATACTCAAAAATTTAAAAAACTAAAACAAAATTCCAAAAAACAATAAAAACTTAAATTTATAAATCCGAAAGTATTCTCATTCATTTTTTTACAAAAAATACCCCTAGAAACATTATTTGTTTTAAAAAAATCTATTTACCGCAAACTTCTAAAAATCAATTTTTCCGAATTTGTATAACTGCAGGTGCTGTATCTCAAAGTTTCAGGCCGTATAAATCTGCCAACATACATTTTTTTAGTTGCTCTTTTTACTAATGAAATAAAAATGGAGGGTAAAATTTTTAGTTGTACCACCAATGTCTGATTGACTCACAAAACGGGTTTTAAGTAATATTATATTTCATTAGGGTAATATAATTCTGAATAGAACTTAATGACTTTTTAAAACAAAATTTTTAACAAATTGTAACACTTTGAATGAATTAATTAAAAGAAATATAATTTTTTTTGACAATTGAAATAATTTAAAAAATGAAACTACGAATTTTAAAACCATCAATTTAATTATTTTTAGGTTAAGAAAAATTATTGTTTCATGATTTTATCAATATAGGGGTCAATAAAAATTTTTATTACACTCTTGATTATCATTGATAACTATTACAACTATAAAAATTTTACATGGTTTAACTTTTGTCTATCTCGTCAAAAAAATAAAATTATTTCTTTGTAATTCAAATGATAATTGATTACTTCGTACTATATTTTTTTTTAATTATAAATACTTTAATGATTGAAGTTACAAATAATAATGTATCCCATCAGACTTATAATAAAAATTTTATTATAAATAACCCTGAATGGGATTGTCGTAATAAATATTTAAAAAAATTGATGACATCAAGTATTAAAAGCTATAGTCCCAATGTTGATGAAATTCAAAGGCATATCACAGTAAGTATTTTTTCCATTGTAAATTAAAAAAAGTGCTTTTTTCTTTTTTTATTTAGGAAACTTTAGAAGATTATTTAAAAACATCCAATTCTAGTTGGTTAATAATGGTTGGAAAGGTGGTAAGAAGTGTCAGTTATATAGATTATGAAGTTAAAGATACAGAATGGTTTTGTTCAGTGTACGACAATACATCTAATATCCAGATCCATGCTATCAGAGTGTACACCTTTTAATTTTTATTTTAAATATAAAATAACACTGTTAATTTTGTTTTTTACTTTATTTAATTAAAAAAATTAAAGATATATTTAACGTGATAAAAACAATTAGATTTGTCATTTTTTTGTTTTCAACAACAATTTACAACATTAGTTTTTAACATTTAAAATAAACATTTACAAGTTAATGTTAAAGTATGTGAAATATAATACAAAAATAAAGTAATAAAATTAAAGTAATTTGATATCTAACTAATGACAAATCTTAAAAAGATATTTTTATTTGAAAATAAATTATTATTTATTGCCCTTAATATTAAACTTTCTAAATTATAACATTTAAAAAAATGATAATAAAATAATATTTATATAAGTATTTATACTTTATTCTATCAAATAATTATTTATAATATCACATCAGTTTCTTTAATTAAAAAAATTCTATCAATCTTCATTTGATCTTCATCACGACAATTGTGGGTAAGGATATATAAATATATATTTATGTTATTAAATATGCTTCTTAGTTATTGCATAAAGTGATTAATAATGGAGCAATAGCACTTAACAATTACCATCTTAATGGTCATTTATCAGTTTCAACATTTATTCATTTTTCTTTTAAAAATCTAATTTATAATGGCAAAAGTACCTGATTGGCTAAAAAATTAAAAGTAATGTTAAAAGTGCTGCGTTGTGTTACTTAATCTTAGAGAGTTATCTTATATAAGAAAAATTGTTACTCTTTATAAAATTATAAAATACTTATTTTTATATAACATATATTTTTCATAGGTTTAGTATTCATTTACTTGGATATTAACCCTACCACCTCTTTGATTTTAGTGTTAAATTTAAATATAAAATAAATGAAAGATAATTCATTAACTTATTATATCTTTCCTTCCTTTTTTTCTCCAGACATCTTCAATCTTTATTAAAATTCTAATGTATTGCAGTTATTTCATTTCACATAGATATTTGTATTAGCAAATATTATTTTAATTTGTCAATTTATACATAAATCATATTCTTTTTTAGATTATCTCTTTTTATTATATAAGAAAAGATTAATAAAAAATTATGGTCGTAAAATTTACATTTCTTTTGACTTTATTGTTTGTTTTTTTAAAGTTATCAAGCGGTTCAAACTATCCCACACATCATCATACGGTATAGTAAAAATTAAATTAGTAAAGTTTCTAATCTCATGAAAAAAATTTTTTAGGTCTCATATTATGAATGTACCATTCCTCCTGATTACTGGTGTGATTCAATCGAAAGTGCCCGGTTATGTGGAGTTTTACAACAATGTGAAACTTTTAATAGAGATAGAAAACCTATTAAAATTTCATTAATGTTTGAAGCTTTATGTCCTTACTGTCAACGTTTTATAACAAATCATTTAGGTCCTATTTACAATCAATTTAAAAATTATATTCATTTAGAATTAGTACCATGGGGAAACGCAAGATTCATGAGGAATGGACAGATTAGTTGTAATCATGGGCAAAAAGAGTGTGATGCTAATAAGTTGATGGGATGTGCTTTAGATGTTCTTCACATTAAACAAGCACTTCAATTTATAGTTTGTATTGAAAGAAGTTTATCAAGTTTAACTGTTGATGCTTCATTAAATCATTGTTCAGGTTTTATTCGTTCACATTATCGTGTTATTAAGTCCTGTTACACTGGACCACGTGGTATAGAACTTCAAAGACAGGCAGCAAAGAAGACAATGTCTGTGAGACCAAATCCTATTGTTGAAGTACCATACATTCTGGTAAATGATTATTCTCCTAATTTAGACGGAAATAATTTAAATGTCAATGCTATTACACAATTGTTGCAAAAATGGACTAATAACAAGCGACAATATATGCATGTGTAAATATTAAATTTGTTAAATTTCACCATACAACTTTTAACAGTTTTTATCAAATTTTTCTAATCACAAAAATATTTAAAAATAAATTTTCTTATCGAAAATTTTTATGAGATTAGTTATGCTATACATTAAACATTTTTAATTCTTTTACCAAGAAAATTAATAAATTTTTTTTAAAAATTAATTGGTATCTAGAAGAAAATAATACTTTATTCAAAATTATAGAATTTTAATAAAATAATATGACTTATTCATCTACATAAATAAATTGTTCGTTACTTGGTAACTTGATATCCGCAACAACTTGTCCATTAACTACTAGACTAACTCCAGCTTCCCATTTTCCTTTAATAATCCCCTTAAATGATGATGGAAGAGCTGGAAGAGAGAGTGTTGCTGTTATTCCTAAAGTTTTTTCAATTTGTGACAAATCATATGTTCCAGCTTTTTCAAGAAGAGTGCACAAAGGATCTTCCATAGCATTATTACAAAGAGCAATAGTACAGTCTTTGTCTGGAATAAGAATATTTTTTGATTTTCCATTTTCACAAATCTTCCCAATGATACTTGAATCTTTTTTGAGTGTAAGTTTAGCTTCAACATTACTCATAAGATTCATATTTGATTTGACGACAAGTGTTCCAGAGACAAGTTTAAGTTGTCCTGGAAGTTTAAGATTAGCTTCACCTTTGTAACATGATGGTGTTCCATCAGACGCATATACTTGCCCTTCAGCATTTTGGAAATGAACATTGTAAGCTCCATTTGAATAATCAGCTACATCAACAACATTATCCTTTCCATCAGTGCATGCATAAGCAATTGCGATAACAGTCAAAGAAACAATAAATTTAGTGTACATTCTAAAAATAATATATTATTATTAATTACTTTATACTTTTTTTCTTAAAATTAAGTACAAATAAAAATAGAAAAGATAAATACATTACATGTTGTTTGCCTATTTATATTGTCAAAGTTATCAATTATCAAATCCTTGTGTGTTAAATTAATATCAAAATTTCCCATACATTCCTGAAACATCCTGTTTCTTATCATAATATATGCAGAATGGTTCCATTAAAATAAGCTCTTTAAAAATGAAAGCCTATAGTTATATCCTCTTACAATTTGAAAATGAAAAATATGTAATTGAGTTGTTTATGATAATTTGTGTTAATTGTTTAAAAAAACTAAGTAATATTACAATTCAAAGTGCATATTTTATGAAAATTAAAAAAAATATATATTAAAAACGCATCTTCCGATATTTGCACATAGTAAAGTCGTATAACATTTGCTTTTTAAGAATACAGAAAACGACAATTTAAATAAATAGTTTCCCCTTGTTTACACAACATTTGTATTTAATCATATTCAACTAAAAATCAAGAAAAAAGAGCCGCAACATTTAAAATATATTATACTTATATATTTTATAAAATGTAGAAAGGTTATTTTAATTTCTTTTGTTAAATAATATGTTTATATTGCCATAAATAATTATTTAAAAGTTGTTTGTTATCGTTAAATGTAATAATGAAAGTGAAACAAATTGTTTTTTATTTAACAAAATAATATCTTGGTGTTAATTTCCTTTTTTCTTCCTAACAACGATAGAATCAACTTCGTTTTTTATTTTTTTATAAATTTGCCAATTACTAAAAATTTGTTATTGAATATAGAAATTTCGTCAATATACTTTATAAAGTACAATACTTTAAAAGATAAACTCATGCTGTTACATCAAAAATATTCTAATTTGTTTTTTTTATCTCTTTTATGAAGAAGTATTAATTTAAAGAATCCTCTCCTTCAATGCGCATAAAGTTTTTTACTTTTAATATTAAATTTTTTTAATATAATCTAATACATAAAATACTATTTGCTAAAAATTTAACATCTCTATAAATATATCAAAAAGAAAAACAAAAATTATCCTTTGTTCTTTCAATTAGGATTCAAAAAAGATGACATTTAAAATTTATTTATTTCATTCGTTATTTTTTATACAATTTTTTTCTTTATATTTTACTTATTTTTTTAAAATATAATTTTTAAATGAGGATAAATTTTTGGTTATAACAATAAATCATAATATAAATAAATCATTATTTATTTTTACGATAAAATATCCTACTTATAGTTTAAAAGCAATAAAACTTCATGATTCGTGTCGCCGAAAGGTGAATTCATTTACTTAATATGGATATTAAAAATGCTAGATATTATTTTATGATTTTATTTAATGTATAAATATAATATTTGTTTTATTTTTAACATTAGAGAGCACCAATGTTACAATAAGAAATTCTCATAACGATAATAACTTTTTTTAAACATTCCAACAAATATATCATTTCACAAAATGTCGTTTTTTTTCTTACTTACATAAAAAGCTGTTGAAAAGTCAATTTTTTTGTTATTTTAATTGTGATATTTTTAGTAGTAGAACTTTATAACAAAGATAACTATAATTAACGTACATAACATTAATATGCATTTTTATTATAATAATATATAGTTGATTATAGTGTAAAATAAAAATGTTTTGATGTTTTTGGTTTAGGTACAATACTATTACTATACTAATTTTTATGGTAATAGTAAATATATAGAATAATTTATTCACCAAATATACTATCTTTCTATTTCATTCTTTCATTCTACACAAAGTATCTATGAATATTTTTATTTTTAAAAGTAATTTAATGTCCTAATAATAAAAGTGTTAATTTAAAAAGTGATAATTTAAAGGAAAAAAACGTAATTTCCACTTATTCAACTTCCTATTAAGACTACTACTATTAAATGGGTCTTAATTAGCTATGATATTCCTATCTATAAAGTATCTCTCATTCACCGAATAAATAAATAAAAATTTAATTCTTCAAACTTTTATATATTATCACCTTTTCGTGTAAGCACTCAAAATAATTGAAATTGCATTATGTATCATTTTATTATCACATCAAATCATGTCTATATTAATTTTCTAAAACGATACATAGAAATATATTCAAAAATATTGTCTATTTATAAGTTTAATGTTATTTATTCGGAATTAAATTTGATAAGATTAATTATTTATATACTAAAAACTATTTTAATTAAAGAAAATACTTCTTTTTTCTATTTTATCATTTTTAGTATCAAACTCATTAAATTATATATTTGATTGTTAAATACATTAATATAATCTAATAATAATAATTTACTTTGATAGTCATATTGTTATTCAATAGCTTTCCATACACTTTTATTATTTTTTTTGTAAGATGAACATTGACATGCTATCTTCATATTTTTAATTCTTTAAATTATTTATTTAGTTTTAATAAAAAATATTTCCAAATAAGAAAAATTAAAAGAAGTATATAACGTTATTTACATAATTTTCTATAAATATTTTAATATCTTGTATTTTTTTTCTAGAATGAGGAAAGAAAAACTACTTACACTTCTTGGTAAAAATGGTAATCCATATTCTAAAATAAGACCAGATCTATCATCAAAGAGTATTATTAATAATAATGACAATAAAAAATGTAGTTTAATTTCATTGTCTGGATTTGGAACAATTGTTGATTTAACTGTTATAATTTTAATTCTCCTTAGTCTTACATACCTATTTGTTTATGTAAGAATTATCGTTTACGATAAAAATTGGATGAATCATAGTCAGGGCCTAGAGGGTGAAAAACTTATTTACTTAGAAAGATTACATAATGGACTTGAGGAGGAAGATTTTAATAATCCAGGAATAAATATATGTAAACGTGAAAATTTTCTAAAAGATTGTAATGAAGAAACAATTAAATGGAAGAATGATGTAAATAGCGGGAGAAGCTATGAAAAATATTTTGGTGAGGCCGAACGATCTAAAAATGTAAGAATACCTTATCACAAGGAAGTTAAGATAGTTTATAATAAATGTTTATCTAGTAATTCTACCAATGATGACATATTTATAAAGATAACCAAATTTTTGGATGAAATGGAACATAAGTACGGTCTATATATTGGTTTCAATAACAATGTAAATTTACACCTCACATCGCCATACAACTTTTATAATTTAACAAAAATGATTGCTGATATGAAAATTTTTTACAACATTGATTCACTCATCTATTCATCAATTGAATTGGATACACGTCATAATCATGAGAATGGTAATAATAAAGTACATGGTATTTTCACAATTAGAATAAATAAGGAATTATTTAGTACAAGAAAGGCATCCGTAGAAGAGGATAAAATATATGAGAACCTTAAATATATTTTTAATGACAAATTTAATGATGAGGAATATCATCGATTAGCAAAAGACATTTATAACTTTGAGAAGGTTATTTTAAAGGATGTCATTAAAAGAAAAGATTCATCAGAAATTGTAAAATTGAGTGATATCCGCCGAAAGTGGAATATTTTAAATATTCATTCATACATTAATTATCTATCACGTTTTAATGGAGAATTAAATAGAAATTTGGTTGATAATAAAATTGACATTAATATTGAAAATCCAAAATTCCTTACAACAATTGATAATATTGTTGATAATGATGTTAAATTTAAGTATTTACAAAATTATATTTTATACAGGGGAGTATCATCATTTATTGAAATGTATAATCAAACAAGAGATCCACTTTACTGTTCAACAATAATTGGTACACGCTTACCACTTTTAGATGCTCGAATTATTAATAAAGGTATCTCATATTTTGATAAAGATTCAATGGCAATATTAGGACAAAAATATGTTTATACATCATATAATAGTATAATTGAATTACTTAGTTCACTTAAAAATGTAAATGAAGATGCCTTAAGTAAAATAAAAAATACATTTAGTTCAATGAGAATTTTATGTGGTGCACCAAGATGGATTTTTAATGATGTTGAAATTTATAAGTACTATAAAAGTTTACCAATATCAGATGAAGAAACATTTGATAAGATGATTGAAAAATTAAATAAATTAAAAGAGGTGAAAAAACTTGACGGTATCATAGGTAACATTACTGTTGATGAATTTATTTATTCTGATGGTGTAAAATTGAGGAAATCTGTTTATTATTGTACAATAACAAATACCATCTACCTTCCTACCTCATCATTCTATCTAATGTTGAAATCATTTAATGATGATAAGGTATCTTTAAATAATATTATTTTATCACAAATAGGATATGAACTAGGAAAGGTTATTATACCATATAAAGATATTTTATTTAATAATATTTCTTCAAACATTGAAATTTTAAATTACAAAAATGGTATGTTTTATTTTATTACAATAATGAATAATTTTATTTTTATTATAGAATCATATTGTTTGAATCATATAATTTATAGTAATAAAAAGAAATATATTAAAGAATGGGAAAGATATATTTTTGATGATGTGATGCGTCATATGATCGCTATACAATCATCATATTCTGTTTATAATAATTATGTTATTGTCTTTCAAAATGAATATCTACTTTTACATTATAATGTAAGAAAAGATCAAAAAAAATTGGAAGACTTTTATTTTTTCTATGAAATTAAAGAATATCTGTGTACAATAGATGATGCAAATTCTCGTAATATTATTATTGATCTCCTTTCCTTAATGCAATCATTTCAAGTATCAAGGCTCTGTTATACACCATTCAATGCTCCATTATGTTTTAATTGGTTATCACCAAAATGGTTCAAGTTCCCAATAAATTAGCTTTTCATGACAAATTATAATTATCTCATAAAAAATTAAAAATATTTTCTTATAATACATTTGACTATATGTTTCTTACAAAAAAATGTTTATTTAAACATTAGTTATATTATTTTTTAATCACAATAAAATAAAAAATAAAGTATGTACTTTACTGAGTTGTAATGTCTTGTAAATATTCTTTAAAAGACAATATAATAGTTATATTATGATTTTCAAAATAGCATTTCAAGAAAAGTTAACAAATACATTTTTATAATACAAAGAAGGATTATGAATAGAAATTTTATGGTTTAATGCAATAACAGTATCTCCAAATGAAAAGGTAAATATATTATTCATAAAAATTTATATTTTATACTGAAAACATACTTTTGTTCGATGTCGTGGGTATAAAAGTAATAAAAACCTTTTGTACAAAAATGGGTTTTTGAAAATAAACAAGATATTAGAAATAAAAAATTCCATTTGTCTAGTGTAAGATAGGTGTGCTTATAGAATGTATAAAAGATTATACCATTTTACTTTATTTTTATTACCTTTCCAAATATTTCAATTTTTAATTTCAATCAAAATTCGTTAGACTTCTATCTAAGCATGATTTTTTACAAAAGAATATTTTATTTATCTTCAATAATCTTCATTGTATACTGTTGTCCACGTAAGAGAATGATTTCTAACCCTGATATGCCACCTAACTGTAATTTAAAAATATATGTTGATTTTTTAGGTCTTCCTTCAAACGCTTGGGTAGGATCAAGAAGATTTACCCTTATGCAATCTATGGAATGTAAAGGTACAAAAATAACAGAAATTCAAAATATAATTGATGCTGATCAATGTAGAGATGCTTGTCAAGAGTATAACTGTGTTGGTGTTAATATTTTCCAAATTTCTGAATTTGTCTTTATGTGTGAAATATTAGAAGAAGTTTATTCTTATGAACCAGCACAAGGTGCATCCTGTTATATGGTTGATCTGCCATTAGAAAATTAATATTATTTGCAAAAAGTATTTATATAGACATTAATGATAATTATTAAAAACCAATTTATTTATTAAATAAAGTAACCTTATTTAAACCTTTGAGTTTAAAAATGATATTTAATTAAAAAAATTGTTGTAATTGTAGAGTGCGAACGTTTTTTAATTCTTTATATTAAACATGTTATTCTTCTTCCTCCTCATCATCATCTTTAGGGAAACCTTGAGGACAGCTATAGCTTTTTGAAAGAACCTTAGACAACAAAAATCTTAGATGATATTTAAAAATTTACACATACACAATAGGAAAGTAGGATAATCAAATCATACCTCTTTAACATAATTTTCACATCCTTTTTCTGTGTAATTTTGAAGTAAAGCAATTGCTTGATCTCTTAACATATGAATACGAAAATAATCAGCTTCCTGTGCAACCATTGCTAATAGATCAGGATCTTTAGGTAAACAAGCCTCCCATAATTGATTTGATACACGAAGGCGCAGGTAATTTAAAATAACACCAAATGATACGGGATCTCTATCAATAAAATATATCCCTTTTTGGTCTCTTAATAAATGAGCACCACCAATATGTTCTATGTACCACTATAAAAAATAAATATATATTTTAATATTAAAATAATCTTTGTATTTATTTATAAATATATGTATATCTATGTTAAAAAAAGATACTGCAAAACAAATAAAAAATTCTTTTATGATAACTTACATTGTATAAATAACTAGATTTTTCAACTGATATTGTTTTTAGGGTTGTGGCAAAATATTTTCCACCAACATTAAATTCAATGATATCTTGCATGACTTATAAACTAAAAATAATTAACATGTATAAATGCTACACGTAGATATTTTATAAAAAATTTTTACAATATATATAATTTTTATAGTTATTATTATTTATCACACAAATTTTAAAATAGTTTGATATGAGAAAATAAGTTTAAACATATAAAAAAGGATATTTCAATCAATAAAAAGATATCATCTCATTTGAGGGTCTTTTACTCTATTAATAGATTATTAAAAATAATAAATAGAAAATAGATAAATAAGCGTAAAATATTTTATAAATAAATCCATATTTATTGGTAAATACATTAATCGTTATCCATTTTAGATACACAACTTATAAGATTTACAAATTGTAAATATGCATTTAAAACTAAAAGTAATTTTATTAGAAATTTTTTATTTAATATTATGTTAAAGAAAACATATGAGAAAAGGATAATATTACATAGATTAATAATAAAAAAAAGAGTTTTTCAAAGAATAAAGTTTAAAAGAAAAAATATACAGAAACTTTTAATATTTATTGAATGGTAGAAATTTATAACTTAAGGGAGTAAAAGTACAAATGCAGACATTTATATAATATACATAAAATGTAATTGTGGTTGTTGTACTATACATTAATAGAAATCTTGTATGCAAGAGAGCCACTTCCATTTTGGTAATTGATGTAGTATTATGTTCTTTTATCCTTATCCATATAATACTTATTAGGAGTTTTGAAAAGAAAATATTATTAAAATAAATAATTACCATCAAAATACCAATTTTTAAAACACAATTATAAGTAAAACTATTTTTTCTCATTAAATTATTGTGTATTAAAATATATAAATTTAAAATAAAATGATAATTTCCGCAATATTTTTATTTATCTCCCTAAATGTATTACATATTTTATATATTATCTTTTTGTGTGTGATGTATTTAATGTCACTTAAGAATTTATCTATCTCTTATTTCAATGAATAAAGCTTTAAAATTATAAATTATTAAAAAGGACTCTTTTAAATAGAGATATCTATATTTGTAAATTTTCATAAACTGATATTTAAATCTTAAGTTAGAAAAATCTGATTATAAATAATCCTTTTATAATAAGTAGTGAAAATCTACAGTAATAAAATAATAAAAAATAAACATTATTTGTTGAAATGCAAAGGGATTAGCAAACAAATAAAATAATAATGAATATTTTTTTACATAATACCATAAATTTTAAAATTAAAAAAATAGTGTATGTAACAGGCCTATTTAGACAATAAGAATAATTTTTATTTTAAAAAAAGAGATCTTGTATATAAGGTTAAATAAACAATAATGTATTTGTGACATAACTTAAACAAAAATAGAAATTGTATATTGGCATGCATCAAGAATGCAATTGTTTTTAACAACCAAAAAAACAGCTTTCTCTGAATCTTGAGAATGTTTGATGATACTTCTTTAATTGGCGATTTAATGCACGCTTAAATTCTTTGTTAAAAATTGTATAGATAACAGGATTTATTCCTGAATTACCTATAATATTTTAAAATTTTTTTATTCTATTAAAAAGTTATACTTACAGTAACCTAACCAGAAGAAAAATTTAAATATCAGATCAGGCGTTTTTAATCCAAAAGCTTGAAAAACATACATAACCTAAAAAAATAAATAGAACAAAGTAATAATAAAAATTATTTAACATACAAAGAACGGGAACCAACTTCCAATAAAGGCAGCTAAAATTAACCCTAATAACATTGTAGCTTGCCTTTCTTTCGCCTTTAAAAGTCTTTTCCTTTTACCAGTATTATTTTGAACAAATTCTTGTTTAGATTCTTTATTTTTATCTAAAGATAAATATAAACTGGCACTTTTTTTATTTGAAATTAAACTTAGAAACCATTTGTTTTTTTCATTTGAATTTTCAGGTGCTACTATAGCCTTGTTGTTTTCATTGATCAGTGCCTCATCATTATTCATATTCCTCTCCTCATCCATTCCCTCCTCTGATGAAGTAGGAGGTTGTTTAAGTATTTTAACAGTTGCTAATGAGTGAGCTCTTTTCGAATCCTGAAATTGAATTAATGTTTTATCTGTTCTCTCATGTTCTTTGATTCTTTGTCTTGAGTGGTGTTTAGTTATATTATATATTTTCCAATATACGAAAATTAAAACAATAACAGGTATAAAAAAGGAACCCAATGAAGAATATAAGACATACCCAATATCATCACTCAATGCGCAACTTTCCTTCTTTCGTTGTGGCCTCCACCCAAATATTGGGGGTAGACAAATAATCAAAGATACACTCCATGCAATACCTATTAATTATATTGTAATTTACAAAATTATAAAATACCTATCATCAAAAACATCCTTAAAGGAGTTCTATTTTGTGGATATTTCAATGGCTGAGTAACGGACCAATATCTATCTAATGAAATGATACAAATATGTAAAATTGATGCTGTTACAAATAACACATCTAATGCTAGCCATATTTCGCATAATATTTCACCTATAATAACAAAGATAAAGTATGCATTGTTTTGTTATTTTTAAATGACAATCACGTCATTCAAAAATATAAAAATTTAATTAACTTATTTTTAAATGAATACTATTTAATTGTAGTTATAACATAATAAATATCAAAAAAATATTATTTAAATAACACTAAAAGATTACCTAATTTCCATGCTCCAATAATTTCATAGGCCGTTGTTAGGGGCATGACAAGTAATCCAACCAATAAATCCGCAATAGCTAATGAAACAATCAACCAATTTTGACGTTGGCTTCTTAATTTCTGATCATTGTAAACTGTTAAAACAACTAAGGTATTTCCGAGAATTATCATCTAAGAAAAAGAGCAATAATATTTTTAAAAAAAGTTTATAATACTTACTAGCATTACAACTAACATAAAAACTATTGTGATCATAGCAGTTGTTACACTTAAACATGATGGCCATGGTGACTCTGAAGGATCACATTTCGGAAGAACTTCATTTGTCATAACCATTATATCTGTTGTAAGTTTCATCTTTCTTCTTCTTTTATATGTATAAATAATATCCTTTAGTTTTAATTAATATTTTAATAATTAATAAAAAATAAAACCATAATTATTTTCTATCCAGTATATATTAAAAATAAACAAAAAATATAATGATGTAAATATCAAATGTATATTTATCTAAAGCAAAATTTATTTTTTTCCAACTATAGTAATAAATATATTATTCTTGGCCAGGAAGAATGTTAATAATTTTTTATAGTTTATAAGAATTAAGAACTAAAAGTATACATAAATGTTTATTAATTAAACAATGAAGAATATAAAATTTTAAGAGTATTCAAAATTATTGTCACGATCTGTTCTTCATAAGACAATTGTATATTTATACCATAAAAATTTTATTTTTTTTCGTGTAATTGTGTGAAATTTTTATAAATATATGATGATGGTATACATAACTAAATATGATTTTTAAAGAAAAGAAAAAAGTTTTTGAAGTTAAGTTACGGAGAAAAATTATGTATATAATAAACAATTTCCTTATAAATAATAATTTTCTTTTAAGAAAAAATGCTTATATATGGAAAATTTAGATAAATTTAATCAAAGATATAATATATGTGTTCAAAGACGCTTTATCTTTATTTTTTTTTAAATTTCAATATATATTTTATTCATAATAACTTTAGATAATACTAACACATGGGACCTTAAATAAATGTATATCATTTTTATAGTAAAACAATTAATTTTATGTTTTGTACTTCTTAGGATAGAAAAGAAAATACTCCGTAAAGATAATAACATCTTTAAACTTTATTTTTGTCAGTAAAAAAGATGGGTTACAAATTGATATATTTATATTAATGATAGGAAGAATGGCTGTTTGATGAGGTTTTAATGAAAGTTAAAGGAAAAATAATTTAAAAAATAGAGTACAATATTTAATTAATGAATCTATTTATTAAAATGTAATAGCCTTGTACCCTATTCATAGAAATGATTAGGCAATGTAACTAATTTAATCTATTCTGAATTAATTAACCAAAATTTTCAAAAATCTTACTTTCATATGGACAGTCTTAAATATATTGGTAATATAAAAACTGAATAAAAGTTATGAGTTAATCATAATAAAATATCTTTAAAAATAAATGTATAAAATCATTTATTATTATGGAGAGAAAATATAACTTACTCTATTTTAAACAATATTTTATATGTGATAAAAATGGGACGAAATTGTACGTTTATAATTTGTTAATAAATTTTTGTTTCTCATCTAAATATATTTAAAATTATTAAAAAAATTGTAAATTAAATTTAGTGTAATGATAAAGGAGATAACCCATTACTCCATTTTCATAGTAAGTGTTAAAAGAGAAAAAAACTTCATTTATATAAGACTTTTGTGTGGAAGCATAAAAAATTTCTTTATAATAACTCCCTCAAAAATAATATAAAAGATTATTGCATGTGTAATTTTAATATTTAAATTCTACAAAAGCCTTAAGTTAAGTGATTCTGAACAAAACACTTCTTAATATTACACAAATATTATATTGTTTCAAAAATATTATTATTTTGAAGTCGTATGAAATAAATAAAAAACAATTATGTATACAAACAATGAAAAAAGCAAGTGAAAATTTTTTAAATAAACTGTTTTTTTAATTCCCATAAATCATGAAGTACAAGGAAATATCATAATATTTAGAAATGTTTAAAAAATATATAGCAGTTAAAAATAACAAATAAAAGAAGTTATTTTTTTATGTTAAACAAAAAATATATGCATATTTTTAAGGTATTCAAAAATTGACTAATCATTGTCTATTCAAGAATATTTATATATATAATATGTAGTATATGGAAATTTATTCCTTCCCTGTTGATATTTTCATTATCTTCCAGGTAAACGGTTCTTTATAAAAGAATAAGATGATAACTAATAAAATTGATATTATAAATAAAGAAACAAATGTAAAATATTGAAGATATCTTTGTTTGTAAACTAATATAATAAATTATTTGATAAAATGAATGGTTTTACAACAATATAGGAATATTTTTTATATTAATATATTTCATCTTCAGTCAAATTTAGTAATTAAAACAAACAGAAGCATTAAAAATAATACATTTAAGAGGCCTACATATCAGGTAAATAAAATAAAGCTTTATTTAAAAAAAACACTTCTTAAACATATTTTTATTTAAAATGTTTACATTTTTTTAGAAACGATGGTCAAATAAAGTGTAATGCAACCAAATTAGGTTTACATGTGAGAGACTTCAGTGTGAATTTTTATAAGAAAATTAATTATAATGATTCTTATTAGCATGTTTTAAATAAAATGAGATAAATTTAAATTAATTATGTCTCATATCAAGCGATTTTAGACATATTTTTTCTTAAATATTTAAAAACACATCTTCAAATTGACATTATATTTTTTCAATAAAATTTGGAAAAATTTTGTATGCATAAAGAATTTTTGTTTAGTCAAAATAAGATATGTTAACAAAAATTAATGACAAGACAATAGAAATGAAACCAAAAGTTTACTTGTATTAACAAAAATTTTATGGGTTTTTTTGATAAATATAAATAATATCTAAAACTCATATAACCAAAAATAGAAAGAGGAAATGATGATAAAGAGAATTTGAATTAAATTCATAAAATTACGGATGTAGGAATGTCTTTATTGTATGATTTTTATTTATTTTGATAAAAATAATAAAATTTATATAATTATAAACTTGCCAAAATTTTGGTCTGTATATAAGAAATCAAAGACAAAATCTTTATAACAAATGAATAATATTTTTCGGTAAGAAAAGATAACATAAAAAAATAATAATTCCCAAGAAACAGTTATTAAATTTATTTTTAAATATTACTTTAAAACACAATATATTACATTATTGACATTTTAAATAATATTAGATAAACGTATTATTATTTCACAATCAGAATATGTTTCCTAGTTTAATTGTAAATATGATATTTAAAAGAAAAATTTATAAAAAAAGAAAATATTATACATCGGAAGTTCAAAATTTAGATGTAATGTGAAAATGAATACGTATTGCCTGGGGATCATTCTTATGAAAAACAAATATTTTTTGAAGAAAAAACAAATGAAGTGTCACGATAAACTGATATAATGTATCTTATTCTATAGTTACCTTTTCAAATTTTTCCTTATAACTGTTTAAACTATTTAATTTCGTTAGTCAATTTTAAAAATGAAAAAGGTCTATGTCATTCAATCTACTCAATATTCCTTCAAATCCAAGAGGTTGTTGTTTCTTAATATCAATTTTCTATTTTAAAATGATGAAGCTCCACAACTAATGAGTATTAAAAATATAAAGTCTGATATTAAATAAATGTATTTATATATATAACAGTTCTTAGGAATATAATTTCTTTTCATATAATAGTATTAATCGTTCTTCATTACACAAATTCATCTGACCAAAAATGTATGCTATTTGCAAAATTAACATTACTTCAACCGGTTTTTTT
This sequence comes from Strongyloides papillosus, assembly GCA_005656395.1. Lineage (NCBI taxonomy): Eukaryota > Metazoa > Nematoda > Chromadorea > Rhabditida > Strongyloididae > Strongyloides > Strongyloides papillosus. Next base: position 1,554,199 of record SRSI01000004.1, on the reverse strand, counting down.
ATATTCTCCGTCTTTTAATTTATTGAGTTGTGTATAAAAGAGGGTAGAAAAAAAATAATATTAATAAGGTTATAAATTGTACGAATTTTTTCGAGGATACGAAGGAAAAAATAAAGAAAGAAAAAATGATAATGTCTATTTATTAAATTATAAAAATTTAATAATGCATGTATATAGAAAAAAAATAGCTGATCATAACGACATATTTATCAAGTATAGTAATCTATCTAAAATCTCCGGTAAATTAATGAACATATTAATTCTAATTAGAAAAATATTATAATTGCTTTAACTCGAGAATTGAATAACAAAACCATTTAATACTAATATTATTACCATATATATTTTTTAAATTATATTTAAAAATTTGAAGTTTATATATCATAAAGTAGTGAAATGTAAATTAAAATTTAAATATCTTTTTGTCTATAGTACTAAATATTAGTTTTTAATTATTTTGTACTTATTTTTAAAAGGAATAATATTAAAATTTCTAGTTTGAATACTTTCAAAAAAAGAATTAGCAGTTAGTACATAATTTTTAATAACTTATATAAATATTATAAAAATTATTTAAAATTAAAAAAAATACGCAATTATATGATATCTTATAAGGAAGTTAATAAATACAGAGTAGTAATTTAAAAATTATAAATTCTTTGTAATTCAAAACCGTAAATTATTAATAAGTTTTGTGAAATTGTTTTGGTTTCTTTATTAAAATAATTATAATATGAGAAATGTACGTATAAGAAATTAATATTTAATTATTTTTAAAATTTATGAACTTTTGTTGCCTAATTTTTTGTAAAAAATGTATTTAAAAGTCCACAAAACCTCGAACATAAAAATAGTAAAGTAAGTGGGAAAATTTTAATAGGCAAAAAACTTTCTTTTGTCGACTTTTTTTTATTTTTAATATTTTTAACAATCAAAACATTATAGTATTATGACAAATTGACGCTGTAGTAACATCATAGATGATAGTATTATATGAATTTTTTATTTTAAATAAAAATACAGACTTAAAAATGAACAAATATTTATGTATGAATTTTCTATATACGAATTTGTTTAATATTTAATTGTTTGACTAATAAACAATAACCATTTAACTTAATTTAGTCCTTATAAAAGTTTGGACCAAAATTATTTTCAAAAAAAATGAATAAAATATGGTAATAAAATGTTTGCGCGTAAAAATATATTTAAATCACTTTATTTTTTTTTTGCCAAAAACTGAAAACAATAAAATAAATTAGATGATATCCTATTTTTATTCCAATATTTTGGTAAAAATATTTAATTAAATAAATTAATACTTTAAAAAAGACAAATTTAAAAATGTATTTTTTGTTTAAAGAATAAATAAACAACATAATGAAAAGCACTTCATGAGGTATAAACTTATATATTCAAAAATAAATTATGCTTTCTGTTTATTTTTTTGTACATCAAAAATTAGAAATTTTAGTGTATGACATTGAGACTGATTTTGTTTTCTTATTTTGTTGTTATTAACATAAATATAAAAAGTTCAAATAATTAAATCTAAAGTTAATATCCAACACATTTCTTATATATTATGTTATTATAATAAATAATTAACTAATTCACATTAAATGCCAATCTTCATTTTAGAACTGTTTTGTTTTTTATTTTTAATATATAAAAAAGGACAAGTGATACGGTATGTTAGTTATTCAGACAAAGGTATATATTATATTAACAGCTGCAAATAGCACTTCTTAATAAATTTCGTTTAAAAGGAGTACTCAACAATTATGGTTATAAAGAAGCAATTTTCAAGTTTAACATTATATAAAATAATTGTCATAACAAAATTTTAGTAAACACGATAACGACTAAAATAATGATTGTGAGAAAAGGTATACTTTGTTTTTAATAGTTATGATTTTTTCAAATATTGATACAACTGCTTTTATTTTTGGATTTTAAATAATTAAAGTAAATAATAACTTAAAATTTATCAGACCTTAAAAATAATAACAAATATCTAAAAATTTAAAATTGCAGGTTGCATATAAAAAAATAGAAGAAAATTTAGAATAAAGAAAATACATAAACTGTATTGGCTAATTTATCGAAAAAAAAGGGAAATTCTTATTAATATGATAGTTATAAGAGTTATAAGAAGCATTTCAACTAAACTTTTGACAAATATAAGTGTCCATTTAAAATAAGCTTTTACATGTCATTTTCAAAATTTCAAATAATTTCTGGAACTTTAGAACAATGATTATGTCTAAATGGCTAAATATAGATTATATAATAAATTACTATATATCACGAAAATCAGATTTCATATACATGCTTAATCGCTAAAAAATCTAAACAAATAAATTATTATCTCACTATTCATAATTATAATGATTTATAGATTCACACACTTTTTAATGTGTTATTATCAAAAATAATTTTTCAGTAAAAATCATCTAAATCACGTGGTTAAAAATTAAAGTAATAAATATATCTGTTCAAAATTTATCTAATTCTTGTTAATAACTATTTTATATCCCATGTTAAATTAAGTACGTATGGGAAATAAAGTAAGAATACTATCTTTGTTCTTTTAGTCGTATTATTTTTACTCTCATGTGTATCAAAAGTATTACTAGAATGGTTATTTTAATTAAAATTAATTCATTTACTAGTTGAACCTACCCAAATTTCCTAGAAATATTATAAAATACCATTAAAGATAGAAAAAATAAAAGATAAGAAAATTTTTTGAGGAAATGTATTGAATTTTTAATAAATATGAAATAATATATTTTATAATTGTTTGTAAACAAATAAATAATAATGTTACATATAATACTATATACGTTGAAACCATATCAAAAAAATAGAAAAAAAATTATTTCATACCAATATAAAATTTATTACTTGTATATTATTTTACTAGTTTAAATCTTTGTTCATCAAAAAGTTTCTAAATATAGAAATATCATACGAAAATTTTTAATTAACTACTAAAGAATTTTCTTAGATAAAAGAATTAATTTTTTTGAAAAAACTATTTATTGTGATGGTAAAATCGATGTTTAAATCGAAATAAACAGTCAACAACTTACATTTTTCTTAATATGTTCTTTCTAGTATTTTTGAAAAATAAAATTCATAAGTATTATTAGCATTTTATTTTGTGTGAATTTTACTCTTTAACATTCATTTTCAATTTAAATAGTTCAATTTTATAATAAAAAAAAATTATTTTTAGTTAATTCCATTTTATCTAAGCATATTATATTAGAGATCACTAGAGTAATGAATATAGATATTTATAAATAAATTTATTCACATTTATCAAAATTATGATAATATATATAAAGATTGTAGGGTATAAAATAATGAAAATGTGTGAAAAGCATGATATATATTAAATAATTATAATAACATTTGTTGCTATTTTTTACCACAACCTGAATAATGTATTTTTATAATTTTTTTATTACTTTTTATTAAATAAGTATTCTATTCACAGATTATAAAATTGAAAAAAAGTTTTCTTAATTTATTCCTAAAAGTATCAATTTTATAAAAAGCATAAAATATATGAGGGGATATATATAAACAACTGTCTAAAAAAATCTAATCAAATTATGTAAAAATATTGTTTATCTATTTTTATGTAACATTTTGGGATAATTATGACATAAATACAGTATATATAGATATTAGGAATAACTATAATATTAAAATAAATAAGTTTATATACCTGTATGGACTATTATTATCCATATATCGATGTAAATAATAATTATAGGTTGGTAATATTTAATTATAATGAACACGTCATTACTGTATATTCTAAAATTAAATAAAAGTTTTATAAAGTATTTTTTAAGTTTAAATATGACTAATATATTTGATTTAATAAAAAGTTGCAGCATGCAATTTAAAAAAAAAAACAAGAGATAATTTCGACAAATAAATTACATATATTATACAAAATGAATAAAAATAATTATATTAGAATTACTTTTTTTAATCAAATGAATTTTTAAATTCTTGTTGAATAATTTCATTGCTACACTATTAGTTTCAATTTTATTTAAATAATAATATGTTGCTTTTCACAAATATATTATTAAATAATTTTTGCTTAAGTCACACTATTTATGAATAATTTTTGTGATATTTGTATTAGTATATTGCTTTATTATTTCCAATCTTTAAATAACATTTTATCTTGTAATAAAAAATAAAAATATGAAAACGTGGTGAAAGTAATAAATTAATAATAATAAATTTTGTATTTAATAAAAAACTATTGTTTTTTGATATCAATGAAATTTGTATGATCTTTTTAGAACAATAAACACTAAGTTAACAATGCCATTAATTTTTATATTATTTAGAAAAAGTATATAAAATTAGTTTGAAAGAATTATTAAATAAATATGAGAAAAAAAATTCGAATAAAAAACATCTAATGATTTTATAAATTTCATATATTCAATGATTTACCTTTAAAAATACTTTTTTTAATGTCATATATTTTAACAAAAATGTTTCCTAAAAAACATATGTAAGTCAAATTTTATATATACTATTTTAAAGAACTCAAAAGCTTTTAAATAAGTTAGCAGATTTTTACAAATCTTTATATTGGTAAAACAAATGAAAAATATTTTATTATTATCTTCTATACAACATTATATAATCTACTTTGTAAATATTTGACATTTTTTTCTCATATATATCCATCTAACAAACTTATCAATCATTTATATAAGTTTAACAACAGATTTAAAGTAAAGAAAAATATTTAAAGATGGATTTTAAGATAAGATTATTAAAAAAATTAATTATAAAAATTTATTTTCTGATGAAATGTTAGCAATACATTTTGAATATAAAACTTTTTTAATGATCTTATATTTTATTACTAATTAAACAATCATGACTTTACTTACACTTTAGGAGTTTTAAAAAATAACTAACGAAGATAATATTTTCTTATTATAGATTTTTTTTAAATTAATAATATTACTAAATTTCTTTTATTTAATATGTTTATTAGAAATAAAATTCAGAAAATTTTAACTAACATATAAATGTTTTTTATATTGTTTGTATGCTATGCTTTATGTAATTATTAAAAGCACTTTGTCTTTAGAATATTTCATATTATTAATAGAAACATTATTTATTTATATTTATGAGGTTTTTGATTTTTATAAAAAAATAATTAAAATGTACTTTAGTGTTGTTAATTATTTACGTTTACGCCATGGAAATTTTTTATATCAGCCTAAGGTTAAAAACATATTGTAAATTATGGAAATTAAAAAAATAGGTAACAATAAACCAAATATTTATTTTGTTATTTGATTGCTATTTAAATCTTTTCTGCTTAATCTTTTTACAGTTTTTTCTTTTTGATTCAATCCTTCCCGTAGTATTTTTAGATTAAGTTTTAAAAATTGACAAATTTGAATGACAATAATTTTTATAAAAAACGATCCATTTCAATTCACTTCTATACAGTCATTATTCAAACAAAAAAAAATTTAATGAATAACTTTTTGAAATTTATAGTTGAGATAGTAAATTTTATTTTTTTTAATATTCACATTTGACATCTAAAGATGTGATAAAAAAAGTAAATATTTCGTTCATCCATAACCGTAGAATTTCTTTAACTATACATTAAATTGTACATGAAGTTAATAATATTCATTTAATAATGTAATTCATGAAATTCATTATAAATAGGAATAAAAAATGTTCAAAAAATCTTATAAAAAATGATTCAAAAAGTAGTTTTTTATTGAAAAGTATATATGGGAAAAACAAGTAGGCAAATTAATAATTATATCATTTAATTTGTTATAAATGTCTATTAATGTTTACTTAATTTCTTAATTTAAATTGTAAAATTAAACTATTTTAATAGTTTACCGTTTTGACAATCATAATTTGTTATACTAATTGGATAAACATGTTAATGACAAGATAAAAATTGTAAAGTGTTTTATGCATCTCACTAGATATATATCATTAACTCCGATAACATCAGCCAATTTTTTTAAAATCTTTACGTATTAAATACTTATTACTATTATGATATAAAATATATGTATAATAAAATGCTTATCAAAACGAAATGTTTTTTTCAAAGCACAAATGTTTGTGATATGTAGAATACTAAAATAAAATAAAATTATTTTACCAAAGGTGTCGATATATGTAAATAATTATAAAAGTGAATGAATTTCACTGATATTCTGGTAAGAGATAAAAAACAAATTAGTAATAATTAATTAAATTTACTGAAAGTTACTTAATGATATAATAATTTGTTTTTTGTTAATATACCAAAATAATAAATTTTTGATTACTAAAAATGCCAATTTTACAAACGCATTGCTTAAACAATAAAATTAGATGAGCTTGTCAATACATAACATAAATATTACAATAAGGAGGCTTTTTCATTTCATTTAGATGATTATATTCCCTTTCTCCTTATGGTAATTACTATTAATCTATATAAAAATAAATAACATTTGATAAAATATTTTTTGATATTTAGACGGTAATTTGTCTATGGAATTACCATTATGAAAACTGAATAATGGTAGGCTTTTTATTTATTTAATCCGCCTTTGTAGAGCTTTTTTAAAAAAAAATTCCAAAAATGTAGTTATTTTACGTTACAGTATTGTTTTTGTATTATTATAAATTTGGTTAATATAAATTTTTAGTAATGATAGTGATCTTTTTTCATAATAAGAAGTGTAAAAAGAATACTTAAAATTAGAATGAGAGTTTAACATCTTTGAAATAGTTTTATGAGGGTTTTAATAAGGATATCTTAATTGTTATTCAACAGAGATATATGGCTAAAAATATTAGTATTCATTTGAAACTAAAATAAGATATTAAAAAATTCTTTAAAAGTTTCCCAACAACAAATACAGTTTTTAATGAACGCAGAACAAAAAGGCATGTGACTCATTCTATTTCAATTGAAGTTTTACTTTTTGTATCTAACTTATCACAACATAAATTTAATAATGAAAATACAGGGTGGCGAAAAATTACGTGCGCCATAAAAATCTCTTAAACATTATTTTTTGCTCACAAATATCTAAATAAATTCATTTTTATAGAACAATATACCAAAACATTCGATAATTACAAAAACTTTTTGAAGTGGTCGCCATCTGCTTTGATACAGGCGTTAATTCGTTTCTTAATCGAATCGATGGTGCGGCGAAGGTAGTTAACGTCTAAATTGTTCCAAATTTTAGTCAATTCCTTTCTCAAAGTCACTAAAGTTTTTATGTTTCGACTCCTTAATTGCTCTTCCATAAACCCCCAAACAGGAAAGTCTAATGGATTGAGATCCGGCCTGTTCGTAGGCCACAAATCTTTAGTCAAAAAAGAGCCGATTTTGGTCTCGAGAAACTGGATCGTTGTTTTGGCTTTATGAGCAGATGCCCAATCCTGTTGAATAATAAAATTGGGATGATTTCGCTTTCATGGCACTACAGCTTTCTTGAGGATTTCTTCTTGATAGACCTTCGAATTAATTTTCATGTTTTTATCGATAAAAAGCAACGGAGTCTTTCCCGAAGCACTGATACCGCCCCAAACCATTAAACTTTTAGGAAACTGACTTCTTGTACCAATTTTTCGCTTACGAGTGTTCTTGAGAGCTGGGCTAAGATGTTGACGGTGATTCTGAGAATTTTTAGCCTCTTCAACGGTAAATACTTTTTTGTCAGACTAAAGAACATCCTCTATTCGCCGCACTTTGAAAAAATTCCTTAATTTCTTGCATTTCTCTTTTCGATTTTGCTTTGCTTGCTCGGTAAAAACTTGTCCGTTTAACGGACGATAACTTCGAAGTCCAAGCTTATTTTTTTCTATCATTTGAACAGATTTTCGAGAAATTTTGAGCTCTTTAGCCATCTTGTTCAAGCTCCGGTCATCTTTTCGTTCAATTCTTCTCTTGATGATCCCACGCACTCGACGGGTGTTGACAGTTCGTTTTCGTTCTCTTCCGGGTTTGGTTTGAATGTGTCCTTCCTCTCTCCATTGCTTTACATTCTTCTGGACGGTTCTTAGAGGAACTCCAAGCTTCGAAGAAATCGCTGAGTTCTTCATCCCGCTTTTTGCTAGTCGTGCAATCGCGTCTCGACATGGGCAGCTCTTCACCATAGCTTGATAATCATGTTTTTTTTTACATACCATTAACTAGCAAAAAATAAATTGTTTTAAAACGAAAACAGTACCCATAACTGCTTTATACAATGCTTAAAACGATGTCAAATGTCGCACGCACGTAATTTTTTGCCACCCTGTATTTTGACTAATATCAATATTCGACCAACAAGAAATCTAAGATTGCAACGTTTTTATGGTTTTTGTGAATATTATAAAATGCATCCGACATTTTTTTTAAATTAAATTCGTACCTTAAGTTGCCAATGATCGGTTTTCCTTGGGAAGAGAAGTCATAATAATGGCAACGTATGATGAGTCATCTCTTGAAACTTTGCCACAAATAACACAAAAATTTAAACATTAAATCATCATTTTGGTGGTAAGTTTATATTTGATTTTTGCAAAAGTTCTATCGTTTTTTTTACAGAAACTTTAGAACGCTATAATTTAAATAAGAAATATATCTAATTTACAATACATTATCCATTATTATCTACAACTTGTCCCCATTTAGAACTATTTTACCGATTCCAGATGTGAATAATTTTCAAACTTTTTTGAAGAAAGTTTCAAAAAACCAACATTTGTCTCACCAACTTTACTGAAGATTCTACCATCCTAGAAGGTGTGCAAAGATAAAATTAAGTAGTGATTAGATGGAGCTACATCTGGTGAGTATGTTAGATGCGAGATAAATTCATAGCTTCCCTCATCTAGATTTTTTGGAGTTCTCAATGTCACATGCCGTCATATTGAAGGACAGCATTTTTCAAGTCCATAATTTTTTCAAAATTTTCTTGTTTAATTTTGATAGCATTTTATATTGGAGTTCATTAAAAGTATTTTGAAAATGATAAAATTTCAAAAAAACCTCTATTCGAAGCTGAAGTTCTACAAATGCATGCTTCATCTTCACGATTCATTTTCTTTGTCTTGAAACTTTAAAACCAATCTTTATATAGATCTAATATCTACTTCATTTCTTCCCAATGCTCCACATAGATTTTTGGAAGCATTAGTTGTCATATGTCTTAGTTGTAGCTCTTAGAAAATACATTGTCAAAAATCACTTCTGACCACATCCATGTTTAGCAAAAGAAATTGCAGCATAAATAAGATAACAAATTATGATTAAAAAAATTTTAAAGATAAAAAGTGATAATATCTAATTTCTATAATAACTTAATCTTCTAAAACTTGTAATCATATTTTTTTGATGATGAAAAATGGCTATAAAAAAACGACAGAACTTGTGCAACCACATAACATATTATACATTGAAAGATATTTGCAACTTTTTATTTATAATTTTGGAAAAGTATTTCTTTTACTAATTAAAAATGTTGCAAGTTTTGAAATAGTAAACTTATTATTTTAATTAAATATTTTCCTTAAATGCTGTTAATTAAAAATAATTCAGTTCTAAAAGGAAAGAAAAATAAAACAAGTTTAATTCTTGATTTCTGAGATCGTTAGTTATATGACTGTGATTAAATTTGCTTGTCAACTTTTTTAGCAGGAAAAAATAAGCAAAATAAAAAATTTGTTTTTTCACAATTTCTGTAGTATAAAGTGTTGGAATAATGATGACATAAAATAGATATATAAGCACTTGTTTCTTATGATTATATTCATTCTTTTTATGAAATAAAAGTCATACAATTTAACAGATTATGAGACTGACTGCGTGATACAAGTGGTATATATTTTTTTAAAAAAACTGTGCGGCACCTATCTACGTGAAAAAGAAGATTTACTTCGTGTACAGATCTGTGTGAATTTATTATTTCTGTGTGAATTTCATTTCTGTGTGAATCTTTTTTTTTTATTATCTCAGTGTTAATTATCTATTATTTTAGTATTTTATACTAACATTACTAATTTTTGATTACTGGTTCAAAATGTCATCATATCCAAAACTATCGGAGGCATTGGGTATCTTTAAGCATCTCTTTGCGACAAAATTGTCTGGTCAGGACGACTATCTTTTGTGGAAAACTAATGTACTGTTGTTTTTGGAAGCACTCTCTGTTCCTTCTGAAAAATCCACAGATCTGAAAGTTAAAATACCTGATTATGTCTGCAAACTTGTCATCAAAAGTATGTGTGAGGATATCAAGTTAGACTATGCATTTTACGATGACATATATGATCTCTTGGATGCTATTGACGGGAGATTTAACAAACCAGTATTAACACAGGTTATTGGCCTTAAAAGAAAACTGTACTGTCAAAATTTTACGAACGTTACAGACCTGATTACTGAAACGAACAAAATAATTTTACAGTTAAAGAAATTGAGTCAACCTATCACTGATAAAGAGGTAGCACACATTATCCTCGCTACTTTACCTCAATCTTATGAATCCTTTATATCTTCACTAGAAATGGATACCGAGTTAAAAGTAATTCAACAACGACTTCTACATATGACAAGTCTCAATGAAAATATTGAAGAATCAACTATGTACGTTAAAAAAGATTATTCAAAAAGACCATCGAATATTGGCACTAAGAAATGTTATAATTGCAGAGGTTTTGGACATTTTGCTCATCAATGTCCTTCTAAGAAATATGAACACCGAACTCAGTATGTCGATGACTATGATTCAGATGAAAAAGAAAATAATGCTGACGAATATTTTGGCGTATTCACCATAGTCGACAACGAATGGATCTGTAATACCATTCTTGATAAAGGCAACTCAAACTTAGTTATACTGGATTCAGGTTCAAGTGTTCATGCATTCTCAAATCTACATTTCTTAAAGAATATCAAAAATATTCCTCCCAAGATCTTAAAAACAGCTGATGGTTCCAAGGTACAGGTAAATAAAGCCGGTACTCTCTCTCTTCTTGGATAGGAATTGCATGATGTATTATATGTTCCTCAATTTCATACGAATCTACTTTCTCTTGGCAAATTACTTCAAAACTTCAATTTAGTTAAGACAGATGGTAATTTATATTTAAAGTCATCAAATATCAATATACCTGTGTTAACAATCAACAATATGTTAACCATTAATCTTCAACAAGACGTATGCTTAAATTTAATCAAATGTGATGATACAGATCTGTTTCATAAAAGATTTGGCCATACAAATCTAAAATCAATGGAAAAGACTCTAGGTAGAACATTTAAGAATATTTCTTCTCCTTGTTCTTCTTGTTCAGCGATTAAAATATGTAGAATCACTCATCCTTTAAATTTAAACACTACTAAAATTCCGCTTCATACTATTTGTGCAGACTTGGCTGAACCAAAATGTTCTAAATCTATCTACAATATACGTTACTATTTAGTTGTACTGGATATTGCTACAAAAGTCACTGTAGTAAAAGCTATTAAAAGTAAATCTGATACATTTAATGCTCTTTGTGATATTGTAAACGATCTAGAAAATAGTAGTGGTTTTAAAGTAAAATTTATTCATACTGATAATGGGTTAGAATTCTGTAATAAGAATGTCATCAATTGGGCAAGATCTAAGGGAATAGTACGTACTACTACTATTGCTCATACTCCAGAAGCAAATCCTGTTGAACGCTATAATCGTACTCTTAAAAATATGTGTGGTGTCATCTTATATGACCAAATGATTGATGCAAAATTGTGGCCTTTTATTATTGAAGCCTGCTCTCACATTAGAAATAGAATTTATAATGATATTATACAAACAACTCCACTCTCAGCTTTGGGAATAAAGAATGATGTTCAACATTTACGGATTCTTGGTAGTCTTACTTTCATTAGAAAACCAACAAACAGAGACCTGACATACAGATCTGATATTGGTTCACTTGTAGGTTTTGATCGAACTAAAAATTCTTATTTGGTCTATTTATTCTATAATCAAAAAGTTATTAAATGTTGTGACGTCATTATTGATGAAACAAGAAATTTCAAAGAAGCATATACATTATATAAGTCTAAATTAAATGTTGAATCAGACGATTTACCTGACCTTCCCGACCAAAAAGAAGACATTGTACCCCTGTTAGATAAAAATATTACAATCGATAAACCATCTCTTGATTTAAATATTTCTGATAATGATTCTTCTGACAATATAGATGATGATTGGAAAACTCCTAGATTAAGCCTACATCCCAACAAAGATATTTCTTTTCATTCTGAAATAGATGATTTGTCCAACCTTTTTGAGAATTCCTTCAAAGATAAAGAATTACCCCCAAATAATTCTACAGATCTGAGAAAATCTACATATATAAGAGATCCTAAACCTATAGAGGGAGTTGGCATTTATAAAAGGTTACGTTCTACTTCAAGAAATGTAGAAAATGTTATGTTTACCTTCTCTATTAATGTACCTAACTCTCCTGATGAAGCTATGGATAATCATGATTGGAAATTGTCCATGACAAATGAACTCCAAACCATTTTAGAAAATAAGACTTGGAACATTATACCTAAATCCAATGTACCTACTAATGCTAAAATAATAAAATCTAAGTGGGTATTCACAGTTAAAAGTAATGGTCTTCTTAAAAGTAGACTCACTGCACGTGGTGACCAACAAATCTCAAATCCTTTTACATTTGCTCCTACTGCTACCTGTAGTACAGTAAAATTAATCCTATCTCATATAATAAATGAAAATTTAAATGTAATTCAACTTGATGTTGTTGGAGCATTTCTAAATGGAACTTTACCATCACCTGAATACATGGAATTACCTGTGGGAATAGAATTGATAGAGAAAGATAAAACTGATGATAGTAAATATTGTCTTCAATTAGTAAAAAGTTTATATGGTCTAAAACAGGCTGCTCGTCAGTGGTATTTGACATTTACTGAGAAAATTAGTGAACTTGGTTTTGTTGAATCTGAATTAGACTCCTCTCTATATATTCTAAAGGAAAATATAAATGGTAAAGATACTACTACATGGCTACTTTTATATGTTGATGATTCTCTCTTAACATCAACATCTCAAAACCGTCTGGTAGAAATAAAGGAATATTTAATGAATAAGTTTATTATTAAAGATCTGGGAAACTTAGAGAACTCTGAATTTGTTGGACTTCAAATATCTCGTGGAGAAAATGTTTTGAAATTACATCAATACTCAAAGATACACTGTTTGATCGATGAATTCTCCTCTCTCAATATTCTTCCACAAAACAACCCATGTAATGAAAATATCTTGGATTTTGCTGACTCAAAACCACTAAATCCATCTCAACATAATCATTTCCGTAGTCTACTTGGCCGATTACTATACATAAGCAGAATTTCAAGAATGGATATTAACTATGTTATCAATTCTATCTCTTCATATCAAGCAGCACCTAAATTAGCTCATCTTAAATTGTTAACAGGTGTAATTGGATATTTAACTAAACATCCAAATTACTATATTGAGTTTAAGAAGAATGATTACAGATCTGTTATTGAAATATATTCTGATGCCAATTTCTCAACTTCTGGAAAATCTACTAGTGGTATTCTGGTATTTCATAAAGGAAACTTAATACATTGGTCTTCTTCAAAACAGGATAATATTGCTATTTCAACTTTTGAATCAGAATTCTATGCTTGTATAGATGCGATTAAATTTGCTTTATGGATAAAGAAATTCTTTGATTATGATGTTAAGCCAATTGTTTATGTGGATAATCTTCCAGTTATTCAATCACTTGAAAAGGATGGTGCTCATACTTCTAAAGCTAGACATTTTCAAGTTAAATTTGAATGGCTTAAAAAATCACTTTCATCTATTGATTTACAACACAAACCTACTTCAGAACAGTTAGCGGATTTTCTTACAAAACTCATTAAAGGTGAATCTCTCAGAAAGTTACTAATAGGGGAAATGTTGGAATAATGATGACATAAAATAGATATATAAGCACTTGTTTCTTATAATTATATTCATTCTTTTTATGAAATAAAAGTCATACAATTTAACATAAAGCATCTTAAATTCTTCAAATACAAAAATTTATAGAATAAACTTTGTTAAAATCTCTTCAATAAAGCTAACTTTTCTTTTAAAAGTCTTGAAATTAAATTTTATAAAAGTTAAAAATATATAATGTAAAAAGAATAGTTTATAAGTAATGTTTTACAAATTTCAAATAATAATTAAGTTTTAGAATAAGCTATGATAATGTTATTAATTTTTTTTGTAGATTACTTTCTTATCACTAAGGATCTATAGATAAAACAAAAATATTTTAAGTTTGTATGGACTTGTAAACATGTGATATTTTTTACTCTATTTAAAGACCTCTAATTTCTTTATATATTAATTTACACTTTTGCTATTTTGAATAAAATACTGCTGATTTTTTACTATTAATTACTACCTCATCATTAATATTAATTATCTTAACTCCTTTTACTGTCTGAATTTTTGTCTTTGTATTACGCACTCCTCTATTTGTAAAATAGAAAGAGTACTTTTATATAGAATAAAAAGTTTACAAAAATTGGTAATATATTCCTTCAGTAAAATTTGAATAAACAGTCTAAAAATTAGATTTTTTCCTTTTAACTTTATAAAATTTATTTTTAAATTTAACTTCCAATTGTTTTCCTTAATTTATTTATCGTTTTCCCCCTTTTTTTAAATTAAATTTTTATGAGAAAAAAAATAGCATAATCCCAAAATTTCCAGCTTAGGTATAAATTACCCTATGCATTAACATTCTTTTTTATGACGTGTATATGTGTCATCTGTTAGCAAAAGTGTTAAGCATATTAATTTATTATCTAACAATAAAACCATAACGTTTCATGAAAAAATTGGTGTTTCCCATTAAATAATAATTTAATGTACCTAACTTTATTAGTTGCTAGTAGTATTATAAAACATTATAATAAAAAAGTTCAATTTTTATTAATAAAATTGATTGGTTTAATTTAAAAAACTACAGTTTTAAGAATCGAGGAAAGTTAATTATAGAAGTTCATAAGTCGACATGTACTTAGAATATGTATATTTATCATATAAACTTTTGATAATGGAAAGGTTTTTTACAAAAAAGTATAATAACATTGCTCTAACACTAGACTGAGCTAAGTTTTTGTACTGAATGTGTGATGTACTATTTAAGAATATCCTGCAAACGTATATTTTTTAATTTTTGAAGTTATTAATAATGTCATATTCATTGTCTTTTGAAGCATGTTTAATTACAAAATACGGTAACATAGAACACAAACTTCAATTTATAAGTTATCAATTAAAGTAATTAAACATGTAAATAATTTGTAAAAATATCACTATGACTGAAATTTGGAAATATAAAAACAATATTTAAGATTTAAAAAGATTTCTATTAAATTAATTGTTCTATCTCGAAAATTTAAAAACAAAAGTTGCAAATATCTTACAGTGCATAGCGCATATTTTATAAAAGAATTTTATACATTATTTCATTAGTTAAAATATTAGTATTCAAAATAACGATTACTAAAAAAAATGTTTTAATAAACAGCTTAAAATCACTTCTTCTGATAGTTTTTCTTAGTTTTCCAACACATTATAGCGAATATTTTTAATAAAAAAGTGGTCACAACTTTCTGGTTCATAACTTAAAGAAATTTTTTTCGATCTTTATAATACTAAGTTTGCACCTTAGTTTTAACTTGTACCTGTCAAATGAGTTACAAGACCAGAAAATTTCATTTACTTTACAAAAATCACTTGACAGACAAAATAACGCAAAAAAAAGTGGTCTTTTTTAAAAATAATATGGTCAATTATGGACAAAAATTTTAAAACCTTTTCTTCCACTAAGTTTGGAAAAAATAAACCTAGAGATTTTGGAATCATAAAGATTAATCAATTTTGAAAAAAGTTATGTCAATAATAAACTTGATTTTTAAGGAAATATTAGGTTGTTCAATTGAAAATGTCGCTTTTTGACAGTTAATTTAAAAATGTCATAACACAGTCAAAAATTAATATTTTTATTTGAAATAAGTACCGTTGAAATCAGAACATTGTTGCCAACGTGATACGAGTTTATTTATGTCATTTGAAAAAAAACTGTGGTCTCTGGAATCCAAAAACTTCAAGACGTCACTTTTCAGGTCATCAGATTTGGTGAATTTCTTCTGCCGCAAATGAAGCTCTAATTCCTTGAATAAATGATAACCTGTTGGAGACAAGTCCGATGAATAAGAAGGATGTGGCAGAATTTCACATTCTAATTCTTTAAGCTTCTGTACTATCGTTTTTGAAACGTGAGGTTTAGCATTATCATGGAGTAATATTGGACCTCTTTTGTTGACCAATGCAGGCTTCAGAACAGATAATTTCTTGCGCATTTCTTCTTTTTCTTTATAGTATCTGTCTGCAGTCATAGTTTCTCTAGGATTTGGATACTTATGATGGATGATTCCATCACAATTTCATCAAATAATTAGGATTACTTTCTTATTTGAATGCCTAAGTTTCGGGAAGTTTTTAGGGTTCTCATTTTTGCCCACCCATTGCAATGACCTCTTACAATTGTCAAAAATGATATATTTTTCATCGCACGTTACAATCCTTTTTAAAAATGGGCCATTTTTGTTTCTGTGAATCAAAGAATAACAAGTTTACATGCTTCTAAAACATTGGTCGGGAGTATACTCATGGGGTATGTAAAAATCCACTTTTTCTTCATATTTATGGGTTTTAAGTGGTTGGATACAGTTCCAATACTGACATTCAATTTCCCTGTGAGCTCCCGAACAGTTATTCTTGGATTATGTTCCACCATTCTTTTTATTTTTTCGTTCTCAAAAACATTTATTCCATGAAAACCCTCCTGTCTTTGAAGACTTATATCTCCATTGCGGAATTTCTGGAACCAACGTTGTATGGTTCGTTTGTTAGTGGATCTTTGACCAAATGCTTTATTTATTTTCCTTAAAGTTTTAGTTGGTGCTTAGCCAAGTTTAAACTCGTACAAGTAAATTGGTCGGAAATCCATTTTTGACGTAACTTTTTTTTAGAGTAATAGAAACTTTTAAATAATTGCGAACAAAATGCAAAAATATGACAATGATAGTCCTCGATTTGCTCTACAAGATGGTATATATCTTGTAGCGATACGTGAATGTATAAGAAAGTTATGACCATTTAAAATTTGGTGATCTAAAAATCGACATTTTCAATTGAACAACCTAATAATAATAAAAATGGAAATCAAATAATCACACACAGCTCTGACACTAAAAAACAATTCGATTTTCGGGCAGTCCCTTTAGACAAAGAGAAAGAAATTTACTTTTGTCTACAGTTGTCATCGAAAACTATTGGTGTTTCACAAATATTTTCTTGATAGGTTTACAGTGATATGCGTCTTTCCTGTTAAAAAAATTTAAATTATTAATAGTAAAATTATAAAATAGGCAGTAACGTAATGTGACATAAAATAAATTAGAATTTTTTCACTGTATAGCCAAGATAAACTAGTAAATATTAGGTTGGTGCATAAATAATGGCCGCGGAGAGAAAAAATGAATTAAGACAATATTTCTTCAAGTTTATGTTAAGTAAATTAATCAAAAACATATTCGTTAGAATCTATACATTTTTCTCAACATTCTAACAGCTTTTGAATCCTCGTTTTTTAAGATTCAGGACTTTTAGATTTAATGAAAGTCACTGAAATCGCTTTCTGCCGACTCCTGATTCTTAAACAATTTATCCTTAAAAAATACATCCAAATGCTCGAACAAATCGGAAATTGTAAGAAAGAGATCAGGGGAGTATGGAGGGTAAGATATAGCCCCATATTTTAATTCACCAAGTTTTTTTAATACTAGTTTTGAAAAATGGCGTCTTATTTTATCATTCTATAATATTGGGTTATTTCTATTTTTAAAGTCGGATGATTTTCTTTAGTTTTCCATTAATTTTCTCAAGCTTCTGTCAATATATTTCAACCCTCTTGGTCACTGCTTTAGATTTAGCTCGACAATCTTTCAATAATTGTGAGTATTGGTAGTAAAGGGTCCTCTTTTACCTTCTTAAATATTGAGGTTAAAATTAACCCTTTGGAATTTCTCAAACCACCGACACAAAAAGCGTTCAGAAGTTGACCCTTCCTCCTCTGCATTTACTATATTTCGATGTGCTTCAACTTTATTACATCTAAGTTTGAACGCATACAATAAAATTACCTGTAATTCCCTTTTTGACAACATCTTAAAGATTGGACATAACTTTTTTTAAAATAATTTTTAAATCGAAGTAATATGCAAAATATTATCAGGGCAAGTCCCCCTACATTTCTACATAAAGACTGTTTTAATATAAATTTATTTATTTTAATTTTTTACAATGTAAAGTTGTAGTGAGAATTTGCGGCTATTATTTATGCACCAACCTAATATTTATATTTTAGTAATTTTTGAGGTAGTTAATGAAAATATTTTTATTGTTTTAATAGATTAAGAAGATCTCCATAAAAGATGTGTAACATTACTAAATAATGTCAAATATTGTTATCATTATTTGAATACTTGAATTTTATTAATTTAAAAAAAATTAACTGTACATGCTATTTTTTTAGAATATTTATGCACAGATTAAAATTGTAGAAAATAATAAGATTGGTCAATTTACAGAATTTAATCATTTATTCGGATTTGTTTAAGAAATCTTATATTGTTTTTGTAAATAAAATTTCTTTTAAAGTACGGTACTTTTACATTGCTTATTATTATTTCACATATTTTTTAGTATAATTATTATCCCATAAAAACGTTACTACGAATTTTTTAAATTTTTTATATATTTAATCTTATTTTCATACCTTTAACTTTTGGAAATACGACAGTTAACAATTCAATATAATGCAATTTTATTATTTATTTTTATTAAAAAGTATATATATTTTAAAAAAATGACGCTTCCGTTTTTTTTAACAACTAATTTACCATTTCTAATTGCCTTTATAGTTTTCAACTTTGCCTAAAATCAAGATTCAGCAAAACTACTTGAAACTAAAAGTTTTTATTTTATTAGTTACAAAAGGACTATAATATATCGTAATTGTATGTCAAAAAGATAAAATTGTTAATGCCTAGAAATCCAAAGATAATTCTAATTTTTGTAAACACACATGATATTATATAAGGTTGATGCAAAGACAATTTTCCTACAACAAAAATATGTGCAAAAATTATTTTTATCATTCGAACTTTCGTGGGACAACATTAGTTTTTTATGAAAACTGTAGACAAAAATAAATTTCTTTCTCTTTGTCCAAAGATACTGCCCGAAAAACGAATTGTTTTTCAGTGTCAGAGCTGTGTGTGATATCTTAAAAAACAAAAATTCTTTCGTTTTTGAGCAATAAAGTTCGTTATAGTTTTATTTTTAAAGTTAGACTTAGATCTATGTAATAGTTTAGTTTATTTTATTTAAAACAACTTTTCATTAAGTTATGACATAAATACTTTTTAATTCTTACTAGAAAAAGTCTCCAATCTTTAGTCCATAACTTGGTCGATTTTTTATCAATTTCTATGATCTTGAGTTCACCCAAGATTCCAAATTTAAATCTTTTTAAAAGTTGGTAAAGTAATTTATTATATTAATTTTGAGAAAAGTTATTTTTGACACAAAAAAATGCAAAAATGTGCCCAAAAAGGTGGAGTTTTTTAAAAATAACTTGTTCAATTTTAGATAAAACATTTTATACACTTGCCATTCATTAAATTAAGTAATAATGCATCTATTTACTATTTAATCATAAAAATTGATAAAAATAAAGTTTGAAGAGAATATGCTGGAAAAAAAATTGATTTTTATTGAGGAAATTTTTAAAAAAAGCGAAAAAGTTGACTTTCAAATTAGCTTAACTTCTTTCGTTGTAAAACAATAAACTGTGTTATATCTTTATTTTTTAGTTTAGACTTAGATCTATATAACAATATTATTTTATTTGTTTTTATCAAGTTATAGTTATTTAACTTTTAAATTATTTCTACAAAATAATTAATATTCTTTGACTAATTATTAATTAATAACTATATTGTTTAGTTTTGTACCATTCTGGAATTGTACCTTTTATATGAAATATAAACCGCTTTTATTTCGTTAAATTTGAAGAAAGTTAATCAAATAAAAATGCTATGTAAAAAACGACCTGAAAATGGTGTCTTTAAAGAGAACTCGAACAATTTTATCTAAAAAAAATTGAAATCAATATAGTCCTCTAAAAGTTTGAGAAAAACATATCTTTTGGATATTTACTCATAAAAATCGATTAAATTTAAATAGGGTTGTAGCAAAGACAAAATATTTTTTCTTACTTTTTTTGTTTGAAAAATAATTAAACTAAATAGACGAGAAATTGTTTCGTATGTGATATAATGACAAGCTATATGCCTGTTATCAAATTTTACTGTATAAATATATCGTTTTGATTACGAAAATATATACTCCTACCCCTTTTTTTAACCGTATTTTAAAACTAACCAATCTAAACATTTTACATATTTAAAGCTTTTAATAAAAAAAATTGTAATGTATTTTATAATTGTTAAAGTAAAATTTTTCATTAACATTAAATTAAAGCATTGTTTAATGTAGAAGAGTATAAAAAGTTAAGAAAAATTTTGACATTGCAGGAGCGAAATTAACGTAAATAATATATTGTTAATAGTATTTCTTTGAATTAATTGTCCAAAATATACTTAACATATTAAACTTTCTTTAAACATTATGGGTAGAATATTTGTCTATTTTTCTTGAATTATTATTTTGTGTATTGTGGTATTTCTAGTATTTTCATTTCTTAAATCTGGAGTCTCTATATTTGATGTATCTTTCTTAATAAAAATAATGGTATTTTTTGTTGTAAAGAAGGAAGATGAAGTTTCCCTTATAGCTATTTTCAATTCTTCGCTAAAATAATTTTTAGAAAAGTATTAATAGGTTGATACATACGTTATAAAAATGAAAAAATAGAAGTCTCCTAACGTAGCAATATCGCCTATCCATGTCAATAAGTTATTGGCTAGTGATACTAAGTAATTGTTATCAGTGTACGTCCCACCTATACGTACAATAAAATATGCTTCCATCAAACTAGTACCAAAAAATACAAATACCGTATACATTGAATACAATTTCTCGATATTCTTAGGATTAGATGATATTTTTCTTTTTGTAAGTCCAACAATATTAATTATATTTATGATAAATGATAGTATTGTAAGAGTTCCATAAAAAATAATTGCATAAAAAAATTGATAGTAAGAAACGTTTGTATTAATAAATGTAGGTGATAAACTTTTGGTATGATTGTTATAAGTATATTTTGATTCAAAAAATATTGATGGAAATCCGATGAGCATACTACATATATATATTAATATTATCACAAATCTAATCACATTCTTTTCAAAAATTTTTTTGTATTTTAAGGGATAATATATAGCAAGAAATCTAATAAAAGCGAGAACAAATGAAAATAAAAATTGAATACAAACTGTTGAAGCTCCAATGAAGTAACAAATTGTTGAGAGGAAATTATTTTTTAGATAGAAATTTTGATTAACCTCCCATAATGGGAGTTTTAATAAAAATAAAATATTAACATGATATAAAATATCATTTAATATTTTGAAACAAACCAATGGATAAAATTCATTACAGAATACTGGCGAGTGGATAAAAAATTTGTAAATAAGCAGACAGCATACAAATGTCATAATAAATAAAGATGGTATTAGATATATCAATTGAATCAGTTCACCAAATTTTAAAGCCATTTTTTAAAATGAACTTCATTTCATACAGCTCGTGAATGTGTAATTTTTACAATAATAAAAATATTCACTGTTATATTTTATTATATAGAAACAAAAATTATGAATATACCACTATATCATGTAATTAATACTTTTATATTATTTATAATTTACAATATACTATTCTACTTATGTATATCTAAAATATATTAATACATCATTATATATATAAGTATTACTAACTGCATTAAACAATAAAATAAAAAAGAAATAAAATAATGCCTATATCTGCGTATTTACAATTATCAATTAAACAGCATATATAGTTAAATAATAAAATATTTTAAAAAAGTATGCACTTTTATAATACCTTTATTATATAAAATAATTTCAACTTATAAAAATTATTTTGTTTCTTTCATCAAACAATTTATTGTATTTTTATTTGATATAGTATTTTTTAAAAAAGTGTTTATCAAAATGAAATTGGCTTTAAGTTAGTTAAACGGATAATTTTTCAACCATTATGATATTTAGAAATTTTTTTCTTTTATAAATATGATCACTCGAAACAAATTAAATAAAACATCAATAATTCTTAGAATATAAACTTTAGTCATAATTAAAAGAATTTTTAAAATAAATCATATTAATTCTTAAATCATTCTTTTTGTTTTCATTAGTAAGTTTTGTACTTAATTTGACGAATTAAAAATATAATATTTTTTCCATAAACCATAATGACTCTGCTTTCATTTAAATAAATTTTCTACATATTTGTTGAAAGAAACAGCAAATTAAAATACTTAATTAAATGAAATTTACGATGCTTGCAAAATTTATATAAAAAAAATGTTTCTCTATGAAATACAATATTTTATAAATTTAAACAATAAATATCAATATTTATTACTTTTTTTGATTAATGTGTATATCTACATAAAAAAGCACCTAAAGTATTTTAAAACGATGTTAAATATTGTAAGCAATTTTTTAATTTTCTATTAAATACATGAATTATTTTTTGTTGTTTTTAAATTCCTGTCTTTATAATAAATAGTAGTTAATGGAAAAAGATTTACGGACAAAATAAAAATAAGGTACAATAAATTATAAGAAGAAAGAGCATTGATATAAAACTAACCATATAAATTGCAACTATGAAGAAAAAGTTCAAGTATCTAAACTTTAAGACATTAACTTGAATATTCTCACTTAAATTTAGAAGATAATAATGACTAATATTTTTATTAATTTTATACAACTTTATTTAAAACTAAAGTTAAAGTGGCATATCGAGTTTTATTATTAGAATAATTTGATTTTGCATGTTAAAAAACTTCGGCTAAGTATTTTACATTTTTGCTTTTACGTAAACTTATAACAATTTTGTAACTAAGAAGACATTATTAATTGAGTTTTAAGTGATATAAACGGTAATATATCATTTTAAAAAATTAATCATAGTAAAATAATTTTTTTGTGCTTTAAATTGTCTGTAGCTAAAATGTAATATCAATATAGTATTGAAAATATGCAACTTTACACCATATAGCATAATTAATTGTCTAAAAATATTGGTGTTTTAACTTTTTTTTGCATTCAATTAAAAGGCTAAAAAATATAAAATTTGCATGGTAGTCATTCAAATAAGTTAATTTTTAAAAAAAAATAATTATTGTTTTCCTTCCACATAATAATCACTTTTATTACATTCAAAATTTAAAACTGTCGTTTTGACAGACGTTGTGCAATCATAGGTACTATAGAAACTTTTCGCATTTCGACAACTAATTAAGTTACTTTTAATTGTGCTCACATAATTAATATAAAATATGCATTAACTTATTAAGAAATGCCATACATTTTTTGTAAAATGTATGATTTTTTTAAAGAAATGTACACATGGTCAATACAACAAACATATCTTCTTTTATAAACTGCTATATATTTTTATATAAAATGTATAGACATTTCTTAAAGAAGGTATTAATCATTTTTAAAAGTTTTATAGCATTTTTATTAAGAATGTACATATAGTAGAAACGGCATACATTTTTTTATTCCTTGCTATACATTTTTTTAATTGTAAGATTGTTTTTATATATGAAATCATGTATTACAAATGCCAAATACATAATTTTTTTGTGAATTGATATATAATTTTTATGAAAACATATATTAATTTTTTAAAAGTACTAGTTATAAAGTGAAACCCTATGATTTTTGGGAACGACTTAAGAAAGATTCAAAGTGGAAGAGAAATATAAATGTAAACCTTAACTATTTAAAAAAAATTTTGAAAAAGATAAAATTAATTAATTATGATTGTTATAGACGATAATTATACATCAAAAGTGTAATAAAGTATGGATTGTTTCATACAATCAATCAGTAATGTTTGTAAAAATTATCCATAGATCCCATATATAATAGATGGACAAGTAAACAATAGTCATTCATTCAATATTGCCATCTTTTACTAACTTTGTCAATTTTTAGATTACTAATCTTATTAATCTCACTATTCCATTTTTTTAAATTACTAAATATTGAAACCTCCGATAAAAAGAGAGGGTAGGTAAATTATATATACTAATTGTAAACTTAGTACATATTTATAGTTTTCTTGTCTGAATAAAACATTTATTCTTTTTTTTGGTGATTTTTAAAACATGCATATTATAATTTTAGATTTGTAGAATCTTTTGAAACATTTCTTTTGTAATTTGCATACTATAATTAAGTAAAATTGTAAATAATAGTTATTTAAAAATATTTGTTATTATTAAAATAACAAAAAAAAATACTTATTGTTTTAAAAAAATTACTTTTTAATTACTTTAAATTTTTAAAAATTACTCACGTTCTTGAATTTTGTTAATTTATAAATATTTTTGTTGAAAATTAGATTAAATTAATTTAAAAATGTGCAATAATATTTAAAAAGAATAAAAAATTACTTAAAGACAGTATTAATTGTAAAAACATAATTTTTATATGTTAAATTTATTATTTTAGTGTTTATAATTTACAATCTTTTGTATATTTTATGAAAAATATAAAAAGATCAACGATTTCTTTTGAAATGTTGAATTTTTGGCATTATTTTTTTTGTGTCGGTCGTTTCGACTTGTACAAAATCGCTATTTAGTATAGTTAATTTGGTAAAAAAAATCAAGTCTAATTTTTAAGGTTGATCATACATTTATATTAATATAACTATTCACTTTTAAAAAAATGTATGGTAAGTTATAAGAAATGTGTGTGCATTTTTATAAAAAATGTATAGGTAATGTTGTTTTGACAAAGTACGCACATTTTAAAAGAAATGGATATACATTTCTATAAAAAAACACGGTAAATCGTTATGACAAGTATGTAAGCCGTTTCGACATCATATACAGTCAAAACAACTTACATATCTGTTTTAAAAAATATACAATACATTTCCTGAAACATCCACAAATAATAATGAATAAAGATATATGAATTTATAAAAAATGGTACCTCGTTATGTTATTAAGTTATTTGACATTTATATTAATTTTTTTAAATTGAATATACTTAGAAAATTTAAGATCAGTAACATTTATCAATGAAACAAATGAATATTTAATTTTTCTGATTTTACATTGGAAGGTACTATAGCACATGTCAAAACGACAGTTTTCATTTTTAAGTATAAACACTATGTTTTATAATAATGAAATTTTACTTGATTTGGCATTATTATGCAATTAAAATTATAGTTAATTTTTTTTAAAAAGTATGAATATAAAACGAGGAAGTAAACGTAAGTAAAAATAATTTGTACTCAGAAGAATTTGTACAATTTCTAAATTTTCTTAAAGATTATGTTACTTGATTCAAGTAAATTAAAAAATATTATGAATAAAAAAAACTGGTGAAGAGAGATTTATTAACTAGAAAGATGTTCGTTCAGTTGAAAATATAATAAAGACTTTAGAAATTTTTACTTTTTCCTTATCAACTACACCCAAAAAATAAAAAGAACACAGGTTTGTATAAAATTAACAAATTTTTCCCACTTAAAAAATTTGAATTTCCTTGACTTGCGACTAATTTTATCGCAATTATTTCGTATATAAAAATTAAAACAATAACTAGAATATTATTTAAATAAGTATCTATTTTTTAGTAAATTTTTTTTATTTTAAAACTTAAGTTGTTTTCTACAATACATTTTAAAATACAAAGTTAGAATTTACTTCTAACTAAAGTTACAAACACATAAAAAACAATTTTGATATATTACAGTGCATTTTTTTATGTTTCAATAGTTTGAGTTATCATAAATTATATTTTTATATGAAATTTTCATATTTTATAGTCTAAATTTTTACTACAATGTCTTTAAAGATCATCTTTAAAAATTAAACTTATGAAAAGCTATAAATAATATGTAATATTTTTTATAGTAGAAATAATAACATTTACATATTTTAATTTAAAATAACAACGAAAACTAAAATAAAATTTTTAATTAATAATGTTTTGTGTAAATAATAATTACTTTTCATTGCTATTGTTAGGAAATTTTTAACTTTCTAAATTTCTAAACTTATTGTTGTTAGTAAATTGTTTAAATTGGTGGTTTTTATTTAAACATTTATAACTTCAAACAAAATTAACTTTAATAACATATTTTATAAAATAAAGATAAAAAACAAGTTGGGATCTAAAATGAGCAAAATGTTATAAAAAATATCAAAATTAAAAAAAAAGCCACATTAATTTAAGAGGTCAAACATATATATTTTTGTGAAAAAACGAAAAAGTGTACGCGAAAATCTAATATTTCGCGTCGTTTTAGAATTTTCGTTATCGTTTGATATTTTTAAATATTGAATAATATTCAATTTTTTAATATGGTGGGACATTTTATTGCATTTTAGATAGATTTGTCAAAATTTGTTCTTTTTATTTTTTGTGTGTATAATATAGGATACATCAGAAAATATTTTAACAGATTAAGCAATTATAAGTTATTATGTTTTAATTTCCTAACGTTATGTTATTGATAAATTCACTTATTTTTTAGTATACTTTAAATAGTTCTCAGAATTCAGCTCCAAATGATTGAATAAACGTTCGATATTACTAGTGATTTTTCCATAATTTTACAGTACAATCATTTTTAACTTTGTGAAGTAGCAGAATAGTATAATGTATAACAACTTTATAGTAAATTAATTTTAAAAAACAATTATGAAATATTATATATTAAATGAACTCAAATTATAACGTCAATATAGTATCGTAGAATACACAAAACAAATATAACAAATTTAGAAAAATCTTGATGAAATGAAATAAAATATGCTGCCTGTCAAAAAAATCAGGCAATGAAAAAATTGCTGTAAAGAACGTTAAATCTACACAGGAAGAAAAAAAGAAAAATTCCGACAAATCTACATAAAGTGCAATAAAATGTCTCAACATTTTAAAAAATTCAATTTTATTCAAATTTTAGAAATATCAAGCGACAACGAAAATATTTTAAACGACACAAAATACTAGGTTGTCGCAAAATTTTGCTGTTTTTTTACAAAATTATATATTTCTTACTTTTCGAAGTAATATAACTTTTATTATATCTTAGTGTTTTTGATATAATACTAATCTTATGATCTGTTTTTTCCTTCTAATGTATTATGAAATACGTTGTTAGAACTCAAATTCGTATAAAGTTGATAAGTTTTAACAAAAATCATTCTTCTAAACAATCTACTAACAAAAGTAAGTTAAAAATTTAAAAAATTCAAAATAATAATAACGAAAAGCTAAAAACTATTATTTAATCACACAAAGTATTAATAATTAGATATATCGTTTTGGTATTTGTACTTATATTCAGTTTAAATATGTAAAGATATTTTTTATTATAGATAAAAATCTATATTATTCTATAACTTTTCATATATTTAATTTTTAAATAGAACCTTAAAGTTATAAAAAAATTTTTGGCTTTCAGAGAAGTGTAATTTTTTTTAAAAAGAATAAGTTATAATAATTCAAACTATTAAAACTTATTAACAAAAATTTTGTTGGTATGTTAATAAATGCTCTTCATGAAAGCATTTATAATCTTACATAAAATTAAACTATAATTTTGTATTTAAAAATGTATTATAGAAAAAAATGTTTGTTTTAAATTAACAATAATATAATAAAAAGTAGAAATATTTTAATAACTCTTTAATCATTGCCTTAATTTTTATGTACGATATAATTGCGATAAAATTAGTCGCAAATCAAGAAAATTCAAATTTTATTAAGTGGAAAAATTCATTACATTTTACGTTAAAATGCTTCCCTATTTTTTTGTGTGTAAGTTGAAGTAAAAAGTTTTGCTATCTTTTCACAAAAATATAAGTATGTTTGACATTTTGAAGTAACATAACTTTATTTAATCTTGATATATTTTTATGATATCATGTTCAACTTAAAGTCTAACTTGTTTTTAAAACATTTTATGAACTAAATTATTAGAACTCAATTTCGTTGAAAGTTGTAAACTTTTTATTAGATACAATCTTTTTAATAATCTGCTGACAACAATAACTCTAGAAATTTAAAAATTTTATAACGATAATAAAGAAAAGCAATAATTATTTAACTACACAAAGTATTATCAAAAAAAATTATTTTATTAATTGCTCTTTCTCTGAATTAAAATATTTAAGTTATTCTCTATCATGGACAAAAATGTACAATGTTTTATAGCTTCTAATAAGTTTGATTTGAAAGGTGATTTTAAAATATAGCAAAAAAATATTTTGTAATCATATAAGTATTAATTCATAAGAAAATCTACTTTTTAATATTTAAAATATTGGAACATATTAATAAAAATATTGTGATATATTAATAAATGCTCTTTATGACAGCATTTATAATTTAACTTAAAATAAACTTTTAATCTAGTATTTAAAAATGTAATGTAAAAAACTACATAAATTCTATGATAAAAATAATAATATAGAAAAATAGCAACTTACTTTATTACTTTTTAATCGTTGTTTTGACTCTCATGAACTTAATATTTGCGATAAAATTACCCACAAGTCAAAAAAATTTGAATTTTACTATATGGGACAAATTTACTGTATTCTTAACAAAGCTTTGTTCTATTTTTTTGTAACTAGCAACCTACACAATCTTGTATTTTGAAAAAGCGTTTTTCGTCAAAAAAAGTAAATGGAAAATGTACAACTTTTTTAACTGTAAATAACAATTTAATAAACAATAAATGTAAAACACTATTACGACATTCGTGATCAGCATGGAAATTCAAATCAAATGGCAAAAAAATTGATTAAAAATATTTTCCCCACTTAACTTTTCGACTCATATTTTCCTTAATAAAGCAAATATCAAATATCGCCTGCATTCGATTTTAGAACCAAATCTGGGTTATCAAATGAACTTTTAAACATATTTATAGGTAGTCTGTGAGTTTAAAACTATTTTAAAATATGTTGACAATTTAGAGTCATTTAACAAAAAAAAATGATGTGAAAAAAAATTAAAAAATAAATATCTTCTTTATAAAGACATTTATCAAAAATCACTTTCATACGATTTTTGGACAAAGCCTTGGTTATCAAATAAAACATTCCCTGTCTTCATAAAAAGTCTGAAAGCCTCAATAAATATTATTTTTTTTGGCAGTCAAATTTGTCACAATTGAATAAAATTGTTTATTAAAAATTTTTTTTAAACATTTTTTTGCATTTTTTTCAAAAATAATAACTTTTCGAAGTTTCTTAGCAAATAATGTTACTTTTTTAATTCATAATAAATTGTTTACTTACTTAAATATCTTATAAGTAAACAAATAAAGTAATTTTTTAAAGATAGTTGAAATGATGCCTCTGTTACTTTTATCCCTACGCCGCAGTTTTGTTTACACCCTTTTTTAGGTTTTTTCATTTAACATTTTTGAAATATTATTTAAAAAATGGAATCAACGTATTACATTCTCTATACATATAAATTTTTATAATGCTGAAGGCAGTTTGAAACTTTGGTAAAATAATTAATTGTGTATGTTTCTAAGTATAAGTAATGTTTTTTTACCAAATATTCAATGGTTAAAATCTTAAATTGTAGAAATATTTATTTTTTATATGAAATTATTTAAAAACTGATTAATTACATATTTCATGTCATAAAGTTTTCTGAATCCCCGTTTAACATTTTAAAAAATATACTTATATTATTTTATTACTATATTATAATTTTATTTCCATATTTTAAAATTGTTTTTTATACAGATACTAAAAATATAATATAATATCATATTTTTATTACTATATATTTAATTGTTTCATTTTTATTTACTATTAATAAATTAATTTTTACTTATTTTTATGTAATTGATAATCTAAACAAAAATATATGTATTCTTGTTTTTATTAATTTTAGATATATATAACTCATATACAATTAACGTACATTAAAATTAAAACTTACAAACATAGCAATGCAACTTATTGAAATATCTAGATAAATATTAACGTCCTGCAATATTAAAATTTTCTACTATGTATGTACGTGGACATTCTAATAGTGTATTTAAATTTTTCAACAATTTAAATTGTTTTAACTTTTTTATACTTTAAAATTTTTTTGCAACATATACCTATCTTAATGCTGGACTTTTTTTCTACAACATATTTTAGAACCTTTTTGAAAATAAATGTTTTGAAAAGTTACGAATTATTAAAGCTTCTGAATTTTTTTTTGCAATAAAAGTAAGAAATAAATCTTTATAACTTTTAAATATTTTAATCAAGAACAAATAATTAGATGACATCTTATAAAGTAAAAAAATTTGTTTGCCCATCTTTATTTTAATTTTTTGAAATAATTTTTAGTACAATTTTGCATATTTACATAGAGAGTTAAGAATTACGTTTTTAATACATTTTTTAAAAAAATGAATAAAATTGCAAATAGATGTAATTTATTAATATTTTCTTAGAAATGTTTTATAAAACAATTAATTAACAAATTAACGGAAATATGCATTTTAATGTAAAAATTTAAATAATATATGTACATTAATAAATATTTTATACAAAGTAAAGTTTTTTTCAAGTTTGTAAAACCTCAAAAAGGAATGATTTAAACAGTTTGAAATGCTATTTTTGCAATGAAAGTGTCCATCTTAGAAATCTTTTAGATTATATAAAAGATATCATCCACACACAAATGATAACACATTCACTCTTTGTACTTATAAAAATGTTTTATGAAGAAAAAATGTAAATTTCAAACTTTTTTAAAATATTTTTAACATTATCATGGTAATCAATTTTCAACTTAAAATTCGCAACGCATAAATGGTACCAAACGTTCTTATACTTTATTTACAGAAAATGATAACTTTTCTCCTAGAAAATATGGTTGCTTTGATAACATACCTGGAGATTTAAAAAGTTTATATCATGGTAAATTTATAAATTCAAAAATTTATGGCCTCTGTAAAGCCATCTTCAATAGATTCCCAGTAATCGGTAACAAAAGCTGAAAGTTTAAGTGTTGATATACTTGATTTTTTTTATTGTTTTATCATTTCTTTCAATAACTTTCATGGGTTTTAAAATATTCTGTAAGTTAACATAATCATAATGCTGTTAAAAAACATTTCTTTGGACAAATATTTAATCGAAATTTGAAAACTATTTTTAAATCCAGCTAAATTTAATTGTAATTCAATTATAATATTTACTAAAGCTTATAATTAACATACAGAATTATTAATATCTTGTTTTGTAGTTAAGATATTGTTTTACAAACAAATAAAACAGATCTCCAATAAGTATTTTTATAAAAAAATTATTATTATTAAAAATTTGAAAAAATTTAATCTTTTGAATAACCACTATTAATATATTTAGATTTTTGTGTATGTTTTTCGATTACACAGTATTTGATTTTGCGTATCTTAAAATGTAATTCTTAACTCTCTGTGAATGTTGACGTTTATTTATGAGATCATATCTATTTGAAAGCCTAACTTCTTACTTAAATAATGATTCAAACTGTAGTTACGTTCATTTATGTGACCTCCATTTTTTTATCAATTCTAAAAGTTTTTAACTTCATTAAAAAGGTTTAACTCTTTGGTTACTTAATATTCTTTTATACTTTTATAAGCATCTGATAGCCCAACTTCTTTTCTACTAAATGCTTAAAAAATCATTATTATATAATGATTTTAAGTTAAATTATAAAGCATAAAATATTTTTTATTTTTTTCATAATCAAAATAATTTTTTCTTACTTGTCATTATTTTTATAAAAAAACTAAGATTAAAAATACAAGTACTACCACTAATTAACGATATTTTATATTATTAGATTTTTCTTGGTTTTTATTATCATAAATATGAATATTTTTTTAATACTTTTTATATTAGTTAGAAAATTGTTTAAAAAATGTTGTTACAAAAATATTCATATCATCATTTAAAATAGATATATAATAATGATTCTTGAACTGTTTTGTAGAAAAGAAGTTGCGTTATCAGATGCTTATAAAAGTGTTTATAAATATTGGATTTTAAAAAAGATACATTGTTTTGGAAAATTAAAAATTCTTAGAATTCGTAAAGAAAAATGGAGGTCACATAAATGAACGTAACTACATTTTGAATTATTATTTTTACATTCTGTTTAAAACATTATTAAATTAAGAAGTTAGACTTTCAAATGGATATAATCTCATAAATAAACGTTAACATTGAAGAGAGTTATATTTATTCAAATTTTTTTAATATACTATTGGACACCCTGTATATAAATGTTAAACATTTCAACGATGTACATACACAAATTCTTGAAAACAACATGTTTAATATTAAACATTTGCAAAGCAAAAATGTAGATTGTTATAAAAAGCTTTGCACTCGATTATAGACAATTTTTTAACAACATTCCTTTCTTTGAGAATATAAAAGTAATTTGCTTTAAGTCAACGAAGTCACCACTTTTTTCATTGAATATATTAAATGTAATTATAGTTTTAAAGCCAATTCATATTACTTTGAAGATTATAATGTTAATTTGTTTAATGATTTAAATATTAATACATCTAAAATTTCTATACTTGAAACTGTCAGAAAGCAGTATTTTATGTGTTCTCGTTCAATGATATAGTATGTAGTTGATCTTTTTAAGAAATTAAAAGAAAAAAAGTTTAGATTTATTAACACTTGGTGCTTTTTTTTACAACTGGCACAATAGAAAACAAAAACTTGGATGAGATTTCATTAATTTCAAATCGTTTTAAGTACGTAAAGTTAATTTTTTCTGAATCTGTCAATGAAAACATAAACGAAATTATCCGAGCAAAAATTGATAATTTTGATTTTAAAACAAATACGGAAGAGATATTTGAATTTAATATATATTATGTAAAAGTTTCTCCAAGCTTTAACCCTGATGCTTTTAATTAAAGAATAGCAAAAAAAGAAGTTATTTATAAGAAATATTTAAAAATTAGAGCTTTAAGACTTTTTCAACATTTAGAATCTCTACATATAAGATTTAACAGTGATAGTTAATATTCTTTAACAGAAGCATTGTCGTTTATGAAAAATTTAAATACTTTGAATTTGATATAATTAGAATTTTTGAAAACTATAAGACTGTTTTTAGAAATATAAGTAAGA
The DNA here is from genome assembly GCA_005656395.1 of Strongyloides papillosus. NCBI lineage: Eukaryota > Metazoa > Nematoda > Chromadorea > Rhabditida > Strongyloididae > Strongyloides > Strongyloides papillosus. The sequence continues at coordinate 1,520,554 of SRSI01000004.1, read as the reverse complement.
ATTTTAAGAATACCAAACTGTATAGATGTGAAAATTACACTAAAAAATATTTATTATTGCTTTCTAAATATGCTCCTAATTTATAAAATTTGCAACTGATTAACGTTAGATGTGATGAAATAACGAATAAAATTATAACATAACGATTTAAAAAACTAGAAGGATTATCAATTTTGTTTATCACCCCTTATAAAACCATTAATGTGATAAATACCCTGATAAAGGAAAATGAAGTAACTGGAAAACAAGTTATATATTGGCCAAAGTTACAATTCTTAAAAGTTTATTTTTATACAAATGATAAAAAGATTATAGATCTTATTGATATTGTTGAATATAATACACCACGTCAATCTGTTAAACTGATTATTGTACAAAATCCATATGAATACAGAAATAATCGTTCTATAGCAATGGTTAGAGCAAACTATTAAAAAATTATACAAAAAAATGGTAGAAATTTTGGAGTATTTAAAAAATTTTCTCTGCTGCTACAAATATGCTTGGAGATAGAACACTATTTGGAACAGCTTACAGTTATTAAACAACAATATTTAAAAAATATCTTTGTCTTAATTTTGTCCTGTGCTATAAAAGTACTTTAACTTTAATCCATTTTCTAATATTCATTTTACTTTTAAAAAAATTTGTTTCAATTTACTTTATATACATTTCTTCATTTTAAATAAATACCTTATCACAGATATTTACAACGCGTACTTAATTTCTATATAAAATTAATGATTTAAAGAATATTTTATTTTAAATGTTTTATAATGACTAGTAAAAATTACTAAAGACTGTTATCTTTTAATTGTGCACCTTATTATGAGAAAGTTTTTTTTCATAGAATTTAATTACATAACTAAAATTTTTTACGTCAATTATTACTCTGAAAAATGTTGGATAATATATTACGAAAATAATTTATTAGTTTTCAAATTTAGTTGTTTTTTTTAATCATATAATAAAAAAATATTCGTGTATAAAGTTGTTTTCTAATCATATATTATGTTACAATTTGATATTAATAATATTGAAAAAATAAAAAGTAGAAAATTTAATAATATTAATATAAATAAATAATTACTTTTTATTTTACTTTATATCTAAATATTTTTTTCAATTATCATTAAAGACTATAATTATAAAGATATATGTCTGTATTGTTTTTTATTTTCTAGTGATCATGAATTATTTATTTTAAAATATCAATTTTTCAACATTTTTGTTTATTATATAATAAGTCTTATATGCAACTTCCTGTTCTAAAAATTTTAAAACAATTACATAAAATTGGAAATAAATAATATTATTAAAAGATATATTTTGTCTTAAAACAATTAAAATTATATCATAAATGTGGCATATAGCTTTAAAATATTTATTTTATCTTTATAAATTTTTATGTCTATATTTTCTATAATTTATTTTCTTTACTCTTTTATTTTTACCTTCTTTTTCACAACTTTTTCTCATATTACGAATTATTATAAAAACTTTTTATTACTTTTGCTATAAAATTTAGTATAGAAGACTTTTCTAACTCATTCTTTTTAAACATATAAAAAATATGTTGCTAATTTTGATGTAAAAAGTTATAAAAATACCTCCAAATCCTACTTACTATATATCTAATATTTTATAGTTATTGTTAAAAAATTAGGTTAATCTAAATAAAAATTATTTTTATTTTCCACTAAATTAATTAAACAATAAATTTTTAAGGATTCCAAGTAAAGTTATAATATTTATAAATTAAATTTTTATTATTAAAAACATTATTTACAATTTATATATATTCAACAAGTAATACTATAAACTTTTTTGACATTTATATCATATACGTGATACTTAAACAACTAAAGATACTTTCATTTTCTAAAAATGTTAATTACTATAAATATTTTAAATTTATAAAAAAATTTTTAACCATTTTATAAGATACCTTTTCAATTTACTTTATATTCCAATATAAATAAATTCATGATAATATGAAACATTTTTATTTTACTAATCATTATATTTGTACATGGAAAAACTTACTAAGATTTTGAAAAAGATATAATACTCTTAAATATCAAAAATTTATTTCAAATTAGCGAAACAGGAAAATTTTCAAATGACACATAATTTTTTAATATAATTTTATGCTCATTTAAATTAAGAATTTGTATAATATTTTTTTTATAGTTAGTAGTTATACAATAAAGCGAATATGTATAACTTGAATGTTATGTTAAATATTGTAAAAAAAATTAACATTTTTAACTATTCCAGTTCAAACATAAAATTGTACTATACTATTCTCTTATTTTTTTTAAATGGTTAATTAATTTTTAAGATATAATTACTTATTACTTCTAAATATAAGTTAATCTTATTCTTTTAAAAAATTGGTGTTTTCTATTACAAACTTTATTTAAAGAAACTTTTGATAACTATTTATATTATTAGTCATAATAAAAAAAACCTTTATAACATAAAAGAAATGTATGCCTGGTTAAATAACTAACAACTTGTAGCCTGCCATAATTTTATATACTTTCCCTTTAATGAGTATATCAAAAACGATTGAATAGATTTTATGATAAAAATTATTTTTAAAAAAATTTCTTACAAAAATACGTCATTTTTATGTACATTTAATCAATAAATTTTGAAAGTGATGATGAGAAAATCAAATATTTAAATACACTGAATTTTTTTGCGCATTTAATTATAATTATTTACTACAAAAAAATACATATAATATATAAATTATTTCATATATATTGGTAATTCTATACATAACATATTTAAATTGTGTAAAAACAATTTATAAGGACATATAAATAATCATTGAATAGTAGTCACGAATAATACTTTTACAAAATAATATGAAAGTTTTTAGTACCAACAGAATTATATTTTTTATCTTTAATCTATATTTACAGAAAAGCTTTTCACAAAAATATAAACATTCTTTGTTGTATTTAGATAAGAAATCATTCACGGCAAATTATTATTTCATACCCATAAAATAAACATTTCGTATTTTTTTAATATAGTAATTTATGTAAATTCATTTAGATATTTGCATCATCAATGTTACTAGATTTAAACTTAAATATTAGAATTTATATTAATGTTAAATTCTTTAATATACATACTTGCAATTTCGATAAATTTCATTTAAGTTTTATTTTCTGAATTAACATATCTGATAGTTGAAGAATAATAGATTCATTTTAAAAGTACAGTTATACTTTATTATGACTATTATTATATTTTAAACGTAATTGCGCCTAACTCTTGTTATTTAAACTGTTTTATATACTACCTAAGATGATATAATTAATGTAACCATAAAAAATAATTTGTTTGTTAGAGATTTTTTTATCAAAAGAATTCTATTTTTTTAGATGTATGTATGTTTTGTAAGTATTTTTAATTATTATATAGTAATCAATGTCATTTTTCTTATAAATTTATCTTAAGAATTTTGATTTAATTATTTAAACATCATATATTTTTAATTGCTTCAAGCAGTTTCTAATGCATATATTATCATTTTGTTGATTGGTAGCCATTTTGATACACAGTTTTTTCAAGAGCAAAAATTTTAGAAATTTTTCTTCAAACATTGATTACTTTATTTATTTATCAAGATATATAAATTTAGAATAAAAATAAAAACGTCAATTTATATGAATTTTTATTACTACAACATATAGTACAAGATGGATTATAGTAATTAAATAGTCATATATATAATATAGACTATTTAGGCATAATATGATGACTTTTAATCACAAATTATTTATTTAATTGGTGATGCGCAGTTCGATTATTAATATATTGTTTAATTATTGTATTTTCAATAAAAGTTTTGTATTTAATGATTATATAGAGATGAACTATATATATATATTTGATTAATCTTTTAGTCAATGTGTTGCTTTTTGTTCTATATATTCTACTCTTGTTATTATATTATCACGAAGAGTAAAAACTTTTAACTTTGAGAAATTTAATTTTACATTACTGTTTAAAGGTATGCCTCTAATTAATTTATATATAATTATTTACAACATTATTATAAGTGATATTTTATAATTTTTCTGAATTCATTAACAATAAAATGTTTTGTTATGTTTTAAAGAATATATTAATCTTTCAAAAAAATTTTTATTATATATAATAACATATTTATTACTTATCTTTGTATCACCACAACTATTACTCTAATAGAGTAACGATACCACTTTTGGCAACTCCAATAAATGATTTTGAAAATAATGTATCATAGTTTTAAAATTGCCTACTAAATACTCCTAAACTTTTTTTTTTATTTTGTAAAAATTGAAGTTAAGAAATGAGATTGACACTAGGTTACTAAATAACTATTCTTAAGTATATACCAATTGGATTATGGACATGTAGTAAGTTGAAGAAAAAAAAATTTCATTACTAACTTAAATTGAATTCTATTTGCTTTTTAAAATAAAGTGTGTATAAGTACTTTGTTATTCTACAATACACTTTAAATTTAACTCATCACATTACAATATATAATGCCTTCCTTTTTAAATAAATTATAACATAAATATCCTTTTAAATTATTCTAAAAAATTTAATGTTTTCTTTATCTACTTATATATTATTCCATACAATCAATTTTAAATTTTTTTCTTTTCTTAAAATTTTGGTAAAAATAAGATTATTTTTCTATTTTTAATTTGTTTATTGATATATAAATGAGAAGAAATTATGCCCTTATAAGGGAAATTGACTTTTTTCACCAAAAAATCACTAATTTTCCTTACAGATAGATTTTATGTTAAAATATATTATTACTAAATTTTTATTACGACTTTTTTAATGGTAGATAAAGTTTAACCTAAATGAAATTATTTAATAATTTAGGCAATATAAATTTTTTACATTGCAAGAAAAATATGTATGGAAATATTTAATTTCTAAAATAATATGAAATTCGACTACACAGAGGAATATTGTTTGGTGTTTAGATTTTTTATTTAAAATATAAAATTTATGCGCTACTTTGTAATTAAACAAATTTTATTTCAAATTGAAGTATTCTTTTCTCTTTTAAATATGTATATAACTTTTTCTTCTTTTTTTTCTGCTTAATTCATAAAATTTTTAATGTACGAAAAAATTTTCTAGGAAGAATGAAGAAATTAAAAAGACGAATAAGTATTGCCTTTAAAGGCTCATCAGACGACACATCAAAGAATCACGATATAAACATGAATTCAATGGCTTCCTGTTTAGCAAATGACATTGATATTATACATGTGTCAAAAAACCATCATGTTGGAAATAGTTATGTTCCCAATAATAAAGACGCTTCTTTTTTTTTGGAACATCAAAATAATTCAAGAAAATCTAAGTATAATAATGAATGGAGTATCTCTGCATCAACTAATCAAATAACTGATATATATGGCAATGATACATATTATAATAATAACAAATACATGTTTTCTCAAGAAAAAAATAACAATAGACATAGTCAATTTATACCATGTTGTTATTCATCCTACTTTAATATTAATCAATATGATAGAGCTAATAGAAATTATCGTTTACCAAATTATTATATGTACCAAGGTAATGCATGTAATCACTCTGTTGAAGGAAAACAAAAAAGCCATCCAGTTCAGGGTATTTATTATCCACAACAATTAGCATATCAAAATGAGATGTCAAAGGAGGGTAATGATAGCACGAAATCTAAAATTGCCCATTTTTCAAATAATAACTTAAGAAATATTTCTACCCGAAGGGGTATGACACGACCTGCCAGTATTGCAGCACTCAGTAATTCATCCTTTTCCTTTTCATCATCACAAGATATTTCATCTCACTATGTTGGAACAAACATTAACATCCCAATGAATAAAATATCATCAAAAGGAAATTTGCCTAGTAAGTTTCATATAATACAAATAATTTTTCATCTAAACTAATATATTAATAATTCTAAGATTCTGTCTGTGAAAATAATTTAAAATATCCTAAAGAAATTCAACAATTGTCTACTGATATGTCAAATAATAAATCAAAAATTAAATCTTCAACAGAAGATGAAATTACAAAACCCAATATTATTATGAGAAATAAGAAATCAAATTCTAATGTTTGTGGAAAAGAAAAAGTAAAAAAAGATAGAATTAGTTCATGGCGTGTATCGAGATTTTTACCCTCAAAATTAGCAAATTCTTTTTCTAATAGCATGCATTGTAAGTTTTAAATGTTAAAAAAATATTTATACATAATCGGTGGTCTAATTTACTGTAAAATGTTGGATAAAAAATTTACATGAAAAGTTTTATTAGCTCAATTTAAAACTTTGTTAAATCATATATTATTTCTGTAAATTTAACTTAAATGGTTTTAATTAACACTCTAGACATATTTTTATATAATATAAGTATAGTCATTAAAACATATATTTTATATTAATGCATCTGTAAATTATAATTAAAACCTTTTAATCTTTTAAATTGCTTACTTTGTATAAACTTTCCCATCTGCGCATAAGATCTTCAATGAACTTTTTATATTTAATAAAAATTTACATATTCAATAAATTTAATAAATTTGAATCTTTTAAACTTGTTGTTTTATAAATTTATATCTTGGAACAACTACACTTTTATGATATATAAAAGACGAGATAGGCAAATAAATTTTATATACTATTGTATTACTTGTCAATGATTTGTTTATTGTATAAAAACTTTTTGTACAAATTCACAATGTTTAATAATTCAATATTTTAATTTTAAACGTCATTTTATATCCTTTATCTTTTTTTTTAAAAATTTATTATATATTTTGTATATTCAGAAAGATTACTGGAAAATAGAAGGAAAATGTTTAGTGTATATAAAGATATAATTTATTTTACCATTAACAACTTAAAGTATATTAAAAATATAGATGATAAATTGTATAGAAAAGTATTCAAATTTAAAAGGAAAAATAAAAACTTTTATTTTTTATAAACCATAGTCTTGTTTTTTATGATAAGTTGATTTTGCATTATCAACAATTAAATAAATATTTCTTTGAATTTACTATGTTATTATAATTTAATTTCTATGTATGGGAAATTTAATTATCATATAACTATATTTGAACAAATTTTTTAATGGTGTACTTATCTTTGATTTTAAATATACTTTAAAAAGTTTTCCATTTTATCATCATTTGTGGTGTAAAAGTTTTATGTTAAGTGTATAATTTTATTATAAATTCTATCTTTAAGTAACCTCAAATATAAATTCTTTATTTAGTTCAAATAGGTACAAAAGATACAAAAAAACTTGTATAATTTTAAAGTTATTCAAGAACTTTTTTTAACCATCTTATTTTAGATGATCTTTATTAAATATCAGATAAAATGGCATTTTTTTCCTCGTTGATTGCTTTTTAAAACTAATTATTTTTTGAGCCTATAATGTATTGTGTTGTTTTATTTAAATTGTTCATTTTTTAAAATGCATAATTCCAATTTTTTCTTTAAATTTGATAGTATTATAAATTTTTTATATATCAAATGACATTTTTTTCTTTTTATAGAAAAATTGTAAACATTTTTTTTCAAATTAATAAAAAATAAAATTTTTATAGTCATTAAAATAGTTAAATCTTTTAAAAGCTTTTTTAATTATCATCTTTAATATTTATTTTTCATTCTTTTTTTATCCTTTAAAATTCCAATATATAATATAATTTAATGCAATTTTCTCTTAATATCAAATTATTTACAATAAGAATATTTTTTTTGAAAACTTATAAAAAAAACACAATTCATTCTTTAGTTAATCTGAATCAAAAATCAAACAACTTTATAGTTGACAATATACACATCTCTAAACAATATTTGATAAACTAAAGTCAAATCCTACGGGACTTGATGCTTGAGTTTAAAACCTAGTGGTCACAATTTATTGCATATTATGAGGAGTTTAGAAAATGGTAGAAATATGTAATATCTAGTTTAATTTTTGGAGACAAAATATCTTAAATTTTTATTGTAAAATTATTGAGATAAAATAAGCTTTTAAAAATATTTTTACTATTGTATTTAAAAATTTTCCCCCATCTTTACTAATGATATAAATATTTTTATTCAATTTTTATGACTTTTATGCTTATTTATCAAATTCAATTACCACTCTTAGAGTTGATCTAACTTTTATTTTTTTCCATAACAATTTTCATTTTATAGTTTTGCTATTTCAATTGAGGATAAGTATATGTTAACCTGTTCTATAAAAATTATCTAATAATTTTTAATAACATTTAAAAGAATTAGTCTCAAATTATACTTCTTTGGTTAAAATAAATTCATACTCCATATATTTATGCCAAAATATTACTCCTCTTTTTAATTCTTATTAATTAATACAATGTATTTTATAGTAGTCATTTTTTGACTGGTATTTCATATGTAAATACAATTGAATTGTAAAAAATTATATTATTATAACTTTATGGGTATAATTGCATATTATTTTTGAGTACGTATCCAATAGTTATTATTTTTATATAAACATTTATTAACTTCTTTTTTAATATAAAGTTTATATTAAATCTTAAGTATTATCTTATATAAAATAATTATCTGTATAATCTTGATATGTGAAAAATAGGATGTCAAAGCAATCTTATATGAATATTTATATGGTACTTTAGTTTTTTATTTTTCCACTTCATATTTATTTTTAATAAAAGATGAGTGATATATTTTGTTGACTTTTAAGCGTCTTAGAGATTTTCAAAGATACTAAATCAATGGTAAGTATTTTTTTTGGTAAAAGCTATGTAAATTCTTCTATTATTATATATAAATTATTTTAAGAAATGTTTATATATGAGAGAGTTCATATAATAATAAAAGTAAAAAAAAGATTAAATATAATAACTTTGTTAAATTATCGTTCAAGTAACTAAGTTAATAATTTCTTTATCCTGAGCTAGTCACTTAACTTCATCTATGTCGCCAGAAGATGGCAAACAAAAATAGACAAAGATGAAGAATAGACATAACATAGTATAAGTGGAACGAAGGACATGCATATAAAACATATATATATGTATCATATATATATATATATATAGATTTATGCCACTTACATACATACAATGCCTGTTTTCAAGTTTATTACTAAGTTAGAAAAGTGACGCTGAATTAATGTAGCTTTTTACTCCTTATCATTTTATTGCTTTTTTTATATAGTAATAAAGCATATACAAAATGATAAATATGTTTTTAGTCTAAATTACTTCTTTTATTTTTATTTGGCACATAGCTGATTGAGTAATTACTATTTTTTTCTCTAGAACTTTTCAAATGTCATTTATAAGAAATATTTATTTGGTAAAAAAGTAATTCTAAATTATATTTAAAATATATAAATATGTATGCTTTAATCATTTCATCTTTATTATTAAAGTTATATAGATGTAAAAATATATTTTTATAATTAAATATTACATAATATTATGTATAAGAATATTGTTTTCATAATTTTTTATTCATATTATAAAAGATGTTGTTAACAAAAGTGTATTAATATATATTTTAATTGATGTATTTTTTTAATTAAGGTAAACTCTTGAATATAATGTTGAATTTTATTTGTTAATTTTATTAGTTCTTACGAAAGTAAATAAACTTTTTGCAATTTTTAATTTTAATATGTCGTACACATAACAAAAGGATTGCCTAATATATATTATTTATGAAAAAAATTTAATTATTAAATAAAACATTCTTATTATTTTCTCTTTTTTTTAACTGTGACATCATTTTGTGGTTGAGTATATGTAATTTCAAAAGAAATGTGTTAGAATCATTTTAAGTTGATGAAATCCAGGTAAAATGTATAGTGTTATTAAATATTTTACTACTTACATCCTCTTTTATTATTTAAATTGTCAAAACTTATTCACAAATTATTTGATAGTTACTCATATGTAAATTTTTTATTACCTATTAAAATAAAACACTTATCATTGTCTCCTGACTCGTTATTTAATTTCTAATAAACTATTTTAATAAGTATTTATGATTAATCAAACACACATCTTTTTGTATACATTTCATTTTTATATTTTTAATATAAATTTTATATTTTTAAATCATTAACTTTTTAGAATTCCTTTTATTTTATAACTATGTATCCTCCATAACAGTATCAAATATCCATTTATAATAAATTTTTAGTTAACATTCATTTGAATTGTTGTTTATATAGTAAAAATTTTTTAGTGACCTCAATTGAAACTCGACGATTTGTTGAAGTTTTCGTTAATGTTAATTGATACATCATATACTATTCTTACTTACCATAAAATACTTCTTTTACTGTTTAGACATTTAAATTCAATTGATATTTGGTAAAATTAGCCTTTTAAATTTCTTTTCTTATCAACATATCTAACTAGAATATATGTGTATTGTTATATATTATAATACAAAAGTATTATACTTTAACAAGATTCTACTTTTATTTTAAAATATATATTTATTTCAATTGAATATTAAAAAAGATATTTATTTTTGAGTATTTTTACTATAAATCTTATTAATTTACATATAACTGTTTTTTTAAATATAAAATATTTTGCAATTACTTTATTGTATTTTAAAAAAGTTTTACATAATGAATATTGTTATTACTGAAAATCGTTATTTATTAATATAATTGAGTATTATAATAATAATTATTAGAAATATATGAAATATTGTTCATATAAAATCCAATTTTTATTACGTAGTATATCTAAACATACAATATTTTAACAATCCATTTATATGTAAATCTTAATAAGCAATGTTTTTGGAAATTATTATGTTAAAAGAACGTTTAAAAAATTGATATATTATAGATCATTTAAGGTGGACAAATACATTCATCTACAAGAATTTTTATCTTTCATATACCTATTGTTAATAGTATTTAATTGTCAAAATGTTTTAGTATATACCAATCTAATTGTCAATAATTTAACAAATTATAGTACAAAATCATATATCTTAACTTATAGTTACTATATAATATGTATGGTAATATGACTATTGTGAAAAATTTATTTCCACATATCTTTCATAATATAAATTTTTATATAATAATCAGGTGTTGCTGAACTGTCCCTACTATATTTATTTATAAGTTTTGTTTTTAAATGTTCATTATTCATGACAAATAAAATTTCATTTTTTTATATAATAATCTTTTAGTATAACTTTTCATTAATTCAAACAAAAAATGAGAGCAAACTTTTTTTTTAGTTATAATTATCAATAGAAAAACGAACGTTATTTTTTGTCTAGTATAAAAAAGAATGATTTAACTATATTTTAAAATTGTATTTTATTGCTCTTACAATAAACCTTGAATATGTCTTTACTATATGATATTATTTTGGAAATGTGTAAACTAAAAACTAATTTCTTCTTTAATACTATCTATTTTAGGCATTCTAAGTTTGTAAAACATTTAAGAACTTTATAGATAATAATTATTTTATAACATTTTGATCTATATATAAAAATCGATTGTTATAATTTTTTAGAAGCATAAAACTAACTTTAGATTACTGTTCTATTAATTATCTTTTCAAATCTATTCAACTTATTCAAAAAAGTTAATTGAAAAAAATTGAAATGTTATCCAAATATTTACTATTAATTTATTACACATACATTTTAGAATAATATATATTTCTCATAATATTCGTGTGTTTTTTTTTTTGAGAAATATAAAATATTATCGTTACAATTTTACAAATAGTTTCTATATATATTTTTATTTTTATAATTATACCTAACATATCAAAAGAGGACAATATCGATATATAATAATAAAGATAAGTAGTTGAAATTTAAAATATTTTCATTCAATCTTTCACATGTTTTATAGCCTCTAAAACGTTTTTATTTTATAATTATAAAATGAGTTTAATTAAATAGAATTTATATTTATATACATTTGTTCATAACTTTTTATTTACATCTATAACTTTTCCACTTCCTCTTATATGATTTTATTATTTCTACAATATTAATTTTTGCATCAAATTTTTCTATTAATAATACTAAAATGTCACTTTTTTATTTCTAAATAAAAAATAATAATTAAGTTTTTAATAATCATTGAAATTCTAGTTTATTAACTTTTACTTATTAATAACATTTAAATATTTAAAAATATTCGTATAATATTTTTTATTTCCTCACACAAATAATTAGTTGCACATAATTTAATAGAACAATATATATTTATTTTATTTAGTCTTAATATATAACCACTAAATTATTAACAAAATAATGAGATTTAAAAAATCTATTGATATATCTAAATCTGTGACATTCCACGATTTTTGTGCTATCTCTGAAGAGGAACAAGAAGTTTTTGAAAATATAAATAAATCTAATGAAGAAAGTAACTCATTATCAGAATCTCCTATTAAAAAAATATCACAACAATCAGATGGAATCTCATCCTCTCCATTGAATTCATTTTCCTCATGGTTGCAATTTTTTATGTTTAAAAAGAAAAGACATTCTTACAATATTAAATCAGTTATTAGGCCATCGATATCATTGTGTTAGTTATAAAAACTTATTTAATTATCAGAAATTTATTATTATTATATTTTAGCTGTGGTACATGAAACAACAGCATTAGGCTCAGATGAAAATGATGTTGGTGAGGAGGATAATTGCATAGAGGTATCACCTTCTTCAAGTGACCAAACATCGTCATTATCATCGGGTCAACCTTCTAGTCATGAAGATACTTCACTTACAACTACAACAACTGGAGGAGGAAGACAACGTTATATACCAAATATTAAAATGCGTCCTAAAACAAATAGAAAATGGAGTGAACAAGATATTCAAAAACGTTTATCACTTCCTCCTGATATTAAATTACCATTAAATGTTGTTGAAAAGTTAAATCGCACACCAACATTGGATCAACCATTAACAAGAAAAAGCAGGAGAGCATCATTAAGTGAAATTGGTTTTGGAAAGCTAGAAACTTATCAGAAAATTATTGGTCTAGGAGAGGGAACATATGCAACTGTATATCTAGGAAAATCATTATTAACGGGAAAAAGTGTTGCTTTGAAAGAAATTCGTCTAGAACCAGAGGAAGGTGCACCATGTACAGCAATTAGAGAAGTATCTTTATTAAGAAATTTAAAACATGCAAATGTCGTTACATTACATGATATTGTTTATACTGATCGGGTTTTAACACTTGTATTTGAATTTGTAGAGCGCGATCTCAGATTTTATATGGAGGAAGTTAATAATCAAATTAGTCTTGATAATTGTCGTTTATTCCTCATTCAATTATTAAGAGGTCTTACATATTGTCATAAAAGAAAAATTCTTCATCGTGATTTAAAACCACAAAATCTTTTAATCAATAGAGCTGGTGAATTAAAATTAGCTGATTTTGGTTTAGCAAGAGCAAAATCTGTACCAACAAAGACATATTCGAATGAAGTTGTAACTTTATGGTATAGACCACCAGATGTTCTATTTGGATCAACTGATTACTCAACACACATTGATATGTGGGGTGTTGGGTGTATATTATATGAGATGATTGTTGGTAAAGCAATGTTCCCGGGAACATGCGCTAATGATCAACTAGCATTAATATTTAAAAAATTAGGACTTCCAAATCAAGATAATGGAGCTTCCTTTATTGAGTGTCCCAAATTTAAAGAGATAGAAGAGAGTGTTAAATTAATGATACGTGCTGAGGAACGTTATAATGGGCAAACTAAAAAATATTTAACATTTGAAAAAATTTTACAACGTTCGTCACCAAGACTATGCAAAGATAGTATAGATATATTATCAAAATTATTAAGGGTAGGTTATCAGCCTAAAATTTTAGTAATGTAAACATTTTTATAGTACAATGGTAAAGAAAGATTGTCAGCAGGAGATGCCATGCACCATCAATTTGTATCAAATTTTCCATCAGAATTATTTAGTCTTCCTGATACAGCATCAATTTTATCATTGCCCGGTGTGTCGTACATTCACGAAAATTCAGTTTCAAGGCAAATATATTAAAAAGTTTTCCGCTATTAATGAATAAATTTTAACACGGATTACTTTTTTAAATACTTAAAAATTATTTTTTTTAGCAAATTACAACTATTTTACTGCTCATTTATAATAAAATATGATGTATCATTTCATTTTTATCTATATACCAAGTTATTATAATATCATAATAATTTTGCTGATAATATGTATAGTCAAAAAGATAAAATATCATAGAATAATCTCTAATATTTTCATTTTATACATAGATACATTTTAAATATTACTATTTAACATTAATTTACCTTATTGAAAATTTCCAGTAATAACGTATTTTTAAATGACTATTTTTCTAAAAAGCTTTAAAATGGCACATAATAATTTTTCTTTTATATAAAGAGAAATAAACTTAAAATTTGTCTAATAGGTAAAATTTATTATTAATTAAAATATTTTAATTATCATTACATAATATATAAATTGTACTTTTCGTAAAGTTCTATATTCCATTTCTTTCCAAAACGATCACTTTTTTTTTCAATTTGAATGAAATTTAATGATATGATTGCTTCCTTTAAATTTTTTATCGTAAATCTGAATTTTTTAAATTGGTGCTAATGTGTTCTTTTATTTTACCAATAAAAATGAATTTGATATAAAAAAATAAGCCAAGTTAGGAAAAGTTCATCTATGATAATTTATTGCAACAACTATAAAAATTAATAACGGATTAGGGAAGTCTTTTCCTGTATTATTTTTTCAAATTAATTATATACAGATAATACTTATTATGGCTATAATATTAATAATTAGGTTTCTTATAATATCATGTTAATATATTAAAATTATTGAAAATGTATATTTGTATGTTTCTATAAATATAAATTCTCGATTATTTACTAAACATTTAAATATAGAAAAGTTAATTTTTTTTATAAAATAAAATAAAAGATAGTATTTATTTTTAATGAGATATAAAATTGCTAGCAAAGTAAACTTTATTACTATATGTTTTCTTAATGCTAATAAAATAAAATTTCTTTATTATTATAAAAAGTTAAACTAAGGCTTGACGTTACCAATATAATGAATTAATATGATTCATATAAACATTGTAAAATAAACTTTTATTTTCCAATTTGTTTATATATCAATGTTTATAAATATTGAACTAAAATATGATTTTGTCCAAAGATACATCTTTTTTAAGTTTAAAAGACAATAATTGTTTATAAATTTTATAGAAACAATAATTAAACACATTTTTTTGTCATTCTCTTCCATAAATTTGATCAAAGCACTTTAAAAAAGCTTCTTTTTTGTATTAAATTAAAATATAGCGCTAAACTTGTAAATATCATTATATAAAACTGTTTACGCTTCTATATATTCTTGAAATAATAATAATTTATTTGGTACTGTTCCTTTTCGGTAGGGTCATTTTGGAAATACTATTTTTGAATATTAAAACAAATTTTATTTAAATTTTTATTATCTATATAAATAGAACAAAGAGTGTTTTTAACAATTTTCACCCATCGACGTTTTCAATTTTTATATCTCAATAATAGCCATTAGGATCTTGAATACTCTACTTGGGCATTGTGTTAATGAATGGTTTACTATTTCTACAGCACACCTCACTAAATGTATACAGACGTAGTTAATTTTGCATAATAAAGTTAGCGAAATTTCATTCAATTTTTCTATTTTTTTTTCTCATTATCACTAAGAAAATACCATGCTATCATTTTAGATCAATTTATTTTATCATATTATCACTTTTCTCATCTTAATTATTTAAATTTTAAGTGACTTAATAGAGGTATACGCTACCAAAATGACCGGTGTGCGTTATCAGTTATTTATGCCTCAAAGATATTTAAAATTTTAAATTTTTTTCAATATCACTAGAAAAGTATTGTATAATCATTATTAATTACTTTATTTTATCATAATATCACTTTTTACTAACAAAAAAATAGTTTCAAAAATGGCCCTACCGAAAAAGAACAGTACCATTTATTTTCCAATTCTGTTACCTTTTATGCATTTATTATTATTTTAATGTCTTTTTGTTCTTATTTTTTATTTCTTATTCATAAAAACAATGAGCAAAAACCTATGCAAATATATAGAATTTTATGTCAATTATTATTTATATTTCCCAATTTTTTATCTTTAATATGAATATTAAATTAAATTATCAGTTAATGTATAATAGTTTCAATAAATTTTGCATGACATTTTTTATAATAAAACCATAGTGAAGAAGTAAATTTTATTTCCTAAGATTTTGTTTATATATAACTATATATAATGTTAAGAGTTATTAATAATGAACTGAAAGTAACATATTATATTAAATTAACACATATTACTTTTATAATTATACTTCATAACTATTATTACTCATTATTATTTATAGCTTTTATTTTTTTTCAATAAACAATTCAAATGTCTTTAGATATCTTTGGTGATATATGCTTGTTTTAATTAACTAAAAACATTAGAATATTTAAAAATATTATAAATAATGATATTCTTAATAAAACGGGCAATATTTATTATAATAATATTTGGTGTGTTCATTTATATTAATAATCAAATAGGAAATTATAAAAGTAACAATTTAGTTAGTTTATATTTCGTTTTTTTTTCTATTAATAAATTTCAATATTATTTTAGAGACTCAGTAATAAAGTTTATCAATATAATTTTTCAAAAATACGTGTCCCAGAGAGTAGAGATAAAAATAATGAAAAAAATATATTTAGTGATAATAATAAAGAATTATTAGAAAATTATAAAATGTCTTTTAATTATAAGGGACAAAAAATTGTTATTGATGATATATTATTCGATGATACCTACAGCACTTTTGAAGAACGAACAAATTTTAATATTCCAAAAGATAGTAAGAAAAAGAAAATTTTATCAAAAGTATCATATATAACAAACGATAATCTTGGTGGTTGTAGTGATTGGAATTGTGAAATTATTACAGAAGATAACAAAAATGATGTCATAGATGGTGTTATTGTATCAAGTCTAACTGAAATTTCACAGTACAAAAGTAATATTTTTGTTGGCTTACTAACACAAGAGTCACCTGCACATGATACTACAGGTTCATTAGCAAATAATGTTGTCTACCCTCATACATTTATTAGTTTTCGTCATGATTCATATACCTCAAGTCCGTATGGTTATACAGTTCATTTAGCACCAGAGTCGCAATTACTTAAAAACCCAATAACAGAAAATGACTTAATAAATAAATCAAAATCTATATCGTGGATGGTGAGTCACTGTCAAACACCATCGAATCGAGAAGGATACGTTAGTGATTTAAAAAAGTATATTGATGTTGATATATATGGTGCTTGTGGTAATAAGGACTGTAGGAGAGAAAACAATTGTAATGATGTTGACAAGGAGTATTATTTTTATCTTGCTTTCGAAAACTCTATATGTAAAGATTATATAACAGAAAAATTATGGTATCGTGGTTATAATCGCCCAATTATACCAATAGTCTTAAAAAAATCTATCGTTGAAAGTTATGCTCCACCTAATTCATTTATAGCTGTAGATGACTTTAAAAATCCTAAGGAATTAGCCAGTTATCTTAAAGATCTAATTAAGGATAAAAATAAGTATTTATCTTATTTTGCATGGATGAAAGAGTATAAAGTAATATTCTTAGACGGTCAAAATCATGATATTGCTGAAAGACCTTGGGGATTTTGTCAATTTTGTAGGATGCTCCATTCTAATATAAATAAAAATTATACCAGAATGAGTAATTATGAAAAATGGTGGAATAATAGTTGTGAAAAAAAAGGTACATTGGTAGATGAACATATCAAATGACATTTATTAAATTATTTATATATTATCAAATATCATTCCTTTTTTCCATATTATATATTGAAAATAATAATAAAAATATTAGACTTTAAACTAGATATGTAATTCTTAAGTTGTTTATTGATTTCATTAAAATCAACTGTAATATTTATGAATAACAAAAACTTTCTGCCTATAAATAAATAATAAGATAAGTTAAAAAAAATTATGTTAAATTAATAAGTTTAGTTTAATTAAATATTTCTAAATTTATATCCATCTCTTTTTCATCCATTATACTATGTACTCAATACTAATAAATTAAATGATCTCTTCAATACTTTTATCAGCAGGAATTTGTCCACATTTTATTAAATCTTGACAATCCTCACATAATGGTTCTCTTTGTAAGGAATTTCTACGAACACACTCAAGAAAATGTGCAAAAATCTTATTTTTATACTCCAGAGCTTCCTTTAATCCCTCTAATTCAGCTTTCTTTTTTGATCTACTAGCTTTAGCTGATAATTTATTTTTAATTTTTCTTCTGACTTTTTTTAATTCCCTTTCTTGAGACTGTGTTAATGGAAATGTTAAAGGAATTTCAAATTTCTCTTGTTTGTAAACAGCTACCTCCTCAGCTGTCAATACAACAGGTCCTTTTTTACCAGACTGAAAATATATATTGTTATACTAAAGTTTCATCTTTATTGATAAATTTATATGGTTAGTGGAGGAAAAAAACTTTACTCAAGTAAATTAAATAAAATACTCCAATAACCTAATTTTTTATAAGATAATCTGATAAGATTCATTAGAAATCATTATTTGATTTCTCTAAAACACAGCTTTTAATATGTAGTAAAATTTGTGACATTTTTAAAAGTTAATAGCATTCGAAAAAATAGAAATATATAAAATTTTATGTATATTTCATATCAGCATATTTTTAACAGACTATTAGAATAAAATTTACCTGTGCAGATATTTTATTTTCTCTAATTGCAATATCGTCCCATTTTCTTTTATTGGTAAAGGGGGATGAAGATTGGTTAATTTTGTATAAAGATGACATTGAAGAATTTCTGGATGATGATGTTGTTGGTGTCGTTACTATCGATAATGAATTTTTAAAATTATCTCTTATAAATGATTTTGAAGATGTGGTTGAATAATTATTAGATTTGCGGCGATTTTTTGGTAATGATACATCATGAGAATCTGAAATAAATAATTTATTAATTATTATTAATATAATAATTTTGTTAAATTTACCATCACTAAAAGAGTGATTATCAAAATATTGATCAATAGAGCTAGAATAATCATAAATTTTTGTTTTTTCAGTACTATTTTCTAGCTCACTCATTGAGACAGGAGAAATAGAGTTGCTATTAAAATTTGAAGAAAATGTCTCTGATGAAAAATTGTCATAATACATTTCATCACTATCTTGGTATAATGGTGATGTTATATCATTTTCATAAGGATAATCTTCTTCTTTAATGTCAAAGGAAAATTCATCATCAAAATAAGATTGATTTGATGTATTATTTTTTATTGAATTATTTAATGATGACAAACATTCGAAATTCATATCATCAGGATACATATTGTATAGAAGATTTCACACAAATCAATATTATACGGAAGGGAATATTCTAAATAAAAAATAAAAATTTTCTAAACATATATGATAAAAAGAATTTTCATATAACTCAAAATATTTACATATATAAAACAGATGATATATAGTATCCATATATTGAAAGTAGGTATTTAAATAATCATTGACATATGGAAGTATATTTATTAAAATAAAATGGTTAAACTATTTTATAGTACATATTTTTTATAATAAAATAGAAAAAATTGTTACAATTTGTAACAATTGATTTATAATGACAAAATATAACTGTACTTAAGTTGTATGTGTGTTTAAAATTTGGCTTTTTGTTCCATCATTCAAGCAATGATTATTCTAAATCAAATAAAAGAAATATCATTGTCGTAGTGATTATAAGGTAAACATGGATAGATATATTGTTTTTACCCCTTAATGCAACGTTAAAATTGTGCTTAATATTTTTAATTTAAATATTTATTTTGTAAATAAATAGACAGTTAAAGTGAAAGAAATAATGATTAAATTGTACACCTACAAATTTAAAATGTAATGTCAAAATATTTTAATGATTGTTCGTAAATATACGAAAATAATTATGTTAAAATTTAAGTTCATATTATGTGATATACCAACTGATTAAAGCTTTAAATAGAATACTTCAAAATAAATATATAACGAATTTCTCAATTTACATTTAAATAAAATCACATTTTTAAACTTCAAATAACATATATTTTTTAATGTTTTGAAAAGATATTTTTATACATTGTTAATAGATATTACAGAAAAAATGTACGTATGGTAAATTGTTTATAGATGGAAGTTTAGGATAATTCAAAGTTTAAAGAAAAAAAATTGCTAACTTATAGAAAATATAATAATAATATGTGATCATGTGTATTGAAATTAGGAGAGATTTCAATAAATTTTATATAGGTTCTTATGAGAAAAAGAAATAACTCGATAGATATGTGATTAAAGTTAGTTGTAAATACTGCCGCATAGACATATAAGATAAACAAGGCAAAAAGTATGATTATGTATGTCTTTCGATAAATAGAGGCATCTTTCAAAAAATGTTCACAAATGATCGAAATTAATGTGAGATACAAATTTATATACCAAAAACACTTTTAATAAAAAGAGGGTTAAACGAGATGATAAAGATAACTCTAATTTTATCTTGATATTAAATCAATCAAATCTAATGTTATGATAAGAGTATAATACAAAATATTATTAATAAGTACGAAAATATATAACAATAAAAATTAATATCCAAATATTATATAATATATTTTATTACGAAAATTCTATACATATATATGATATATAAATACAAACAAAAAATTTATATAATCTTTCATTTTAGATAAATGTTTCAATTTTTGTTATTAATTATAGGTTAAGATTTTTAATGAGTCATAAAAAAAATAGAAAAATAAATTTGGAATATAAAATGGTATGAGAAATTAACATGGTGCATGATATGTGCTATTGATAATAAAAGATGGATTGGTAATGTGGTATTACATAACAAATGTTCACCAATGCATTTTTACCACCACTTTCTTCTAATGCAACTAATGTTTTATGAATATATTGACTTAAATGATAGTTTGAATCATTTTTTTTGTTGGCCTTTTCATTTGAAAATGATATTTTAGAATATGGTTGTCTTAAAGGAGATAGTAATTGTTTATAATATGGTACCAAACTTATTCCAATATGTTTAATTTTTGTCATTTTTATAATGATGCCTAAGATTTTTATCTTTTTTTCATCATTCCCATAGTCTAATGCTTTTCTAATAGCCGTAACTATTTCTGTTAATACTTGGAAAATAACGTATTCCGTTCCAGGTAAACATAATAAAGAATCAAATGCTTCCAATGCAATAGTTTCATATGGCTAAACAGTAAAATTAAATATTTATAATATTGTTTGCATATTATATAATATTCATATACATATTTTTATATATTTGTATATCTAATAAATATTTATTTTAAAAAAGTGGAAATTTCTATTATTTTTTCACATAATTTGATGAATTATTTTAAAATTAACTTTTCTAATTTTATAGATAGAAAAACTTACAGATTCTGAGCACGGTAAACCTAATGTTACAATACGTATTAATTTATTTATTGTCATAATATCCATCTCTTTTAATGGAATGTTCCACAGGATTGTTTTTTTTTTGATTCCATCAACTAATTGAAGTGGTATTTGTCTATCCAGATAAGCTGTTTTAAAACGATTTATCATTTTTTTTGTGACATCATCCATATTTTTGATTTTCGAAGATTTAGCGTATTTACATGGTAATGTAAACACTTCGGTGTTTTTTTGAGTAGATTGGATTGAAAATGGTGGGACTAATTTAATAAATGATTTCTGTTTTTCATAAGTTATTTGTAAACGTTTGTTATCTTTAACAAAGTTGATATTGTTATTTTCTCTATTATTTTTTTGTTCACGTTCTTCAAATATATGAAGACTTTTACTTCTTCTAGTCATAGTAAAAATATATTTTAAAATATTAAGAGGTATTGGATAAAAATCTTACACTTTAAAATGTTAAGTATATCTTATGTCTAACATTTTCTTGGTCCAATGGATACATGTAAATGCATATACATTAATGACAAATTCGAATAATTTTTGTCAAAAGACTTCTACATTTCGAGGTACATGTTTATTCAATTGCATGCAATTAATTTATGTGAACAAATTCTTTCCAAAAATTTATTATTAAGGCAATTGAAATGGTAAAGGCATAAATTGGGACATAAAACTAATAAATAAAAAAATCACAATTATAATACATTTTTTATCACTATTTAGATGCAAACATTAGAATTTTATATATGATATCTAAACAATAAACTTAAAATCTTTTTTATTTACAATAATAAAAGTAAAATTTAAAGCAGCTGTTACCTTATATGTTTAACCATTATAAATCGCAAATATTAGCAATTGATAAATCATTACATACCTTTTTGTTAGATTGATCTTTTTAATACAATTAAACAATGGATATGATTTACCTTTGCTACTTTATCTTTCTATTGATACGTGTTAAATGATTGTCATTTTTATTAATTTGATTATGCCAACATATCAAAGTTTACTCCATATGATAATAAATATGAGTAATTTTATGTAACCAAAAGGTAATTATCAGTAATAATATAATAGTTCATTATAATTTTTAACCAACTAGCAATTTAAATTAAATACGACATTATTTTCTTTAGAAATTACAGTATACTTTAACTTTTATAATGTATATTGCAACAAAAACTTATTAATTATTTTTATCTAATACGTATAGGAAAAAAATTAAGCACAATATCATTATCTTTTACTTTAAACTGACACATTCATTATCTTTTCTTAACAAATAAAATAAAATCATGTTTTTTTCATTAATTCATTCACAACCAATAAATAGTAATCTATCGCATTTTTTAAATACTCTATATTTAGCAAAGTTAAATATAACAATTTAATATTCATTGTCTATTTATGTTTGTTTTATATCCACTAAACAAAAATCACATGAATCAATTTTTATAATCAAATTTTAACATTTAGATTTCATCATATTAAATAATTGTCCTCATAAAATTTAATAATTTTTATGGTTACTAAATATGGATATGAGTACTATTTATCTAAATTCTTTGGCATATGAGACGGCTCTTGCTAATACACTGCATAATTCAACATTTACAAATGTTTCTACACATCCAGGTACTCTTGTATCAATTACAGATTCATCCCTCAATAATTGGGATTATTCTTCAACTCCTATTATATCTTTAGATAATTATCAATCAACATTCGATTGGCCTACACCATCTGTTTGTAAGGAACCCTCAGAAAATCAAAGATCACGACAAGAAAGTCCATTTGGGTCTAATGTTTCAATGCCTTTACCAAATCAAATGGATGATAATGGGTTAGTTAAAAATATTAACATCAATTTTTATTTTATTTTCTTTAGATGTCAGGTATTTCGAAGAAATGAAAGAGAACGCCTTCGTGTAAGGTGGATTAATGAAGGTTACCAACAGATGCGTAATATGCTTCCAGCACAATATGTTAAAACAAGAATGAGTAAATTGGAAACCCTTAATTTGGCAATTGCTCATATAAAACATTTAAAAAAACTTTTAGATGATTCACAGCATAATAATAAATGTGACTGCTACAAACATTGTATGAAATAAATTTTTATTATTAAATGATAACAGTCACAAAAAAATAATTAGTCATTTTTTATTACTAAAAGTTTATTATGTTTTTTATTTTTTTATGAAAATATAAAGTAATATTATTAAAGTAGTACCAATATTATTAAGTTATAACCTTTTTATCATTTACTAAACAATAAAATATCACTTATAATTATATTAGCTTGTAATTTTATTAATCTTCGTATTAATAATTTTTTTTAGCTTTCAGATCCATTCTTCATAAAGAGGAACAAAAATTTTAGTCGGTAAAAGTACAATAATAAAACATATTTCATTAAATTGTCCATTTGGTAAGTGACAACTTTAATCCCAACAGTAAGCTATATATTAAAAATATGATATACTTTTTATTTAAACTGACAACGACTAAAAAAATTCAAATATAGCCAATCTTTTATTGTTAGACATAGATTTTTTTGTTAATTTATTTATATATGATGATAACTAATCAATTGTTAAATTTCAACAACTTTGCGAGGTTAAAAATTAAATTCACTAATTTATATAAAAGTTAACAATTTGATTGTAAAAGTTTTGAGCATAATATAAAAGGTAATATAACAGTGATGAGAAATGCTGTTGAGTATATACTTGTATGGCAATTACTACGTTTGGAGCTATTACATCTATCCCCAAGACAACTGCATACGTATACTGTAACGGAATCATCTACTGGATATAAAAATAAATCAGAAGCTTTTACATATCTGCAACTATCAAAGCGATCCAATAAATTCATTGTTCGATTTCTGAATCCCAATTTTGTTAATTTTGTAGAGCAACCACGAATGGTTAGTTTTTTTCCCGTCCGAATACCTAAACTTATGATATCTTGTGTTATTGTTAGACAAATGTTTCTACACGAAACAGTACCCATGTATCTATCATTTATAGGATCATTACATTCATCAGTAAAATTTCTTGGTTCATAAAAATGCCTTAAAAATATATAGTTAAGTGAAGTATGATAGACAATTAAAAATATTTTATGAAAGTAATAAAAATAACTTACTCTGACAATACACCATTATTTCTAAATGCATCTTCATATTGAGCTGACATACAACTATAACACCGATTTATTCTTATATATGGTAAAACAAATGTGTTTAATGTAAATAATGAGTAAAATATTATTATTTTTGTTGAGATAACCATTTTTATATAATAAAACAAGTACTTTTATATTTTGTAGAAATAATTTTGATTCAAAAAATATTTAACATGCCAAGTGTTGACTTAATAGGGAAATGAAAATTTTTTTCTCTGTTTTTATCACTTCTACAAATGAAAATTTTATAAAATTAAAATGATAAATTGTTTTAACGAAATATGTTGTTTTTGGAATATCTTTATTGTTGTAAATATTTTATTTGATCTTTAAAATAAAGAAATATATTTAGTTTTTAATGTAAAATTGTTAGAAAAAAATGATGTGCAATAATAGTACAATATTTTGTAGAGAGAAAGTTATAAATATGTTTTAAAATGGATATTAAAAATGAAGAGGTATTTAAATTGACAATTAATTATTAAAATGAAATTGTGAATTGAAGCGATTCATGTTTACATTAATAAATTATAATGATATTATCATATAAAATATGTAAAATGATAAAATAATTAAGAGTTATATAATAACATAAAATTAGACTTTTTTTGAAGTGATATTTTAAGAATTAATAATTGTTAATTTAAAATAGATGATATAAATAGGTATATAAAATATTTTATAAAAAGTGTATATTCACGATATATCAAGATTTCTAAATATAGGGTTAATATTTAATAATTTTGGGTGACACATTGAAGTTAGCAACAAAAGAAACTTGAATGGTAAATAAGAATCAGAGTATCTAATGGCAATCTCAAATGAAGATGTTTTGGTATCTTTGTATATAAAGCTATTATAGAAAATAATAAATAACCTTAGCTTATGTACTTGACAAAATAGGAGTACAACTTGATATTTTAATATAAAAAGACAAATTGCAATAAATTATACATTATCTACATTGAAAGTTAAATAAAGTCTATAGTGACATATAGTTAAAAAATGTTTAAAAAGAGAATATTTCATCAACAAGTTAGGAGTATGAATTTATTTGAAGAATATATTATTGGATAAAGTAAAAAATTAAGATAAATTAATTTTTTTATTTCCATATAATATTTTACAATATAATATTAAAAAAGGATATATAGATGCATAAAATGTCTTAAAAATTTTTAGACTTTTTATTAGTAAAAAAGAAAAGACAAAAGTGTTAACAATTTGATGTTAATCACTATGATAGGAAATGAGAGGAAATGACATATTATTATAGTGACATTTTCAGAAACCAATGCTCATTAAAATAATTCTATTCTTTAATATATATTCTTAAAAATTTAAAGAATCCTATTATATAAAGAAATATATCTCAAAGGATTGAATATAACAAAGTTAGCATTCAAAATATCTAACCTCATTTTGGGTCCTTTAAAATTTTCAAAAAATTGAACATTACGTAATTATATAGATTGCTCTGTCTAATAAAATTTATTTGAGAAAAGTTTAATTTCAATAAAATGAATAATAAAAAATCGCGATTTCTTATTCTTATAGAACGAAAGAGGTTTGTAAACTAATTTTTATTAGCTACTAAAAGTATGCAAATTTTTAATATCTTAAATTATATTGTTAAATTTGTAAATAAAAATAATAATCATTTAAGAGCATCAAAAATTTTGACAAGTTAATTTTATACCAATAATTTTTCATCTTCTTGTAATTTGTACAATTATTTAATCCATTGTTATGGAAAGCTTATATATATGACAAAAGATATGTCAAGATTTGACAATTTTTGCCATCCACCGATTATTTAAATTTATCATTATAAACATAAAGTTAGCAAAAAGAATTAAACAGATTTGTAGCATATTTCTTAATATAATCCTTCAAAATATTAAAAAGATAAATCATCAAAATATTGACATTTATAACAATTATTTCTAAAAACATGGTAAAAGTGTATATTTTTTGTTTGTAAATATTTTTTTCCTAAAACTATATTATTTATAGAGATAATTTATATCTCAAAATACTTTCATTTTACTAAAAGAATATACCTCTGTGATTTTTTATAAAAAAACTGCAGGTGATGAGTTTTATGTTTTTAAAACAAAAAATTGATAGTTGTACGGCATTAAATATAGGAAAAATTTATAAAAAAAAGTATAGTTAGAATTTTGCTATGAATGTTAAAAAATATGTATATTATTAAAAAGAAAATTTTTAATTATACTTGTTATATACAATAATTAATAGGAGATTAAAGTATGGTTCATAATAAAAAAGTTATTGCAGGTGATTAAATTTCACTTATTTATTAACATTAAAATACAAACAACAGATTTTTATTAGAATTTATTTAAAGTATAAGTAAGTAAAAGACAATATAAAAAAGAATAGATGCAAAAAGTTGTTCTTTAATTTAAAAAAAAAAATTATTAAATAAAATTTAAAAAGATTTTTTAAAAGTATGAACATTATAACTCTAAAAAAATTATAAATGAAAAATTAAAATGAGGAACATATTTTTTTCTATTTTTTGTTTTTGTATTCTTTCAAGATTAAAAATGCATATAAAATAAGTTTTTGAGACAGTATCCATTTATACCATCCTGCTCATTGATGTTTTTTAAATTTGATTTCCTTATTAATGCCATTTAGGTAAAAAATTTAAAGGATATATAAATATCGATAGATTATATAGAGGAAATTAGGTAAGTGATAACAATTTCTCTTTATACAGGTAAAACTATATTTGAAATGAAGATTTCATAATCTTCTATTTTTATAAAAAATATTATGCCTTTTCTACTGATTATTCTTTGGATTATATAATATAATATTTTTATCTACATTTGTGTATGATTCATCATATTTTGTTGGATAGCATTAATATTCTGACTATTCTCAAGACCTTTTTGTTGTTGTGATTGTGGAGGAATATTTAAATTATTTGGATTTGGAGTCATTTGATATCCAGGTTGGTTATATCCTTGATTCATATTAATATATCTAGGATCTACATTAATTGGCTGTTGTTCATTTCCTATTCGCATATGTTGCTGCATACCATTAGGTGGTAACATATTGTTATCCATATATTGATGTTGTCCATGAGGTGGTTGTTGGTAATTCATTGTATTCAAGCGATTCTCCTGCATCCCATTATTTATATTTGTTGTTTGCGAACGTTCACTTATTAAGCTTCTTAATTGTTGAGTTGTTGATTGTAATTGTTGTTGTGGTTGTGATGTGGGAAATTGTTGGTGTGTTGAAACTTGATTCATCATATTTGGTACTGACATTCTTTGATTGACATTATTCATTTGTAGCCCATTTCCATTTTCCGTTGACTTATGGTGATAATATCCTTGATTACTACCACCACCCATTTGGACTTGTGGGACAGGAGTAGGGAACTAAAAGTTTTATATTTTATTTATAATTTTAATGTTTATTATGTACCTGATTTGATGGTTGTTGAAAAGGTGGACCCATAGTTGGTCCTGGAGGAAGCTGCGTATTTTGTACAAATCCCTAAAAAACATCAATATAATTGGTTAATTTATATATATTATACTAACAAAGTCATGAAAGGCCTTGGCGTCAGCAGAAATGTCGTACATATGTCGTCTGTCAGGAGCTGCGCAATACAACTCATAAAATATACTAAATTAAAATAATTTAAGTTAAATAATTTTTATATAGAAAAAAGAATACTTACGAAAACCATCCTAACAAAACATTTGGTGTGTCAACTTCTGGAATTTTTCTGATATCTGTATTTATAACTTCTGATTGAAAAGCTTCTGCTGCTCTTGTACAACCTAATGTCCGTAAATAATCCAAGACATAACTAGCTAATTTTTCTTTAATCTCTAAATCTAAATTATTAAGTGGTTGATTTGAATTCTGTCCATTTGGCATCATATTTTCCTACTTTTATTCTATATATCTATAATATATTAAATATTTTATGAAAAAACATGAAAGCTACTTAAATATTTTTACGTTATTTATTTATATATGTGTAAAAAATATATGTTATTTGACTAATATCTTATTTATCAGAACGCGCAACTGATGAAAAAGTTATGATAATGAGTTCGATATATCTTAGATAGTAATATATGTGTATTAGAAAATATCACGCATTAATGTGATCACTAGAATGTTAAAAACAGGACATATAGTCTTATGTCGAGTTTGGTGACTCGCATATATGTACTTTCCATTTTATTGGCAGTGTTAACTAAAATGGTATCAATATAAAGAATATATTATATATAAAAGTAGAACCAAAATAAAGGCGTACGTTGTGTTGTTATATAAAATTAGAAGGGAACAACATATACTACTGGTATAGATGTTCGCGCTCACTAATTTCAATTCATATATATGTATATTTTTCATATAGAGGACAAAACGGTAAATAAAGATTTTAAGATTATTGAAAGAATTAATCGCTTAGAAAATGAATATGTGTAAGAGATATACACAAAAGAAGAAAAATGTGTTTTATAATATTTTTATAACAAGATAATAGAGCATAGAAAATATATTTATATATTTCCTTAACAAGAAATATATAAAATCAATGATATAACTTTAAGTATATATCTTCTCTATATTTATATAAATATATTTATTGGTTTAAATTTAATGAATAAAAAGCGCTTTAAAATGGTTGTTTTATAAATAAGAATAAAATGGCTTTCAATTTAATGAAGAAGATATATACAATTTATAATGTGGAAAACAAGATGACGGTTATTTTTGTCAATAAAATTGTTTTTCTCTAGATTATATCTTATTTAAAATTTTAACTTAATAATTTAAGATCATCAAATAATATATATTATTAAAAAACATTTAAACAAGAAAAAAAATATTTATAAAAAAATGGTTATTATTTTTCACTGTATTTTTTACTTGAACAGAGATTATTCCTTAACATATATATATTTTGTGAAGAAAACAGCTTGTCAAAAATGCAATAGGATTATCCCATTGAAGGATTTCCAAACACACTACAAAGTACAAATATTGTGCTCACTACTACTATTTTTCTCTTGGCACTCTGACAATTTTTTCACACTTTTATTATTTCATCATAAAGAAGAAGAAGTATATTCGTCATTGGGGATGTCATTAAATTTTTTTTTCTCTTTAGTTGTCCTAATTGCTTTGGAAGGGTTGCTTGATGATACATAGTGCTTACATCGAGATATTTTTCTTTTACCAAAATTTTGTACTCTTGTATATCTAATATAAACATTAGATCCTCGATTAACTTTATGATTAACAGTTGATACACAATTTTCGTTTAAACTACCAATTAATGTAGATGATTTTAAACTTGATTTAAATCTTCCAAACTTATATAAAAATGGATTAATACAAGTACTAGAAAAAAATTGGTTATTAATAAGTTATTATTTTATTACCTTGCAATCATTATTGTTTGTAACCAATTAAATTCATTATAGATTGTACTACATGTACTATGTTCTTTACATAAAACTCTTAATAATGCCAATATTTGGTATGGAAGCCATGTTAGAACAAATGATGCTATTATAATAACAGTGGCTTTAAGAAAACGAACCTGAGTATGATTATTACTAATTGGTTGCGATTCATCCTGTAAACATTTGCGCTTTCTCATTTGTCGTCTTAGTGAAAGACCAATTAAAATGTAGCACAAAATTACAACAATAAGTGGAATATAAAAAACAGTAATAACATGAAAAGCATTCCACCTATAAAAGATAAAAGCTTTTTAAAATATACTACAATTTACTTACACATTTTGAATATTATAATAATTTGTTGATATTGAACATTGGTAAAAATCATAATTTTCAAAAACTAAAACTGTCTCACGAAAAAGAAGCATTGGTGATGCACATACAATTGCTGAAATCCATGATCCCCAAATTAAATAACTTACACGTTTTTCACCATTTCTGTATGACGATAAAGGAGAACGAATACAACATAACATATCGATAGCAATGGCAGCAACAATATTTGACCACAAATGAAACGGCAGTACATAGGCAAATGAATGTATTTTACATAATACATTACCAAGATTCCATACAATATTATAAAACCAATATGTTCTCCATAAACACATAGGAAGAACCATTAAATGAGTTATAATAAGTTGTTTTGATAGTTTAATTAACCTTGATTCAGCATAACCATTTCTCTTTTTCCTACGATAAATATTATAAAAAAATGAATTTTAAGGAAAGAAAAAAACCTATTGTAGTGAATGAAAGCATGAATATTTAGAGGAGTTCCAATTATAAATATTAGAAGTTGACAGATCATTTCAACAATCTCAGAAGTAGAATGTTTCATGAATTCTGAGATATCACCAACCAGGTAAATATCGTTTGTTGTATTGAGTTGAATACTGGATATGGTAGTATTAGTAATATGATTCATGACTAAAAAAAACTACTTATTTTTTGTTAACACCCAAATCAACGTATTATTTATATAATATAAATACAATATGCAGGAAAATAATTTAAAAAATTTACAAGAATAAAATATTTTAACTATCCATAAAAAAAATTTTTCAATGAAATTTTTAATATATACCTTTTATCTATTGTTACAATTACAAAAATCAAATGGAAAATAATGAAGTATTTTAAATAAAGATAATTTAAAGAATAATTATTTTTAGAATAGATTTTACATATATACAGAATGGCCAAAAAGTTTTGACTAACTTTGAATTTGAATAACTCTTTTTTATTCTTCAAATTATTTAATGATTTTATGTCCATCCTATAGGCAACGCTTGGAGAAATTATATGGTATATAAATCATATTTAATAATAATCATCAAGTGAAAATATAAATATTTATAAAAAATTTTTTTATTAAATTAATAGAAGACATTTTTTCTGCTTAAGATTTTAGTAAACAATTTAATAGAATGGAAGTTAACATTAATTTTATAAAATATGACTAATTAAAGATATGCTTTAAAAATTCTACCTTATTACTGTATTTCAATACCTTAAAAAATATATAAAGTTTCAAGGAGCTAATTAAGTTTTATTTTATAACGTAAAGTGAATGTATATTTGAGTAATTTTAAAGTCAATTTGATGATTATTTATTCCCATGATTTTTATTGTAAACACAGTTTCATAGGTTTTGGCTAAATAATAATTGTAAAATTATTAAAAATATTTATAATGAAATAATATCATTAATTTTTGAGTATAGCTAAAAACTTTGCACCCACCATATATATAATAATTTTTTATAAAGCTCTTATTACTATAATGGCAATAATTAATAATACCTACAAATTTTATTTTGTAGTTAAGTTTAATTTTAAATATTAAAAAGACGAAAATAGAACATTACATTAAATTAGTTGTTATATAAATGATATTCAAAGATATCGAAGCATCACCTCTCAAAAATAAGCCCTATAATGCTTTATTTGATTCTTTTATCCTAGTAATTAATAAACTTTTTCCTCGATCTAATTTGGAAAAAAATACATTTTCCAATTATATAATATTAATTATAGATAATATTACAAGAACTTACTTATAATTTTTCATTATAACACATTATTTAGGAGGTAATTATAATAATAAGCGATAATATACTAAGAAAAATAATAGCATAAACATGATATCATTTAAAAAAGGTTTTTTTTACAATAAAATAAATATTTCTATAAAATATCAACATCTTTAATTGTAGATTATATGCTTATGAAGTCAACAATCTACATAAAATTTAAATACAAATTGTTTCCAGAAATTTTAACAGCTTACTGTATCTAATTACATATAATTATTCACATGAAATCCATTTTTAACCTTGATATTTTATTAATTTTTCATAGATAAAGATTCTTTATATTGTCATTTAAATAAATTAATGTGGAAAATAATTTGTGTATATTCATTGTTTACATCTAACTGTTCCTGAATAAAAGGCACAAACTTTTCAAATTTTTAATGGATATAAAATTTAAGAAAATAAATGAATAAGAGAAAAACAACCTATTTTTGCTCGAACATTATAAGTATTTATGATAATTCAAATCAAGGTGAATTATTTTTTGTCATTTCATTTATCACTGTTCATTTTCATAATGATGGAAAAAATGAATTAGTAAATTTCAAAACAAGAATTTTAAATTGAATTATAAGTGGGAATTATCAATATTATTTATTAAGTTTACTTAAATTTTTAATTTTTAGTACTTTTATTGTGTTTAATAATGTTTTGTAAGGAAATGTTTCTTGTTATCTTAATTAATTTAAAGATTAAATGATTACATCTTGGAAAATATTTTTCACTTATTAATTTATATTTTATTAAGTTTCATTGTTTTATCAAATATACATATTTTTTTATTTCAAAATGAATAAGTTTTATTTTAAATTAATTATAATTCTATTATAATATAATATTTTTGAAGGAATATTTTCAATGTTATAAAGTAATATAATCTATCGTGATTCTAAGAAAATAAAACTTATAAATATAAGTTTAAAATTAAATTTAATAGCTACTATAAAATTTTACTCATTAAAATGATAAATTTTAAAATTTGGCAATCTATGGTAATTAATTACTACATAATATCTTTTAAGTCACTTTAAACACAAAAACTCAGTTGTATAATAGCATGGTAAATTTTATAAGCATTTTAATGGTGAAACATTTTACTGAAAGTGATTTATATTATGACAAGAACTATTGCAATAATCAAAGATATATTTATTTTTATTCACTAATTGAACGGCATTATTTTAGAATTACGAAAATTTTATTCTTGTTTATAATATTATCATATCTCAATATTCATTTCATAAGATAAAACTTATTAAACAGGTGAAAGATGAGGTAAGGGCATAATCTTTCAGTTAATATGACACAAGATTGATAGATGTAATTTCAAATAAAGGATCACCTTAATATTTATTATTAAACTTTTCATAAATTAAAAGTATAAAAGCAGGAATGAAATACAATTGTATATCATTTTCATAATATGATGTGTACTATAAAACAATTAAATATTCTACTATTTCTAACAACTATAATAATTTTTTCTACCAAATCAAGTTATTCACATCCATTTCATCCGTCAAATATAAAAAATCTTAAAGCACGATATGATGCTAATGAAGATGTAATTTATGTTGAGTGGGAGGTTAATGAAAATAATATTAACAGTTTTGTTATCAGATATAGATATCTTTCAATGAATAATAATAATGGAAATCAATGGAAATATATAAGAAATACTGAAACATCTGTAAAACTACATGATAATAATTATAAGAATGGCCATAGAATTGAAGTACAAGTCAGGAGTGAAACTAATCGTAATGATATTGTTGATTGGAGTAAACCATTATTTATTGAGATAACAAGTAAAAATCCCTACAATCCTCTGAGCAATGAAGAAGACAATGATGTTGAATTGAAACCACCTACAAATTTAAGATATACAGTTGTTAGTCCAAGTAGTCTTAAAATCGAATGGGATCCTGTATATTTAGAGAATATTAAGATATATTATATTGTAATTTTGCAACAACAATCTTCACATTTAGGTGAAAATAACTACCAAAGGCAACAAATAAAAATCGAGGCAACAAGTTTTGCAATTGAGCATTTAACACCAGGTGAAAGTTATGAAATAACAATTAGAACAGCAATAAGCTCACAACAAACCTCAACAATGGCAGCTGTTCTTGAAATAAACATGCCTACAGAGCATGAATTTTTTGAAATTGAAAATGTAATAATATCTAGCCGTTTTTATAAATCCGGCCATGGATTTGTAAATATAACATGGGAAATCCCACAACAAATGGAGGATAAAGTATCTGGTATGCTCATTTATCAATAATATAAATATTTTAATTATAATTTTTAGCATACCATGTCCAATATTCACTATTAAATGAGAATAATAACTTTAAACAAAAGATTTTTAGAGGTGATAAACCAGAAATCATATTAGATGATTTAATTAGTAATTCAGAATACAAATTAACGATTAAGACAATTTTAAAAAATAATCTTATCACTGAAAGTGGTGAATTTTTGTTCTCCACTCCAAAAGTTGAATTAGATGCAATGAAAAAAATTGATGTTATTTTTTCTAATAATATGGATACTGTTCGTTTGCATTGGATTTTAGCAGAGTAAGTTTTAAAAAATTAAAAAATAATCTAATTTATATTACTCTTATGTATTATTTTCTAGTGACATTGATAAAGACAATATTGAAATGTATCAAATTTTCTATAGTGTTGATAAAGATTTAAGTCTCAATAAATGGAATACAATTAGTGTTCCTATGAATGAAGAAAATATTAAGATTGATGGATTACACGAGAATACTGTATATTATGTTAGAGTGAGAATACTTACTAAAGATAGGAAAGTATTAAACTCACCAACAATTTATCGCTTCCGAACAAGTGGTATGTAAAATATTGTTAGTTAAAAACAACAGATTTTTATTTTTAGATAATTATTCATTAAAATCTGAGGTACGACAATCTAATACTTTATCCTATCGAAATATTGGACCAGGTGCAATAATTTTAAATTGGAATTTTGATGAGAATATAAAAAAAGATATTTCTGGAACAACAATACTTTATTCTAAAGATAGAACTTTAAGTTATGATAAATGGGGTAAAAAGAACTTATTCAATTCACAAAATACTCAAATATTATTAGACAACTTAGAGCAAGGTTCGAAATATTTCATTCAAATAATTCCACATTTTAAGATTCCAATAAATAATCATGATTACATTCAAAAAATAGAAATTCAAACAGACGTTTTAGATTCAAAAACAAATTGGGAGTTCCCTCAACTTAACAATATACGCAGAACAAAACGTTTAATTATTGAGAGTATAAATTAAATTGATTTTGTATAATTAAAATGATATATTCTTTAAAAATAACAATATTTAGATAAGATAAGGATTTTAAAATTATATAAATTTTTTCGCAACATAACACAAAAAAATGAATATTTTTTTTTAGTTTAAGCCTAACATTTAAACAACAAGTTTTTCATAAGTTTATAATTTTAATAAACAGAATAAAAATTTTCTAACCTGGTTTTACGATTTAGATAATAAACAGAGAATAAATTTAGAAGTAAATATGAATTTTTCAATTTACGCCTATTATTAAGTATTCAAAAACTTCATTTAAACTAAAACACAATTATTTGAAAATAATAATTATAAATTTATTTAAAGGATTTAATATTCTCCTTATTCAACTAATAAAAAAGTTTATATTAGAATGAAAAAGTTTTTATTTTACAAATTAAATTAAATCTCCAGAAATACATATGTTTACATTTTTGGTAATTAAGAGTTTTTTCAATGTTACATCTAAATATTTAAGAGAAAATTAAATATAGCTAAATAAAATTTCCTTTGTTTTTTAGGTATTATATAAATAACAGTAAAAGGACAATAATAGAAATATATAAAAATGCCATAAAATTGTAGATTAGATCTAAAAATTAGTTAATTAAGCCTTTCAATTTTCTTCTACTACAGTGGTTTTATTTTATGAACAATATACCCAAAGATATGGAAATACTTTAAAATAATATTTGTGTAATACAATGTACAATATAAAAGTTTTTAATTCATTAATAATAAAACAGTATTTTATTCTAAAGATATGCAAAAATTGATATGTATTTTCATATATAATTAAATGAAATAAATTATGATAAAAAACATTAAGATTTAATTATTCAATCTCAAAAAATGTTTTTTCTTATTATTTTTCATTCCATAAAAGATAATAATTACATAAAAGGAACTATAATTTAAATAAATTATTTTTATTTTAATTTTGTAATCAAGCAGTAATTTCAACACTCTTTCTAAAAGTACTTTTATTTAAATTAATTTTTTAAAAAACAATTTTAGAAAAGAATTTATAAAAAAAATAGATGAATAGTCTGTTGACATATTATAATGATAATGTAAAATAAAGTTTTTATAGTATTGTTGATTTATTTATAGGAAAAATTTTCACTTAAAGACGATATAAAATAATTCAAATTTATTGGAAGATAAAATACATAAAAAGTAAAAACAATTTCATATCATAGTAATAATTATTCTTTTAAAAAGTTAAACGTTAAGTTTTTTACATTTGAAATTTAATAATGCCATGTTACGCATTTAAACGTTTCATGATAGATGTCTAATAATATTATATTTCGATGATGTATCATATTAAAAAAAATTTCTTACATGAGGACGCCCAACCTTGTGACAAGGAAACATAGACAATGAATATTCAAAGAAAAAAACATTTATGAACTAATTATCTAGTCTAATATCATTTTTGTTGGATTACTCAATAACAAAAAAGTTATCTTTTCATATTAAACTATAAAAAATTCGAAAGTAATTTTTTATTATGAGAATATTCGTACAATATATTTTAACATTTTTATAAAGATTTATATGTTTCAATTTTTTCTCTTTCTATAATCCCTAAAATAATATTAAATATATTTATTCTTTTAAAATATTCACAGTTTATGTATTAGTGATTTTTTTAAATGTCAAATCATTTAATGATGTTATATTTTTGGATAAGAAGCTACATTTGACATACTATAAAATTAACAATAGGATAATAATCAAATTTAATTCTCTGATATTTCTTATTGAAATAAATTGTTTTTGCGGGAAGGATATATTTTTGAAAATTTTCATTGGAGAACCAATGTTTAAAAGAGATTATTCCACTTAAAAATAAAATAAAGGCATTTATTCTATTGTTTGTGATTAAATAAACTATTTACTAATTTCTTAATATCTAATAAAAATTAATTATAATTTTTATCTTTTTAAAAAGATAATTAAAAAGATAAAAAATTCTAATTTATGTATTTGTACTCTATTTGAAATAAATAAAAAGGAATGTCACAATTTTTACAACAATATTCATGAAAATTTAGTAAATATACTTTAAAAATTAATTATATTTCAAAACCATCTTTTTTTTCTATTTATAATCTACTTTTTCTCTAACAATTCTTTCAATACAATAACTTTTAAAATTACGTGATAATTTACCAAAGACAAATAATAGATCTTTTAAAAAATATATCGGACACTTTTGGAAGAATTAAAAAAACATACCAAATAATTAAACTTTAAACTCTCACAAACGTATGACTTATTACTTTTTCAATTTAAAATTGATAAAAGTAATTTTGATAATTTTTTATTACATAATAAAGATATGTAAAAGAATTTAAAAAAATTAATCTCTATGAAATATTTGTTTTTATTAAACATTATAAATTATATACATTTTTTATCAATATTTAAATCTAACAATAATGCTGATAATTTTTTCTTATCCTTTGATAACCTTACATTTGCAATGGTAATGGAAACTATGATGTTTTTGTGATATTAGAATGTAAATAATCATAACATATTTATCTTTTTTATTGAAAAAATTAGAAGACCGTCACTCAGACACTATTTTTTTTATTTATAAAAGTTATTGAAGTAATGTCTAGTGATTTATTTACTTAAAAATAAAAAGTCATCATAAAAAGGATAGATAAAAAAATTTAATTACTCATTTAATTTGTGTGGGAGATTGCTATTTTTTAATATTATTATGTAGATACTTTTATTACTGTGGCAAATAATATTATCATGTACAATTTTTCAAATAACTGCGTTATATTATTTTAGAGAAAAGAACTTTGTTTGGAATAATTGTCTTAATACCTAACGTTTAAGAGAGGAAATGTACATTTTGAATAAAATTAAGAAATTCAATAGTTTCACAGTGAAGAACATTCACGAGTAACTTTTGTAATTTAGGCTTTAAATTGAAAACATATCATTAAACAACTTTATAAATATATAATTTTAAAATAAAAATCATATTCCCCTTTTTAAATATCTTTCATTACTTAGAAAAAAATTTAACTATTATTTTGATCCACTTTTTCTTTCAAATTTTGAAATCTCCTTTTTTATATTTATAAAAATACTCTAGTTTTTCCAATATTTATTATGGTACTTTATAGACAATTGTAACAACAGGTGGATCTCATTTCATTTATGTTGATGTAATAATTTTTATATAATGACTTTAATTGTTTTATTATTTACCAATATAGAACTTCGTATTTCTTAATGTTTTTATTAAAACAATTGTATCGAAATAATAAAAATATTGACGATAATCTCAATGACAAAAGGAATACATTTGTCAAATAATTTTAAGGTAAAATGAAAAGTTAAATACTTAATAAAAATTAGCAAGATATGCAAATTTATATCAGATATTTATATTTTATAAGTTTAAAAATTTTTTCAACTTTCTCAATCTTTTAGAATAATTTAACAACATATAAAGTAATAAAGGTTAAAATATTAATATTAAACTATAATGATATTTCACAATTGAATAAGTACATTTTATATTTAAGTTAAGCAACTTAAAAACCGTATCACCAAGTATATCAAATAAGAATATTAACACCTATTTTATTGAAGTGTTTTAAGCTTGAAATTAAAATGATAGGACATAAGATATTTGTGAGGTATAATTGTGGTTTAAAATAAATCACTCTTACATATAATGTCAATGGTCATTTATTGCCTTCATTTAAAATAAATTTGTGTGAAGATAAAATTTATTTCTAAAGCTAGAATAGATTTTGTATTTAAAGTTTAGTATATATATTACTTGATAATTTAAAAAAAATTGTTAAAAACAAAAACAGTTAAACTGATTATTGACATTTTTAAAGATTTTAAATCTGGTATAAAACTTAATACTTGTTTCCTTTTGATCTTGAATTACCTATAATACAAAACCAAGATAAATATCTTTTTGCAATATTTTTCTTTTTGAACCTACTGTCAAAATGTCATTGAAATGAGTTTTCTTGGAGTACTTTTTAAACTATAAAACTATAATAATTTGTCATTTATTTTCATATTTTCTAATACCTAGAACTGTATAACATAAAATGTTTGTTATATTTAAAATATTGTACATATGTAAAAGTAATATTAAGGTAATTACTTCACTCATTATACATCGTGATAATTTTATGATTAAAGTTTCTTATAGTAGCCATTAAGTTTTAAAATACCAATATACTTTTAAAAAATATTTTTGATTTATATTAATGATGATATATGATATTTGTATATCTTATTTCTTAATAAATGTTGAGAAAATTGCCTTTATTATAATTAGGCAAATTTCTTTAAATTTTAAAAAGATAGAGTTATTTATTACTATTATTTTTATAATATTTTCAGCATTTAAAACATAACTAAATTTTTTACTTTTAAGGTTTATATTTTTAACGAAATGAAATTTATTATTTTTCTAACAATTCCAATAATTATATTTTCCCTTCCTAAAGATCACCGATTTTCAAATCAAAGTTTAGAGGAAATTAAATATAATATTGAACAAATACTTAGTAATTCTAAATACCTAATAGCAAGTCAAGTTGATAGAAAAATTGAAAATTTAATTAATAGTGCTGAAAATGTTGAAAAGAGAGATGAATTAATTATTTGGTATAAAAATCTTAAAGATAAAAGGGCACATAGGAAAGAATTATTAAAAACAACAATTATGAATATGTCACAGGAAGCAAGATCTTTTATTTTAAGAATTATACTTATACAACAAAATACCCATCTATCACCAATTGAAAAACAAGTAAGACTAAGAAAAATTAGTGATTTAATGAGTAATGAAGTAAGAAATGAAATTGCCCAAAATTTATTAACTCACGATCATTTGCAAAAATTTTTACCTTTAAATCAAATTTAAAATTAGTTTAATTTAAATAATATATAATTTATTTTTTTTAATTTATTTAAAATTTACTATTAATGTTTCTTAGAGATGTTATAGTGAAAAGTATTTTTTTACCACAATATACCTATTTTTTTGAACCATCTTTGATATTTAATTTATTAGTCTATAATCTTTGTTCTAAAATATTTTATACTTAACTTGTTTAAATGAATGCTCCAGTAAATTAAATCTGATGAGAATACAAGTTTCCAAAAAGAATATAGATATTAAAAACTAGTGTGTAAATTATTTTAATGCGCAAATATAAAATATTTTACAACTATTATTTTTCTTTTGGATAAAAATTAACTGTAGAAATGTTTTTTTTATTACAAGAATGTTTAGTTCTAGAAAAGGCAAATAATATACGGGATAATAGTTTATTTATGAAGACAATAAAAAGAAATATGAAAAAATATTTTTATAATTCAATCCATTGCTAAAAATAAGCTGTGTAAATTATATAAAGTGTGTATTAAATATAATCTTAAGAAAATACTCTTCTTGTGTCAAATATACTATAAACACCAATCTTCTCATCTACCTTCTTTAGTTCTTAAATTTCGAAATTTTGTTAAATCTTATACTGGTTGAATAACACTTGTTTTGGAAGTCATTTCAAC
Organism: Strongyloides papillosus; assembly: GCA_005656395.1. Taxonomy (NCBI): domain Eukaryota; kingdom Metazoa; phylum Nematoda; class Chromadorea; order Rhabditida; family Strongyloididae; genus Strongyloides; species Strongyloides papillosus. Next base: position 1,479,093 of record SRSI01000004.1, on the reverse strand, counting down.
CACAATATCATGTGTCTCTCTTCCTAAAGTTTCTGGAAGATATATGTATATAAAAATTAATGCAATTGTAGATGGTATGACATATAAAGGTAGAAAACTGTATGCACCAATAATCTAAAAAACAGATGTTTCAATTACTATAAAAAAATCATGGTACTTACATTATAAATTGGTAATAGCGCAAAATTTGTTAAAAATATAAATAGATTGTTAATTCCAAAACAGGTACAAAATACTGTAGCTCGATGACGTTGTGCGACAAGTTCAGGTCCAATAAACCATGATGCTGGACCAATAACCATTCCAAATGATACTAAAAACATTAACAAAGATATTAAAACACCGATTTGTGCCCATAAATGAGCTTTTACTGAGGAATATGACCAAAAACCAACAAAACTTATGATACATGTTGTTGATATTATACCAGAAGATAAAATTAATGTTCTTCTTGGGTATTTGTCTATAAAAAATGTCCCTAATATACATGCTATAACAAATATTCCGAAACCAATTGTTGAAGATGCTTCAGAGATGTGTTTTGGAATTTTACTACTTACTAACATGTAAGTTGATGATTGAAGAATTGGATAGAAAGGAACAGTTAATATCATAACACATAAACCTAAAAATACAGCTTTTCTTAATTGTGGAGTAACAAGAATTTCCGTTATTGAGGATTCTCCATCAGTACGATCATCATTTAATTCTTGTGTATAGTCATCAACAGTTTCTTCATTCTTATTATTGGTACCTTGGAAAAATTGCAATGATCTGATAGCTAATTTACGGTTATTTTTAACTAACATTAAATATTTTGGTGTTTCAGGAATAAACAAAAGAAATAGTAAGGAAAAAAGCCCAGGTAAAATTGGTACGGCAAGTAACTTTTCTAATGACTCTCCAAAAACTGACTTCATCCCTAATATCATTCCAAGAACACACATTAATGAGTATCCAATTTCAGCTAAAAAACACACCATACCACGCATAGACGGTGGTGAAACTTCTTGTAAATATAAAATTAAAACGGCGTCACTAAGAGGGGAACATAAAGCCATTAATGCCCTTCCAAAAATTAATAATTCAGGTGCTCCAATAAATGAAGCTGCTAATTGTAGACCTGAGGCAAATGTCATCATTCCAGTTGCAAACAAATAAGCATCTAAAGAAAAGAAAATATATAAATAATATTTCAGGGAAATAATAAAAAAAATTCTCACTTTTTCTACCATATCTATCAGGTACAAATGGTGATATAATTGCACCAATGATTTGCGCTACAAACCAAATATTTAATGTAGAACTTTTTAATAAGGTAAACGTATGTTTAGTTAAATGAATCCCTCTATCATCATATGAATCATTTAAGAATCTTTCAAATTCAAAGACAGCAGTATTAATAGAACTATTAGTAAAACCACTTGGAAAATTTGTTATAATTGTTAATACTGAACAAATTAATAATAATTTAATAAAATTAAACCAATTCATTTTAAAAAAAATATTTCTTATTGTTTGAAGCAACTGAAATGAATGCAACTGTTGACCCTGTTCTAATGCCTATATATACGTCCTAATCATTTTTTTAAAACATCATGACATATGGTCAGCCCTTTAAAGATGAATTAACTGATTGTTACATCAAATATCAACATTTAGCATGACATTATGGTAGTTCCATCTTCATATACACTAGTCGCACATTTCACACCATTTTTATTTTTGTCTTATAAGAAATATTTATCAAATTGACCTTCTAAGAAAAAATAGACTTCAAATTTCCGTGGATTTACTACAAGATTACATGAACATGTTTAACAATTTACATTTTTATTAGTTCTTCTTTAGGTGTTGTGATTATTATATGACAATATTATTAAAAATGGTATTAGAGATTTGACGAATACGATTAAGTTGTCTAGTAAATATTTGGTTAATTCAACTAACTTCAATTAATCTTAGTATTTTCATTATATGATGGATTATAAAATTTTTCTGCGCAATCATCGTTATAATTATGCAAGTACATTTTTTCTTTCTGTTAATATCAAAAATAGTAAAAGAATAATTTATTACATTCTTATAATAAATACAAACTATTGGGATGACGTGATTTTATTTCAAGCAAGTTTATTAATGATAGTGTAAAAATTTTCCACACTAACCTTTCTGCAATCCCTATAATCAAGGTGTAAGATACAATGTAAGTGTTATTGAAAGCATTATTTACGAATTTTGTTCCAAAAAAATGAAAACAAATAGTTAGTTTATCGTTTACTAAGTTTTTTATGATAAAATGTTAAAATCTTCGTTTAAAGTATAGACTTAACACTTTTTATAGCACATCTATTTAAATAAATAGATAGTTTTATAATTGATTACATTATTTTAGCAAAATTAGATTTAAATTTGAGTTGACGCAAGAGTAACAAATTTTTATGTATTAATTTATAATTGAAATTTTGACAATTAAAGTAGAAGAGACAATTAAAATATAAAGAACATTTAAATTTGCGCAATTGAAACTATTATTCTTAGTAGACTAATTACATTTCAAATCAGTATATTTTCACACTAGTGTACGCTCCATTTCAACTGTTTAACATTACCTTTAATACACTTAAATAAATATACAATTAACAATTACATGGTTTTTCTTGCAAAGACAGACGTGCACAATCCTCGTGGAACATCGTTTATAAGTATCTGACTCTTTTATTAACAGTACACTACTCTAAATAAATCATTTTCTTATAATATTACACGTTACAATTTAAATTGGATGACAATTTATAGTAATCGTAGTAAAAATAAAAAAAGTATATATTATATTATATCAATATTTTGATTGTACTTTTCATTAAAAATGACTTGGGTACCAGTACAAAATGAATTGGAACAGGTTTGTTTTTTTTAATGGTTATTCTTATTATTATATATTTTTGTTTATAGGTTCTAACATTACTCAATCAGACACATTCTGGAAGTAATGAAGTACAAAAAGATGTACGTGAGCAATTAGAAAAATTATCACAACATCCTCAATTTAGTTTGTACCTTGCTTATATCCTTAGTAACATGAAAACATTAGATGATGCTAGTAGGTCGGTTAGCGGATTAATTTTAAAAAATATTATTAAAAATAATTGGATTCAATTACCGGATAATATAAAAATTTATATAAAAGAGAGATGTTGTGAAACAATATCCGATTCATCACCTCTTATTAGAGCTATAATTGGAATTTTGATAACGACAATTTACACAAAAGAAAAAGTATCATGGAATGAGATTATATATTATTTAATTAAACTTTTAGATAGTAATGAGTATACAGTTTTAGATGGTGCATTAGGTGCATTACAAAAAATTTGTGAAGATTCTGCTTTTGATATGGAGGAACAGCATGTTGAAAAACTTATATTACCCGTATTAAGATTTTTTAAGCATGATGTAGCAAAATTACGTAGTATGTCATTGAATATTATAAATAATTTTCTTCTATTTAACAATAATGTATTTACAAAATATTTTAATGAATTTATTGAGGCAGTTTTTCAATTGGCAAATGATCAAGATCCTGAGGTATTGAAGCAATTGTGTAGGTGTTTAGCTTTGACAAGTGGTACATTCTTTGATAAAATTTTACCACAAATGGATAATATTATGAATTTTATGATTCATAAAACAAAAGAACAAAATGAAGAAATTGCTATGGAAGCTTGTGAATTTTGGTTAACGTTAGCGGATCATGCTGAACAAGGACAAAATATATTAACACCGATTTTGCCACAATTACTTCCTGTTTTGCTAGGTTGTATGAGATATACTCAACAAGATATAATATTGCTAAAGGTAAAGTATTATTTTTAATTAAATATTAACTTAACTTTATTTAAAGGGTGATGTAGAAGATGACAGCAAGGTTCCTGATAAGGAGGAAGATATAAAACCAAGGTTTCATAGAGCCAAGACACATGGTTTTCAAAGTCAAGAAAATGAAAATCAAATGATATCTGATATTGAGAAGTCAAGTGGAATTACATCGAGTAATAATCGGGAAAATGAAGATGAAAGTATGAGTGATGACGATAATTTTGATGAAGATGATATAGATTGGAATTTAAGAAAATGTGCAGCTGCAACATTAGATGTAATCACTGGTATATTTGGTGATAATTGTCTTCCAATTATTCTACCATTATTAAAAGACTTACTTTTTCATAAAAATTGGGAGTATCGTGAGAGCGGTATATTATGTCTAGGTGCAATTGCTGAAGGATGTTTAACAGGTATCATTCCATACCTCAATGAACTTTTTCCATATTTAATTGAATCATTAGATAATGAAAAAGCTCTCATACGTTCAATAACCTGTTGGTCACTATCAAGATATAGTCAATATATTTGTCAAGATACATCAAGTCAAGCATTTTTGTTATTATTAAAAGGTCTTCTATCAAGAATGTTAGATTCAAATAAAAGTGTTCAACGTGCAGCTTGTTCTGCGTTCGCTATATTAGAGGAAGAATCGGGTAAAAGTGTAGTACCATATTTAAATGAAATTATTGATACAATGTATAAATGTTTCAATCTATATCAGACGAAAAATTTGTTAATACTTTATGATGCTATTGGTACTTTGGCAGATGCAATTGAGGAAGATTTGAAGAATGATCATTTTATTAATGTTATAATGCCTATACTAATGTCCAAATGGTCATCAGTTGATGATTGTAATCGTGAACTTTTCCCTTTATTGGAATGTATGTCTTCAGTGGCTAATGCTCTTCATGAAAGTTTCACTCCTTTCAGTGAACCAATATTTGATCGCTGTGTAAAATTAATTCATTTATCATTAAACAATTTACAGGGTTCTGGAAATTGTGACTCATCTAGTAATTATTTTGACAAGGAATTTATTATTGTTAGTTTGGATTTGTTATCTGAATTGACGGAAGCTCTTGGCCCTCACGTTAAACCATTACTTTCAAAATATGATATTATTCACATCTTGGCACGTTGTTCTGTTGATAATAATGATGAGGTAAAACAAAGTGCTTTCGCATTTTTAGGTGATGTTGCAAAAAATTGTCCTCAATTAATTGAACATCAATGTCATCAATTTGTTAAAATATTAATATCAAATTTCACTGAAAAAAATACATCGCTAGTAAATAATGCTATTTGGGCATTTGGAGTTATAACATCAATATTAAAAGAACAAATTGATATATATGTTCATATTGTTGTACCAATAATGGTCGCAATCTTAAATTATACTAAAGTAGATAAAACAGTTATGGAAAATACGGCAATTGCATTAGGACGACTTGGAATATATTCAGCACAAAAAATTGCTCCACACTTGCCACAATTTATAAGACCATGGTGTTTGGCATTAAGGATTGTTAAAGATAATGACGAAAAAACTGCTGCTTTTGAAGGACTTATTTGTATGATTCATTGTTATCCAAATGGTATTTTATCTGATTTTATTTTCTTTTGTGATGCTGTTTGTTCATTTGACACTCCTCCAGAAAATTTACGTTCACAAATTTCAACTGTAAGTATTTGATGAAAAGAATGGTCTTCACATTAAAAATAATTTTTATTTATAGATTCTCAAATGTTTTCGCATGCAAGTTGGTGATATCTTTTGGGCCCAGTTTTTCAACTATTGTCCGCCCTGTCTGCAACAAAAACTTAGTCAATTATATGATGTATAGGATATACTAATCATCATTATTATATCTTTTTTTGTTGAGTATAAAAAAACAAAGTATGCATACTTATTTTTTTATTAACTTACATGTTAATTAGATAAAAATTTTTTATTTAATTAACAATGTTTTTGTAACATAATTGACAATTGTAAAATATATTAATAATCTTTTTTACTAATAAAATGAAAGCGTATTTTTAAAAGATTACTATTAATATTGAAGGTTATAAAATATATTAGGAACTAAAATAAAGTTTGACCTAGATTATATTTCAAATATATTTTATTGAATATAAACTGAACGTAGTTTAAAACTTCTGATAAAGAATACAAAAAATCTATAAAAAAAGAAGAAATGAATTCTTATTTTATATTTATTATTTTTATCCTTTATTAAAATTACTAGTAATGAAATTATTGTGTTACAATTAAATGAATAGTAGACTTAAAAAAATTATAAGAAATAATGTAAAAACTGTTTAAACTTATGAAATTAACATTAATTTTTTTAAATTCTAAAATGATTATATACGTGTAATAAAGATATATTACAAAAATATAATTGTTTGTTGATGAAAATCAAATAAATAAAAGTATTTTTATTATTATAAAGATTAGGATTATAAAAAATTGAGACACACATATTAAATTTAATTATTAATATGATAAAAGTTTTTAAATTTACCAATAAAAACAATTTTTTATCTTAAAATATAATTTGTATATAAAAACTATTCCATCTACTATACGGATAAATGTATACTTGAAATTAAATATCTTCTTAGTAATTGTTGTACGAATTCAAATAATAATTGTCTTAAATACTATATATGAATAATTCTGTAAAAGAAATTTTCTTTATATGTAAGATATGTATAGTTTTAATATTTTTAAAAATTACCATTTAATACTCAATTTACTTTGAATTAAACAGAGTTTTCATACACTTTATAAGAAAATATTAAGCGTAAAATTGTTATATTTGTTATTTAATAAATAATTCTAGAATTAATGCAATTACTAGAAATAGAATTAATAAAAAATTTTTATTAGAACTATAATTATCAACTACAAATAATTAACTACACATCTAATATGCTAAAAATAAGATATTTGTATATTTTTTAATTCACAACAAAGTTTTTTATTTTAAAATAACTATTACTAATTTAAAAAATTTCCCCAATTATAATATAGAAGGAAATGACTTTATGAGTGGAAAAATTAAAAAATGTTTTTAAAATTTATTCATTACTATTCTTGTTTGCTTTCCCTACTGTACAATATTTGAAACTATCATTAGGCAGTATATTATTGTACAAAAATTTATTATTCTTTAGGTTTAATTCATGGTAACAAAGTATTTTTATAATTCTCTTAATGATATCATTAAATAAAAGATTGACAGAAAATCAATTTATTTGATATTTATTAGGTTGGTGCAAAAGTTCTGTCGTTGTTTTCAATATCACTTTCTATCTGTAATCCAGATGGATCCTGGGGAACCCCTAAAGGGGTTCCAAATATAATAAATTACACTTGAGGTTTTATTCAAACTTTTATTTAAGATAATTGTATAATATAAAATAATATGTGTTGTCTGTTACAACATACACAAAAAGTAAAGATAATGATATAGTTAAAAAGTATGTTCTTTATATATTGTGCCTCCTAGTTATGTCCTCCTCTTTCTCTGGTATTCCTTTGACTCATACTTCTCTGGGGTTTACATATCATGAAAAAAATATGATCACAGTTGACAATAAATTAAGTCATTAAAATAGATAGATCGTACCACTTCTTTACTTTAAAATTTGCATAATAACAAACTGTTATATTATCTTTGCTACATTTCTTTTTGCTAAACACGAAGGCAGTCAGAAGTCATTTTTGACATTATGTCTTCTAAGAGCTCTAACTAAGACAAATGACAACTGACGCTTCCAAAAATTTATGTGTAGCATTGGAGGGGGGAGGGGGGAAATGTAGCAAATATTGGAACTATATAAAGATCGTTCTTAAAGATTTAAGACAAAGAAGTGAATCTTGAAGATGGAGCATCCATTTGTATGGCTCCAGCTTCCAATGAAGATTTCTTGAGATTCTATCAATTCCAAACTACTTTTAATGACATTTAATGTAAAATGCTATCTAAATTAAACAAGAAAATTTTAGAAAAATTACGAAATTTAGAAAATGATAAAAAAGTTGTTCTTCAGTATGACAACATGTATCATTGAAGACTCGAAAAAATTTGGATGAGAGAATCTATGAATTTCTCTCGCACACAACATATTCTCCAGATGTTTCTCTATCTGGTCACTATCTACTCTTATTTCTACATAACTTCTAGGATGGTAACACTTCTGTAAAGTTGATGATGTTATTATTGGTTTTTTTGAAACTTTCCTCAAAAAAGTTAAGAAATTTTTTAAATCTGGAATGGGTAAGGTAGCTACTAATTGAAGACAAGTTGTTGATAGTAATGGATAGTATATTACAAATTAAGTAATTTTCTTATAAAAATTATAATCTTCTAAAGTTTCGGTTAAAAAAACGACAGAACTTTTGCACCAACCTAATATAATAAATTTTATAATTGTATACTTGTGGAATGTTATTTAATAAATTAGAGAAGATTATTTAATGAGAAGTAAAAAATTTAAAGTTATATGCCAAATAATTAACAAAATTTAGAAGTAATGTAAGTATAAAACCTAATTTTAAAATTTTGTGATAGCATTAATTAAATAAAATTATAATTTATTTTAAAATTATTTTATTATGAAACATCTATTGCAAAAATTAAACATATGATTTATTATATAAATATTATTAAAAATTTATTAAAAGTGAGTTATTTTGAGATTAATTACTACGTGATTACCATACATAGTAATGTATATAACATATGATATTTGCATTATATAAAAATTAATAATTTCCGAACATTAAGAAAAAGCAAAAATTTTTTTAACCTCTAAGATTAAAAAGACTTGGTGGGAATGTACACATATTTGAGTCAACTGAAGCAACTATATTAAAAAGTTTACTGAAACCATTTATCATCCCTTTTTTCTCTAATATTCTATTTACAATACTTTCATATTTTTGCTTATAAACTACTGGATCTCTTGCAAAAACATAAATTGGATAGTTACAATTAGCTGAAAGTACACTATATTCGTATTCACCATTTGAATTTATTGGGCCATTATGAATAACATGAATATTAACATCATCAGAATTAGATGATGTTCTAAATATGAGTTCTCCTGTAGCTTTAATAATAGCATAACCAGATGAAATTTTTGGTTTGGCATATGGACTTCCATCAGTTGTATATTCAAATATTTCAAATATTGAACCAACACTTCCATTATTAACATCAGCAAGTTTTTTATAGGCCAGCATTGAACATGGTCCAGAAGAAAGTGGTGGTGAGTAGACAACTTGATACCATTGTCCCATAAATGCATCAATATTAAAATCATCAACTGGAACTGGTTTTGGATTACATAATGGTGATGCTGGTTGAATAATTAAATTTTGAATCATCTCAAGATTTTCATTTATAGCAGCTTGCTGTGATGAGGAAAGATTTATTGGCATTGAAGCATTTTTTGTTACATCACCTGAGATTGTTGTCTTTTGTTTCTCTTCAGTTTTTGGGCTTTCAGTTGTTGAATTTTTTTGTACTGATCCATTAGTAAGAGCTTTATATAAAACACTACTAATCATATCTTTTGCTGGAAGTGGTGAATCATTTCCACCAATAAGGTTTGTTAAAGCTTTATTAACTGTATCACTATCAGCTGGTTTCCCTTCTTTATTTAATCCAAATAATGATAATACTGTTCCAATCAATCCACCAGATGATTTTGGTTCCTCAGATAATCCTTCACCAGCTTTACCATATTCCGAATTTTTAACAACGTTTGATGATAATTGCTCTTGATTAACAGGGGCACGACGAATTTCTGATGTTGGAGAAAGACCACCATCAGGTATCTCTGGTCGTGAGGATGCGAATCTTGGAATTTGTGGAAGTTTATCCATGACTATAGTCTTGCTTTCAGCCGGTGGTGATGATATTGGTGCTTTTGGAAGTTTTGGGAAAACTTTTGGTATACCTTTGATTGACGATTTTGGTTCAGTGCCAGAACCCTCAATTTCTTCATCTATTGTAACAGTCTAAAAATTGTATTATATGTGAATATAACAATTACAATATTTTAAGTGTTTACCTCTGGTTTTTTATTATTTGAAAATGAAGTTGAAATACCATTGTTATTTAACGAAAACCCTTGACCAAATCCTGGTGGTAGTTGAATATCAGTTGGTTCTCCCGGTGAACCTTTGAAGAAATTTTCAAGTGCTCTTTCAACATTACTTATACGTGGTGCCGATCCACCTATACCAGATTGTCTTGGTGAAGCAATTTCAAATGTTTTTTCAGGAAAATAACCACCTGGTCTTGGACCCATTAATGTATCAATTAATTCTTTGGCATGACCGTCAAGCTCAAAAAATCCTTTTAACTCTGGTGGTACTGTTGGTTTGGCAGCGTATCTAGATGCCGATGGTAGTGCGAATGCATCTAATTGTCCATTTATGGTGGTAAACATAGAAGAAACAGCAATAAAACTTGATACTAAAAGTTTGACCATTTTTCTTTAGAAAATTATTGTAAGAAGCTTGATGTTTACGCTTCTAAAAATATAGAAATATTTTATAAATTGTAATTTTTAATTTACTAAGTAATAAATACTACACTTAATGTTTGTAAAAGTCTTTTAGTAAAAAATAAAAAAGTAGTTGTTTCAAAGTGTATAGAAAATATTTAATTTATATTATCTAGTAAAAATATTTTAACCTAATTACGTGACAAAGAAATATTTGCTTATACATATATCTCATGAAATGAGGTAAAATTTTATATACTTTTGATATAGGGGATGATATACAATAATGGTCAAACATTTAATTCCATAAATAGTGGATGATATTAAAGTATAGTGTGTTTATTATTGACCAATTCATGTGTTTAAAGGATAAACTTATAAATTACTCATATTTTTATTCAGAAAAATATGACAGTAAACAATTATATAATGAAGTTTTATACAAAATGAAATGTATTATAAAAGATTAATATGGTAAAGTATTGTTAAAAATCGTGATGATGTTTAATACATGATAGGAATTTAACATATATTTTTGAGATATCTACAAAAAAAAAAGAATTAAAAGAATATAATATGGAAATAAATTGACAAAAATAGGTAATAAGACTCTTTTTTAAAAAATCTTACAATAATTTATACCATAAAGTATTGAAGAAACAAAATAACGGTAACCATGAGTGATCATCAATCAACAATTTTGTTATAATCGAGCTAAACACATATCATTGCCCCATATCTTAAAAGAATAGGGTTAACACAACATAGTTAATTCATTTTTGTAATAGGCTACACCTAACTGGGTTGATAAAATGAGGCCATGAGGTGACATACTAAAAAGAGCGAATGACTTTGTAAGCTTTTTACTTTTATAAGATGTAATGTCATCATCTAAATAAGGAGAAATGCTATACTGATAGGCATACTTTTTAATTGAAACATTCAAATTAAATTAGTAAAAAATGAATTACCAATAAAGAAATATATACATTTAATGAAGAAATAATAAGGTTAAATAGGGGTCTTTTTAAAATTTATTAAATTGACATTGAAATTTAAAAAGATATAGTAGGTTGCTTTTTAAAGAAAAAAACAAGGTTAATAGTGTCTTATCTTTTATTTTATAGAATATTTATTATTCTGTTAGTCTACAAGAATGTAAAAATCTTATATAGTTAGCCTACTAACCGATGATAAACAAATGAAACGTTAAAAGAAACACTGACCATTTAGATAAAAAAAAATTATAAATAAATGGCATAATAATTGAACTTTTATGTAACCTTTATAGAATCGTAGGTGTGTAAAAGAAAAGGGTCATTAACATTGATAGAGAAGTTAAAAGAAATCTTAATATGTGATATGAATCAGGTATGCAACCTTATCGTAAAATCTCAGTAGATCAAGGCTTTATAATGTTAGGTTATTCTAAAATTAACAGTTATGTTTATGGCACTAATCGTAAATGAAAAATAAAGTAAAAAGATTATATCAAACTTTATTTGCGTTCACTATTATTATTACTAATTATTAAAATGAATAAAGAAATATAAATATGAATTCATCCATTGTTTTTTGACTGTTTTTTAACAATTCCTGACATCCTCTTGAAGTAAAATTTTTTAAATTGTTTGATAAAATTTAGTTTCTTGAAACAAGTCTTTGGAGTGCTAATTGTGGATTAGATAAAAATTCTGCAATTGGTGACTCTTCACCACCTTTATTTTTTTCACCATTTGCAGCGGCTTCCTTAGCTCTTAAAGCATTTTCTTGATTTTTTAATACTCTAAAAAGAATTTATATAAATATTTAATAAAAAATATGAAGTTTGTTACCTTCTTGCAAATACTTCCTTCTCTGATGGATATTCACAATCAGGTCCTTGATAAATTGGTTTTGGTGAATTCCAGAATACTTTTCCTCCGAATCCGGCTTTTTCAAGATATTCTTGTGTTTCTTTATTATAATTCTAAAATTTTATACGTTAAACAATGACATTTTTTAACTTACCTGATAAAATGTTAAAGGATCTCTAGCATAGACCATTAAACTCATTCTATTTGAATCAGAAACAATAAAATATTCAATATTTCCTTCACCTGTCTCATTGTTAAAATTTGGACCAGCTTTTAAAATATGGAATTGTCTAGGATAAAAATATTCCTCTGTATACATCCAATATTTTCCACTACCAACCTTATTCAAATCTCTTTTATATGTATCAAGTGGTCCATTTTTAGTACCAGTACGGAAAGCTTCTTCCATTGAAAAACCGTCTTCACCCATAACTGAATTTTCTTTAAAATAAGCAATATTACAATACATTTGTGACTTTTCTGAGTCTAAATTTAATGCTGATTTATACATCTGGAACCATTTTCCCATTAAATTTTTTGATTTAACATCAATTGGTTGTATATCATTACGAAGGAGGTATCCAAACCCATTAACAAGACCAGCAAATGTATTTATATCAATCTTTAAAAAAATTTTTGTATATTACTATTAATTTTATAAACTTACTGGACTTTCCCCAATACATGATACATAACCTGCAAATGATACAAAAGCTACAATAACACTCAAGAGATTCATATCTATAATGATATAAAAACAATTTTAAAATATATATATTAAAATAAAATACACGATTCGTATTCTTTATCTTACGACTTCAATTGACTTGTGGTATCATTCACCGAGAACAATTATAAGGTGGGATGTTAGAAATTAAAATACCATTTAAAATGTGTAACATTCCGTGATACTCATAATCATATATGGAGTAGATGGATAGATTCAAATAAGAATTTATGTTATATCTTTCAACTAATCAATGTCTAATCTAGGTTGACAATAAAATTTTGATAATAAACATGTGTTGACAGCCTTCAAGAATTTCCCAAATATTTTATTGATAAAAAGACTAATTTGTAAAAGATAGGTCGGGAAGAAGATTTTGAATAAATTATAACAATTAATATATAGCTAATTATCTTTAAGTAATTAATTTTATTTAAACTCCAATTAACATGTACAATATTTGACCTAGTTTTGTTAACATAATTAAAAAAAGTTTTTTTTATCTTTTACTGTAAATGAACATTAAACTAATTAACAAATTTGATTTAAAACTATTTAAAAATATAATTGTCCCTTTAATGAACTTCCTTATTAAAAATATTTTCTTTCTTTTTTTCTTAATTATCAAATAAACTTAAAAAATTCATAAATTCGTTGTAATATATACTATTTTTATAACGATAATAAATATAATTATAATAAATAAAATTAAATGCACTAAAATAAATTATAACAAAACTAAATATTTAATGATTTTTTTATTTTATTTGCATGTTAAAACAATTTTTTACAATAAAATCTCTATCTAGAGGCAATATTTAATTTTGCAACAAAAAAACATTTGTTTAACAGCATGTTTAAAGATGGATACATATAAGCGTGATCAAGGTAAAACTAAAAATGAAAAAATATTTTAAATATTATTATTATGTGAAAATTATTAAGGACATTGTTATGTAAAAAAATTATTATATTCATTTGCCAAATACTTCAAAAGTACTGTCAGCGTATTGACAGGAACTGTATGATGCAGGTTGAAGGAGATTAAAAGCACGAACAAATCCATTGATAAAACCTTGATCTTCTAACCATCTAAGAACTTCAACTTCATACTTTTTCTTAAAAGTATCTGGATCGCGGACTAAAACTGTAACTGGATATTTAACCCAATTTGATACAATAGCATATTCATATTGTGGATTATCAAATGGATCTTTTCCCTCTGGTCCTAATTTGTAAATCCAAAATGGTTGCGCATCAGACGACTCTGAGGAATGTAATTGGAGCATAGCATTCTTGTTACCACCACGGAAAGCATATCCAATTGAATATCTAACTGGCCCAAATTCTGATCCTTCACGATAAATTTTAAGTGCTGTGAACGTAGCAGTTTTATCATTTTTAGTAAGACCACCGTAATGATGGACAACACAACGTTGTTCTGTGGCACGAGGAGAGTTAATTCCTTCAAACCAGCGTCCCATAAATTTACCCATATCAAATTCTTCTGGTGTAGCCGGAAGAAGTGCATCAGTAACATTATCAGCAAGTGTTTGAAGTTGTTCTGGTGGAATGACATCAGCGAGTGTTGTACCGTTTGAAACACGTCTTGTGATGGAACCAATTAAATTAACAACATCAATTTGTCCTTGAGCATTCCTTGGAATACCTCCTGGTAATAAAGGAATACCTGGAATTCTAGGTAAACCAGCATGAGTTGGTGAATTTGGGCCTCCACCACCAAGAGCTGAGGCAATTCCTGAGAGAGCACGCTCAGTTGGAGATTGTTGTCTACGAATATCATGGGATATAGAAGCAACACTACTTGGATCAGAGTCATGTGCTGCAGAAATTTCACCGGCTCCGGCATTTGGAGAAGATGATCCTAAAACAGATGGAATTCCCTGTGCAAGAGCATCAGCAACTCCAGATTCTTTGACAAGTTTACGAATAGATGTCGATAAAAGACCAATTAATCCATTCTCACCAGGTGTTGGCTCAGGAAGTGGTACATTTCCCGATCCATGGAAGGGCGTTCCTCCTTTAACTTCATTCATTAATTGGTTAATTTGATTAGCAAAATTTGGATTAGCCTCAGATAAAACATCTGATTGTGGTGTTGTTGGTGGTGGAGCTCCTGGTACGTGTTCAGCAGGTAATGCTTGAACTGGAATACCGGCAGCACGAAGTTCCTGTACAGCACCAGCAAAACCATTTGGATGATTTCCCGTCAATCCTGGTATACCAAATGAATCTAAACCAAAGAATTTAATTAATTGATTTTGAACATCAGTTGGAATTTGAACTGGAGGTGGAGGTGGTGGTGTTACAATTTCTCTTGGTGTAAAATTAGAAGTTCCTGGAGATCCTGGTACAGTGAATAATGGTTGTTCGGCTGATGGTGGAGCTGGTGGTAGTGCTCCAAATATATTTGGTTTTGTTGGTGATGATGCAGCAGCAGCCGGAATTTGTGGCAGTTGTTGTAAAGCTGGTGATGATGGAACAGAGTCAAGATTCATAGTTGTAGCAGAATGTGTTTTTTGGGATGGTGGATGTAATGCACGTGGTGGTTCAACATCCTTCATAAAATTTGGTCTTTTTGGTTGTGGTTCTAAACGAATGACAACAGGTTGTTGTGATTCATCGAATCTAGCCATTGTTAATACAGTGGTGCATAAAAGCACAGTAAATATGTTAAAAAATTTGGCCATGTCCCTATAATGTAAGAAATACTATTAAAAATTTCATGAAAATATAAATGATTAAATATTGAAATAAATTATGAAGTTAAGTAAAAGAAGAATGATCTATTAACTTATTTATCTACCTTACTGCAGCCTTATAGTGCTACTTTTCAAAATAAGTTGTAATTATGTTCCCGTTTATTGTGTATATTCCTATGATCGGGCACCAGGTCAAGGTCTGTAAAATTCTTTTTTAAATTTTAATGGATCTGAAATAATAATACCATTTATTGGTGTTATCAATTTACACAGAATATATAAATATGCATATATTTTGTAACTAGAAATTAGACATTTATATGGAAAAATTATGAAAAATTTATGTTAAGGGTAATTTGAAATTAGTTCTATAAGGAAATTTATGTGATACTTTAAGATAAATTGAAATTAAATGATATTGATAAGAAATAGAATGTAATTCTTTGTTCTATCTTTTAAAAATTTGTCCTTTTAAAATTAACAGGAAAGATTTAACATTTAAAGTTTAATTTTAATTAAGAATATTTGTATTAAACAAAGGTTAATGTTTAGAAATTGCTGAAAAGATATGACTATAACATTCGAAAATGATTCCAGCTTGATTTCGGTAACCTAATTTAAAATATATTGATAATTTTAATAATATATTGTATAAAATAACCCATCAAAAGGTAACTGTTTTATTGTTGGGTCAAAAACAACTTTAAAATGTATACTATTTACTTACCATGAAGTTCTTTATTTATTTTTACACAAAAAAGTGATATTAACGTACAAATAATTTGAGTTATTTATTGAAAAAATAACGTTTGAATATTCAATAAATTATTTATTTTAAACAAGGATTTGTAAATAAATTGCATTGGTGTTGTCGTTTTATGTATAATTTTTGTTATTGAAATATTAAATCCACGAATTACTTTAATATCCACATAAGCACAAATAATAACTTTATTGGATTATTTATTAAAATAGCTCAAATAATTACATTATTAAAATAATTGTTGTTTTAATGTCCATTTTAATTAATTTTTTTATTTTAAAGAATAATAAAAGTTTTGTAAATCTAAAATAATTATAAAGTTTTCATCTTTGTACTTATTAGAAATTCTTTATGTGAACTAAAATTTATAATCGGCTTCTTTTTACGATAATATAATAACAATTTTAAAACGATTGTATAATTATACATTTTTCTCAGAAGACTTACATACAACTTAAAAATTTATAGAAAATAATTAAAAATTTGTTTAATTATTCATACATTGATATAATATTATGTAAGAAAGAGAAGAATATTTTATTGAAAATAATCTTAATGTACATAATAAAAAGATGACACAAAATTAGACTTTACTCATCTTAAAGAGGTGGAATTTTAAATATTTTTTTTTAAAATAATTTAATGCCTTATAAAATGATTATGAAAGCGTTTTTATTACATTTATTATTATTTAAAACTAAAAAATATATTACTAATATTTGAAATTTGTTAAATCACCAGTCTCATCATGTAAAATAAACAAATATAACATCAATTTTTAACATTTTTCGATTTTTAAAAAATAAAACAATAACATGTTTTTTTTAAACATTATATTTAAAATTATACCTTTAAATGAGGGTAAAATATATTTTTATATTTCTCAAAATAAAAAATAAATCAAAATAAGGCAAAGTTTAAAAATAAAAATATAATTCACAACAACAATGTTTAAAACTTTTTTTAAGCTACTTCACTAACGTTATTCTACTTTTTTAAAAATAGGAAACTTGATTTTAAAGATTATTTTTAATGTTAATTTTTAAATCCTAGTAAAAAAATGTTTATTTTAAAAAAATATTGAGCAAATCAGCTTAAAGAAAAATTTTTTAAATATTTTTGTCATTATTTAAAATTTGTTTTATTATTTAAATCAAAAAAATTTATAAAGTATTTTTACTCTGTTTTATTACATAGAGTTATTTTAAAGCACTAATAATATTATTCATTTTTAAATTTATGCATATATATAATTCTTAGATTGAAAAAATTCCATCTTTAATTTTTATACATAATTATTTATTTGTGTTGTATAAAAATGATAACTTTAATATTTTATATTGTTAGAAAAATTTGTTCTAATTTATATATTTTTATAATAAAACACTAAATTTTCTCGTTATAACGATTTAGACAATAAATATTTTTGTAAGCTTAATAACAAAGATAACAGATATATTATTATAATATACTGACATTTATTAACACTTCTAATCATCTCTATATCTTATAAATATTTATCTATGAATAATGTTATTAAATTATTATAAATTTTCTTAATATTCATTTGAAGTACACATGTTTCAGATAATTACATTCATATAAATTTTTTATTACATAAAAATATTAATATATATATTCTTTTCTTAAATATTTGTATTAAAATATCAAAAAAATGTTTAAGAAATATTGGTTAGTGTCTATGTTTATTATAGTACCTGATTGCTTTGAGTCACATTTTGTCTCGTCGAAAATCATTGGCTTAGTTATATTTATATAAATAAACATTAAGCTCATAAGTATTCATAGTGATAGAAATAGCATAATCGACTGGATGTAGTGATTAACCATTTCGTTAATAATTTTTGATCCTCAATTTGATATTAAATAAAAGTAAGACAATTTTTTTTCTTGACAAATAATTTTTTAAAAAACTTTACTCTAATGGTTATATAATAATATAACTTATTTGTATAATATTTAAATTACAATATTGTTTTAACTATTATTGTTTTATTATCCTTATTAATAATTATTCTTTAAATTATAGAAATATTATATATAAAGAAAGGTGAAAAGTTATTTTCTACTTTTCAAGTAACACGATTTTCGTGTGTTTTCAACGAAATCATTTTTAAATATTTATTATACATTCTAAATATCCTATATTAATAATAAATATTTTTCACCTATTTTTTTGATATTTAAAAATGAATAAAGATAAAAGTGCATCATCATCACTTTCTGAATTGTCATCAAATGAAATTGTTGTTGTCGATGAAATTGATCATTATGCAGAAGAATGGATTCCACCATTTGCATTTCGAGAAGGAATATCATTAAATAAAAGACAAAAAATCAGTGATTTTTATAAATTTGAAGAACCAATAGGTGAAGGAAAATTTGGACGTGTTTTCAAGTGTATTGAAAAAGCTACTCATTTGTGTTTAGCAGCGAAATGTATAAAAATAAAAAAAGACAGTGAATTAAAACAAGTTGAAAATGAGGTAATTAATCTTTTCTTGATTAAAATATTTTATAGATATCAATTTTAACAAAAATGCGACATAAATGTATCGCTCAAATATATGATGCATATTATATTGAAAAGAACTTTGACAAGGAAGTAATTCTTATTATGGAAATGTAAGATTTTATCATTGACATACCATTATTTTAATTATTTTTAAGAGTTGAAGGAGGAGAACTTTTTGATAGAGTTGTGGAAGATTCATATATTCTAACAGAATTGGCTATTGCATTAATTATACATCAAATATGTGAAGCTATAAAGTACATTCACAGTAACAATTTTATTCATCTAGATTTAAAACCGGAAAATATTATGTGTGTATCACAATCCTCAAATCAAATTAAATTAATTGACTTTGGGTTAGCTCAACATTATGATGGTGAACATGACTTATTGTTTATGGCAGGCACACCAGAATTTGCGGCACCAGAAGTAATAAAATACGAACCATTAAACTTCCATACGGATATGTGGAGTGTTGGAGTAATTACATACATACTACTATCTGGACAATCACCATTTCTTGGTCCAAATATAGCTATAACATATAATAAAGTTGAAAAAGGTGATTGGTCATTTTGTGATGAATTTGAGACAAATAAAATAAGCCAAGATGCAAAGAATTTTATTTCAGGATTACTAATTGTAAAAAAAGAAAATCGTATGTTACCAGAAGATTGTCTTAACCACCCATGGTTAAAAAGTTCTCTTGATAAAGCACATTATCATCAGAGTATAAAAGAAAATCCTTCAAATGTACAACCAATAAGTAAAGAAAAATTAAAAAA
Organism: Strongyloides papillosus; assembly: GCA_005656395.1. NCBI lineage: Eukaryota > Metazoa > Nematoda > Chromadorea > Rhabditida > Strongyloididae > Strongyloides > Strongyloides papillosus. Next base: position 1,459,290 of record SRSI01000004.1, on the reverse strand, counting down.
TTATTTAAAGAATAAGAAATTCAGGGTAATTTATATATTTAAGAAAGATTAAGATATTCTTTTAATATTATCTTTTAGAAAATTGTTTTTGGAGTATTATTTATTAATCAAGTATTAAAAATGATAACAACTATGCAGTTGAAGAAAAATCAAAAAGGATTGTTATATGCAAAAAATTTACTACATGCAGCCAAATTATCAGAAAAAATGGATGATAAAATTGAATCAACACAATCTGTTACTGAAATCGTCACATCTAATAATAATACTACTAAAAAAGTAAATGTTAAAGTAAAGAAAGTATTAAAGACTAAAAAAGTTACTAAAAAAGTTGAGGAAGGAAAAGTTGAAGATGATTCATATAAAAATAATGTCATTGAAAAAAGTTGTATAAAAGATAATAATTCATTATTAAACAAGCCTTTGGAAAATATTACAGTTGTTACGACAAAAAAAGTTGAACTTCCGAGTGTTTTACAGAAAAATTGTGTAACAGAAGGAACAAAAAAATCAAGCTCACTTAAAGAAAACAGAGATGAATTAAATGGTAACATTAAAAACGATGATCAAAAATATTTAAATAAATGTGCAAATTTTTTGAATACAACTAATAGCAAAAAATTACATTCCATTAATGAAAAATTAAACAGTACACTTTATAGTAAAGAGTGTGGTAAGTTATTTATGAGTACATATTCCTCTTATTATGCATTTTATTTTTACATTAAACTATATTTTTAAAAGTATTAATCAATGTACATATTAATGTTTTAAAATTAAGCCAAAATGGAATTTTCCAAAGTTTTTCTTTTTTAATTTTTACTAACATTAAATAATGCATATTAAATTTTTGTTTCTTAATTATATTGGTTATATTAGTATTCTATAATTATAGATAAACAAAAAAGTACTGAAAATGTCGAAGTGGTAGCGAGAAACATTAATTGTTCAAATATTACTGAAACTAAAAAAATTAAAAAGACATCGAAAAAAAATACAAAATCTAGTATAGTTGTAGATAATACTAAAATATGCAATCAAAACATGGAAAACCTTCAGACAACTAAAGGAAAACAGAAGTTATCTATAGAAATAGGAGATTCTGAAACAATTGTTGTTGAAAATCAAAAATTAAAGGAGAAAATACCCAATAAGACTTTTGACTTGATGATAAACTGTAAAAATAAGGAAGAAAAAAATGACATACAACAACAGGCATGTGAAGAAAAAAATAAGACAATTTATAATGACACTTTAAATACCACAAAAACAAGTGGAAATAAGATGTCAAATGAGACTAAAGAAATTCCAACTGACAGTGATAAGAAAGTTAAAAAAATTATTAAAAAAACAAGTATTAAAAAGAAGGCACAACTTGAGCAAAGACAGGATTTAGAATGTTTGAATACTCAATTAACAAAAACAGTAGTAGGTACCAGTAATTGTAAATCAATTAAAACTGATATGGTTAAGGAATTTCCACTGAACGAAAAAATACCTTCAAATATATTCTCAATTAATACTCAATCTCAAGCAATTTTAAAGGATAATTCGTTATCAATAGCAATTAATGATGGCGTGGAAACAAAAGTATCAAATGATAAATTATTGATAGATAACGTAAAAGGATTGAAAGAAACAGATCGTGAAAATCAGAAAATTAAAAATGTCATTAAAAAAAGCCATGAAGAAAATTCAAAAATTACAGTTTCATCCTTATCACTTCAAGAATCAAAAATATCTTTACAGAAAAATACAATAGCTTTAGAATCAAATAAACAACTACCTAACAAGGAATCAAATAAGATTGAGAGAAAAAAATGTATTATAAGAAAAAAGAATATAAAAAAAGATGAATCTGATATTATAACAGAGAAAGAGATAAAAAAACGTGGAAGTATGAAGGAAACGGTAAAACAGACAATTCATGCGGAAAAAAATAATGCCGATAAATTAATATTAAAAAGAAATAATGAGAAAAGTCACAAAAACACTTCAAAAATATCATCAAACCAAGGCCTTTCAACAAGTTTATTGAACAAATCAACTTTAAATATAAAAAATGATACAATATCATTAAATATTAATTTAAAAAATGAGTATGAAGACAGTGATAATGATGATGTTTTTAGTTTTGCAAAATTAAGGAATAAATTAGAACAACGATTATCTAATAAAAAGCAAAAAGAATCAACTGACAGTGATTTTAATGAAGAAAGTTTAAAAACTAAAAGTTTGAAGAATGATATTTTTGAAAGTAATGGATTGTGTAGAGTTGACTTTGATAACGTCAAAAGTGTCAAAAATAAATGGCTTAAAATTGAAAAGGAAACACTTTTTTGAAGTTAAATATATATTTTCATAATTCTACTAATTGTATATTTTAAATTTCGCATAAATATTTATAACAAGAAATATCAAAAGTACATTGTTGTTATTTCCTTCTTTAGTGACTTTTATTTTTCTATGCTGCTATTAATCTTGTCTTAATTTTTATTGTAAATTCTTAATAGATACTGTTAAGGTATTTATTATTACTACCATTTTATTTAAATATTTTTAAGAAAACAATAACATTATTTAACAAAATATTGTTATATTCATTTTGGTAATTACACAATCATTCTGAAAAAAATAATTTGTATAAATAGTATTTTAATTACTTAAAATGAACCTCCTAGTTTAAAAATTTTTAAGCAATAATATTGTCTCCGCCTTATGAGAAAAGCTTTACAAATTATTAATAGTATTATAGGTTTAAAAATTTTTCATTATAAATTTGTCTGGTGGTAATCAAAACGATTTTATTCACAATATTTAATAAATATATAAATGTTTTATGAACTTTATTGCTTTAAATCTTAAAATGTTATTCCTTTATACTTTTAAAATGATATCATTTTACTAAGAATATTAATTTTTTCCACATTTTTTAGTGCTTAAAGTTTCTTTAATTGATATCTTGATTTTGCTGTATATAAATGCCAAAACATGTAGTAAAAATTCCTTTTTTTAAATTATAAAAAATATACTAATTATTTGTTAGGTTAATTTTAAAATTTTTCCTATAAAAATTTAAACACTTTAGTGCCATATTATTATGTTGTATAATTTTATTATAAGGTAGAATAAGTTAAATTTTTTAAAATAATTCTTTTTCGCCCACAAAATATTAAAAAAAACACTTGCTTAATATAGAATTTATATAAATATAATTAAGATAATTTGATTATTTCTTCTATCAATGGTTTCCTACCATTTTTCATTACTATCTAATATTATATAAAATCTTCTTGCTATATATAATGAAATTTTGTAAAAAGGGCATATAGAAAAACGTTTTGTAATTTTAATCTTTATTTTACTTGTATTTTCAAATAAAAGATATAGTGTTTTATAATGATGTAACATTGGTCCTTTTAATTGATAGTACATCAAACATTATATATATATATATATATATATATATATTAATTTATCTACTCCATTTCCTCCTCTAAATAATTCTATCAAAGATTTTTCCTTTTATCTTTAAATTTTTATTATAAAGGTGCTTTTTCTGAGGTACATTGGTACTTTGTGTACTTATTTGTTAATACTTCTTTTTTATATTATTTTCCTTTTCCTTATTTTGAACGATTATGTTGAGTTTTTAGAAAATTATAACAAATATCTTCAGAAAAAACAGTTTTTTTATTTAATTTAAATAAATTATTCTTAATATATGAAGTTCTGTGAAGAAGTCATATACCTATACTATATTAATATGAAAAAAGTTTGATAAAAATTGTATATACTTTAAAGGAACATTTTTATACATTATACTTTCAAATTAATCTCTTTTATTTAATTTCGCTTTTTTAAATTATTTCATTGTATTTTTTTTATATTATCCTTATCCTGAGTAGCTGAAATAAAAAATAAATGTCATATAAAAGTAAATTTAAATACATTAATATTATAGTATTAAAATTTGTATGTATATTTAATTGATAATTATAAGACTTCTTATGAAGAAAAATTTGAAAGTTACATAAAATATCAAATATTTTTTATTGGATTTATTTATTGTTAATAAAATTTACAGATATAATTTTTTTCTATTGTACTATATTGTTTAAGTTGTGATGAAACTTCAAAGATCTCAATTCTTAGACATTATAAACCATTATTATTTTTATTTAAATTATTTCTATTTTCTACTTACGATTACTTTTTCTAAATATTTTAGTATAGTTATAATAACTTAAATTTTACAGATTCGTCATTTAATAATTAAAAAATAATTTTAATAAGAATTTATCAATTAATTTTGAATATTATTATTAGGTGATGAGAAAATTATTGTTTCCATTTAAATGACACTTCGATTGTTATATGAATTCTTATATGCTCTAATTTTAAAAATACATTTATTAATTTTCTTTTTAAAAAACGGAAAAAAATTAACTAATAAAACTGAATGTTCCTATTTTCAATCACATATATTTTTTTGTAATCTACAGATAAAGCACTTTTAAAATAAACGTATCTTAAAAAATTAAGTTAAATTTTACATAGTTACGTACCTAAAATAAATTATTAATGCTTTATGGTAACTAATTTTGTTAATCCTTATTTTAGTTAACTACAATTAAATTATTCTTAGGTATCAATAATTTATTATTATTATTATTTTTAGTTATTATTATTTTTATATCATCGTTCAAATTATTATCTATTTTGTCATAATAAATGATAAAAAGTGCTTTAAAAGAATATGACTTTTAAATAACATGAAAATTGTAAATTCAATATTGTTTTTATCGTCTAGGTCGTCATTACATCTTATTCATAATCACCTATAATTTTCTTGTATACTGTAAATAAATATAAAAATTTAATACTTGTCAACGCCTATGTATGTTATTTTATAATAAAGCCTGTTTAATTAAAAAAACAAATACATAGGTAAAACAAAGTTTGGGCCAAAAAAATTTAGAAAGCGGGGTGTGCATATAAGAATGCAAAATAAAATTTTAAAATTCTATAATTATTAACAATTAAATTAATCATTAAAAATTTAAAAAATTATTATTCTCTGTATTTGTTTCAATATATTTTTTTCTCTTCAAAATTTTGTTTCATTTTATAAAATTATAAAAAGCTTTTTTTTATACCATATAATAAAATATTTCTTCTTTGAATTTTAATAATTTAACTAGAGTTTTTATTATAATTATAAAATTATATATGAATTCCTTATTAAATTAAATTTCTCTATTTAAAATATTTACAAATAATGATAAGAATTTTTAAATATATATAGATGAAAATATTTATGAGGAATTTTAAAAAATTTCGATCAACATACATCTTTCTTAAATAATAGTAACATTTTATCTTAAATAACAATTTTTATTTTGCTACATTATTTTTTTAGCTTTGGTTTTTATATATTTATCTAATAAAAAAATTCTAAATATTTTAAAGTAGTAACTCAAAGAATCATATTTTTATAATAATAATATATGGTTATTATCATGATATTTGTTAGTAAAAATGTAAGTTAACATAAATATAATATAATCATTAAAGAATAATAATTTGTAACGCATATAAAATTTTATAAAAATTTTTATATATTAAAATATAAATTGGCATTATGACAAGAATGATTAAATAATTATATTTAGATATTTAATGAAATATACCAAAATTGGATTGCTGTGTATTTTTTAGTATTTAGCACATTTTCATTAATAGGGTAAATTCTTTTTTCTTGTATTTAATTTATTTATTTTAATTTAGAGGGAAAATGCAAAGTGAAATAAGATTGAGCGATGAATGTTATTATCGTTATACTGCACAAGATCACCACAAATCTTTTTCAGATTGGTTACATCGTAAAAATTCTTCGCATTACTCTCCACTTGTACCTTCATATTCACAAGCATTACTAAAATTAGAGGTAAAATATATTTTTCTTTCTTTATTATTTGTTTATAATCTTCTTTTATATATAAATTTCTTTTTATCTTTTTTTAATAGATGGATAAGTTTAAACATGGTGAACAAGTAACAAGTGGTGCATCAGCTTGTAATGGAAGACAGAATTCTTTTATTACACCAGAAACTCCATTAAGAGAACGAGCATTATGCAAGTTTGAATATATAGTTAATTATAATCCAAAGGTAACATAAACTTTTTTAAAATTATCATTTTTTTAGCGATTGCCTTCGACTTTAACTGAAGCGAGATGTTCTTGTTCGAGACCTTCTGCAAAAGTAATAGGCAAAAAAGTGTTTGAATGTGAACCATTACGTTACAGTATGCGTGTTCTACTTTTTGACAATGATTGCCAATCATTTTATGAAGGATATGAAACAATTGCATTAGCATGTATACCAGTTATGCAGGTATGTATTTTTATATATAAGCTTTATTGTAACAACCTCCAATAAATATATTCTAATATTTTTGTCAGCTAACAAATCTAAAAATATTAAATAACTTAAAGTTTCAGGCATCTGCAAGCTCCAGTGTCGATACAGATTTTATGGTACCAGTTAAAGCAGATATACCAACATGAAATTATTATATTTCATTATTATTTTACATGAAACCACTTCTTTTTTACTTGATATATCATAACACTTTGAAAATTAATTTTTAATTTTGTAACAGTAAAGTCCTGTTTTTTATTTGTTTTCTTTATAATTATTTTTTTGTCCAATTATTGTATAATTCTATTTTTGATTTAATTTTCCTAAGCTTATCTTAAAAATAGTTGATCATGCATAAGCTACTATTTCTAATTCTTTCTTTTTATTATTTTTTTTATGATGCACAATATTTTATAAACGGTCAGAAATAATTATTCGAACTGTAGTTTGCGCAAAAGTAAACGTCCTCTAAATTGTTTACTTTAAAAATGTACAAAAACGTCACAATTTTTAATCTACAATAGGTTTATTAATATTTTAAAAAGTAATATTGATGTAATTAAAAGATTAAAAATTGTAAAAAGAGGCTTTCCTTGTATTGTGATATTTTAATGACGTTTATATTTAAGCTGATAAAAGAATATTCAAAGTATTTATTTTAGTTTAAACAGTTTTTTCCTTATAATTGCTAAAAATTCACAAAACAAGGGTTTACAAATATAAGATATAACATTTTTGTGAATTTATTTTATGATTATGCTTTTTTTTATACCTATAATTTTTGTTTTGTCATATTGATGATCTCTGTCGTTATTATTACTCTTCAATTATTCACTCTTAAAACCAAAATGTCACAATTAGTCTAAATTACTCATACAAAAATTATATTCATGATAATAATTGTATTTCAATAACATTAATATGGTATAAGTTTGAATCATCAAAAATTGTTTTATTTACATTTATTAATTTTTATGTGGTTTCCATAAATAATGCTCATTTTTCTGTATTTGACATTCTATTATAATCATTAAAATTACACATATATTTAAATTTCAAACAAAACATTTTTTTTATAAAACAAATTTAATAAAAAAATTATTATACCTTATGATTCTTTAATAATGATCAATGTTCTGATGATAATTATCATAAAAATTTTTCGAAGTAAATAATATAATAAAAATATAATAAATAAATGTCAACATTCCAAAGAATGTCTGGTGATAAAAAGATAATATTATTTAAATTAACCATTAGTTTTAGTTTTTAAATGACTAATTGACATTGGAATGTAACTACATAAAATAAATAAGAAAAATTATATTTGTTGTTTAAAATATAAAAAAGATCATACACATGAAAAGATTAAATCGTGATATACCAAACAAAGTTAATGATATTTAAAATATTTGTTAAATGATATGATTTACCATCATTTGTTATCATACTCAATTATCATCATTTCTTGAAACATTGAAAATCCAGATAATCTTAATTGCATACCCATAACTACATTTTTCATTTTTTTTTCTATTCATACCATAATCGACATACTTTTATCTTTAAAGATATGCGCAACAAAAAACAATATAAATAGTGATTGAACATGTCTATTTTTAAATACATCATACAATTAGTGTTTTACATAATGGCTATAATATAAACAAATTAAATAATATAACTACTTCTAAAAAACAAGAGGTTGCTAGTTATTATTCATTAAATAAGAACAAAAATTTTTTAACAAATGCGTTTATAATTAAGTAAAACTATTGCTCATTTCAAGGGGATTGGAACAGCCCTCTACAGTGACAGCACCACATACCAATTTATTTGAGTATATAAATGCAATTCATTTTTAAAATACTATTAATAATATTTTAAAAAATTTTAGTATCATAAAATGAATAAATTTTTAATTTTCTCATTAATTCTTATTTTATTCCCTATCTATCAAGGAGCATTTAAATTAGTTCCAATAGAGGAGAGTGATGATAACGATGAACTTATTAATTTCAACGGTGTAGATAGTGAAACAAAAGGTGATTAATTATTTTTTGCAGTAACATGTAATATTAAATGTTTTTAGAGGAAAAATTTTTAAGAATTGATGAAGATGCTGATGAAAATTTATCATTTGATGAATTTCTACATTCAGATATGAATTATGAGAAAGTTAAAAGAGAAGAATTCGAATCTTATGATAAAAATGGTAGTATATTTACTAATATTTAGTAAAATTTAATTATTATTTTTAAGGTGATGGAGTGGTTACAAAAGGAGAATACTTTAATAAACAATTAGAAGATGCTGAAGAATTAAAGAATCATCGAATTAATTACATCAAAGAATTATTTGAAGTAAGTTTAAAATGTTAATAATGTGTTACAACAAGTGTGCTATGTTTTTATACAATAGCAAATATTAATATTAACATTAACCTACTTATTAATAAAAAAAATATTTTAGGAATTTGATATTGATAAAAATAATAAGTTAAATGAGCGTGAAATAGAAAATGTTTTACGTAAAAAATTTCTTTTAAAGCCAAAAACAAACTTTAATAACGTTGTTGCAACCTATGACATTGATGGTGATTCTGAATGGGACAAAGAAGAATATGCTGCTTTCGATAAGAAATTACCATTTGAAGAGTTTGATAGTATCATTGCTGAGAACAAGAAGGTTATCAATTTATAATTTGGTTATTTTTTGGATATGGCAAAATATATTATGATTAAATCTTCTTCCAATTTGAACAATATCATTTAATGAAATATACTATTATTCACAATACATACTAAAAGAAAAAGAAGATTGTAAGATATAATTTAATTTTACCAACACACTAAATTCAAGGTATTTCTTAATATCAATCAAACATTTAAATAACAAATCATCATATCTATATTAATTTAATTAACAATTGTATAATGTTGAAAATTATACTCTTTATTTCCTTTTCTTATATTAAGATATGAATACAATGTTAATTTTACAAAATAAACTTTTAACATATTTATCATTAACACTTATTTATAACAATAATTCACGACGTAACGCTTTTATTTATAAAATGTAAAATATTTTATAAATATATATAAAAAATATTCTAATATCTTTAATATGATAAATCATTTTTATTACTTGATTAAGAAAATGTATAATATATCGTAATGAATTTAAAAGAATGTTGTAATATAAATAATATATAATTTTTTATTATGTTGTTATTTAAATTTTTCAGTTGATTTGAAGAATTTGTTTATGTTTAATTATTAAAACGTCATTATTAAATAATACATTACATTTTAGAAATTTTTCTTATCTATTACTATATTTATACACATTTTTTGTTATTTTAAGTAAAAATTATATATAAAATATAAAAAAAATTAAAAATACGTATTAATTATAACGAAAAAACTATATTAATATGTTTTGAATAATTTTATTTAAGCAATATACTTGTAACAAAATTCAGTATATATTTATGCATTAAATACAAATTTAACCTTTAACTTTTCCACTAAAATCAATCGTTTAATTGTTGTAATTAATTTAATATCTTCAAGTGAAATAAAATTATCTGTCAACTTTTCTCTATTGAAATTAATAGTTTCGTTTTAATGTACTTATCAATAATAGATTTGTGAAATTGTTAGCAGATAAAGACAATTTAAGTATATCTATAGTTAAAATGTCTATTTTATGAACAATATCGTCACCAAAATTAAAATATATTTATCATCATTTTTATAATTCTTCTTCGAATATCTTTATATGATAGAATTTTTATTATTTAAACTTTTAATTTTATATAATTAATTATTTTTTACAGATTAATTTTATTATTTTTAGGACTTAAAGTTCTTTTTCATGCCTTCTCTTTTAAATAATTTTGTAGTAACAAAAAAGAGAAATGTGTCAGAACAAAAAAGTAGAATGAACATGAAAAATGATGAAACTTTTGCAACATTATCAAATCAACTAACATTTTCAAAAGGATTTGAAAATAACGATTTATATGAAATTGAACATTTTACACTAAGTGATGAAATTAACAATTCCACAAAAAGATATTTAGTTGATTTATCTGAAAATTGCGAAATGGATATACAATACGTATTATTTTCACGATCTTGTTTTGATATTGATAATAAAGATGTCACAGATAATTTTCTACATTATCCTGATTTTCAATTATTGGACCGCAAAAATAAACCAAAAAAATGTATAGCAAGACTTACATCATCACTACAAACGGTCGTCTCAACATCGTCAACAGAAATCAATGTTATAGAAAATGCTGAAAAATACTATGACAATTATGGTAAATCTAATGCATCAGAGATGGGTAATAACAATTTTTGTGATAATAATAAGACAATTAATAATGAACAAATTTTCCTAAATAACGGAAAATTTTGTTATACATCAAATTTTGAAAATGGATCTGTTGCAATATTATATACGAGTCGTAATAACATATCGTATGATGAAAGAATTAGTAATGGAAAACGTTTATTTATTTCAGAGACTAGTGAAAAAAAATATAAAAAAGATGTGAGACCAAGTCAAAAAGGGTATTATCTTAAGCTACGCGGTAGTACTCCAAATTTAAGTGGAATAGTTGAGGAAGATGATGTTGAAGATGTTGATAGAACGCCATTTATAAGATCATATGACAACTGTAGTAATTTGAAAAATTATAAAAATATTGCAAGGAAACCTGTAATAAGAGCTAGAATAAATTCTACGTCAAGTATTAATAAAAAAATAAAACATTATGCGGAAGGAATCTCAAAACCATATAATAATTTAATACATGTTAATAAAATTGATAGCCAACCACTTACAAATAATACCTCAATTTCATTGAATTATGGGGAAAATATAGTTGTGGAATCATATACTTCATCAAGTTCGCCTAAATCAATTTATTCAACAAGAAGTTCAACAGATTCAGGACAAGAATCTACGGGAACCGATTGTCATCTTCAAAAAAATTTCAATAAAATATCACTATATCATTATATTATAAGATATCAACAAATATATACAATTATTGACAATATCTTGAAACTTGGAAGTAATATTTATTCTTCATTAACATATATTATTGATAATAAATTTATATGTCGAAATTTATTAATTGAATCATCACAATTAATAACACTTTTGAAAAATCGTTATTTATATAATACAGTTAACTATGAAGATATAAATTTAATACAAGAATTACTTATAGATGTTGAAAAAGAAGTTTATGAAAATGGTGAAAATAGAATATTTTCAAATTATTTTATAATTATTCTTCGAAGAACAATAGAAGAAACATTTCATACATTTGCCAAAATAATTTTTGAATATTTTGTAACATCAAATAATAATGATGAACTTCTCCATATAGGCACAGAACATTTTATATACCTTTTGTTATTTTCTGATGAATTATGTAATGTTGCCATGCAATATAATCTTGTTAAAAAATTACTTCAACATTGCACTAACCCAACAACAAATTACCATACAATTAAGCTATTATTAAGAGCTTTAGCTGTTTTGTGTAGCACAAGTAAAGGATGTACTCAACTTTTAGAAAATGACGGATTTAATTTTATTATAAATGTTATATGTAATTATCCATTTGATTGTTCTGTTGAAGCAGCTGGAGTTCTAACACAATTAACTTCACCACCAAGTAATTGTATGACATTACTTCAAAGTATTTCACCTATTATTACAAAATTAACAGGTAAAATAATTCTTAAATTATTAATATTATATATTTATATAGAGATGATTGAATGTTGTGATAGTTCAGAATCACTACTTCTTTGTACTGCAGCATTATCAAATTTATCAATTCAATATCCATCCGCAAATAGATATATTAATGAAATAAAAACCTGTCAAAAGCTTGTTTTAGCTACAAAGAAACCAAAATGTTGTAGTATTTTTGTTTATGAGCAGCTGGTTACTCTTATGGCAAGAATGGTTTCTCAAGGATGGTATTTAACATTGTATAATAAAGAATGTGTAGATATTCTTCTTCATTTAATGTTAATTAATGACGAATATCATTTAAAATATTGCGAAAGGATAAAATATAAATCTGCAGTGGCCTTGTCATCAATAGCAAAAAATGATTATGGATTGCATTTGATAAAAATTAATAATGGCTACGGTATTATGTGTAAAATTACAGAAAGCAATTTAAATAATGCACAAGATCCTATGGTTGTTATTTGTCAAACAATAAGAGATCGTCTTGAAAATTTCTTCGATGGACCTAAAGCATTAGAAACTGAATTATAATTTTAAAAGTATCAATAAATTTTTATATTATATATCATATATAAGCAAATTAATAAAGTTAATAATAATTTTATAGTAAATCAAATTAATTATATTTTTGCAGAAAAAATATTATCTTCTCTTTTTGCTTCCTTTCCAAGTATTATGTCCGATGCTTTCTCTGCAATCATAATGGTAGTTGCATTTAAATTAGCACTTATAATCGAAGGCATAACGCTAGCATCAACAACTTTTAATCCATCTAAACCAAATACATTCATTGTTTTAGCATTAACAACATCCAATAAATTACTTCCATCGCCCATTCTACATGAACATGATGCATGATAAGCCGATGCAACTTTATTTTTTATAAATTCATTTAACATTTTATCATCTATTACCTCTTTACCAGGAGAAAGTTCCGTGTCTCTATACTCATCAAAAGCTTTTTGTTTAAATAGTTCTCTCGATAATTCGATGCACCTCTTAAATTCTCTAAAATCCTCTTCTAAACTTAAATAATTTGGATCAATAATTGGGTGATTTAATGGGTTGTTATCTGATAAACGTATTGTTCCTTTAGATTTTGATCTCATTGGTCCAACGTGAACTTGAAATCCATGACATGTTCCATTTTTTCGACCATCATCATGAACAGTAGAAGGCAAAAAATGAAACTGTATATCAGAATGTTCCTTATCATTTGATGATTTGACAAAACCACCTGACTCAAGATGGCTACTAGCGCATAAACCATTTTTATATATAAACCATTGTAAGCCACTTTTTATCATATTATGTGGAAATTTCCAACTACTTTTATTGTATAATGTTATGGGTTTTTTACATTTGTGTTGAACATATATCTCTAAATGATCCTGTAAATTTGATCCAACTCCTGGTAGTTCATGTACTAGTGATATATTAACTTTTTTTAAATGTTCACCTGGACCTATACCACTTAATAATAACAATTGTGGAGAATTTATAGCACCACCAGATAAAATAATCGAATCATCGCAATAAATACTAAATATTTCTTTCGTCTTTCTATTCATACATTTGACACCTACTGCTTTTTTACCATCAAAAATTATTTTAATAACTACTATGTTAGATATAACTTTTAGATTTTTTCTCTCAATTGAATTCCATAAATATGCTTTAGAAGCACTATGTCGTTCGCCATCCTTTATTGTCATGTCCATTTTTGCAAGACCTTCAGTTTCATATCCATTTTGATTATCTAATATCTTCCACCCAAGTTCCCTACCAGCTTCGAAAAATGCTTGATGTAACTCATTTGTACAATCACCTTGTTTAACATGTAATGGACCATTATGTCCACGAAAAGGATCATTTGATCCAGTGCTCAATTCATGTGTTTGTGATTTTTTAAAATAAGGAAGGCATCCTAAATAATCCCACCCTTCTGCACCTTCTCTATTCCATCGATCAAAGTCTTGTGGGTGTCCTCTTACGTAACACATAGCATTAATTGAACTACTCCCACCCCACAACCTTCCTCTTGGCCAATAAATTGTCCTATTATTAAGATTTTTTTGTGGAATAGTATTATAATACCAATTATATTTATCGTTACATAAATTGTACATTAAAGCTGCTGGCATATGTATCCTCCAATCCCACCAATAATCTTTTGGTCCTGCCTCAATTAATAAAACATTATCATATTTATCACTCTCCGTCAACCTATTAGCCTTAAATTAATTAATTAAAAGATTATATGAATAAAAATGTTTATACTAACCAAAACACATCCTGCCGATCCTGCTCCTATAATTATATGCTTAGGTTTAAAATCATTGTTGTAAGTATTTTTGAATGAATACCTTCGATTAAAAATAATTTTCTTATTGCAAAACATTTTATAACAATTTTGTGGGAGATACATATTTTAATTATACATTATATGTATATATTGTTATTATAATCGAAATTAAAAGAAATTCTTTTATAGAGAAGGGGAAATAATTTATATATAAATTAGTCAGTGTATATATTTTAATTTTACACAAATAAAATTTATTTTTAAAGTATATATTTTTATTTGCTTTAAAGTATACAAAATCAACTTAATATGTGTTTATAAATGTGAATGAATTTATATATAGATTACCAATAAAGAATTATTAATGTATTAAAAGATATTTTAAATGTCTTTAATCATCAAATTATTATCATTAATTTAAATATAATCTTTCTAACAATGTTGATTAGTCTTCTTATAATTAAACTTCAAGTTTTTTCAAAATCAGTATATAAGAAGCGTTTCATTGAAATAGTTACGACATATTTAATTAGAAATTTATTTTCAATGACTTTTATTGATAAATAAATTTCCAAATATCTTTAAATTTTATATGATAACAAAAAAAAAACTTTACAGTTATGCACTTCTTTTATTAAAAGAAAATATTAGTATTTTAGTAATCATTTAAAGGATAGTTTTATAAAAAAATACATTCATTTTAGTTACCTTTCTCATGTAATTCATAATTTTAAATGTCTATTCATCAACATTTATAAGAATATAGTAAACCGTAAAATATTTTTGTTAACTACTTTATTATATATAATGTCTGTAGCTAAATATATATAACTTGCTGGTATAATAAATAAGTAATTCAATTAACAAAATAATTAAAAAAAGTTTAATCAAAAGTAATAATAAAATTTGTATGATGATCATAAAAATACTTTAAACAAAAGTTGGCGATGGTTTACTTGCTCCATTACAACAATTACTTGTAGCATTAGAAAATGCTGATCCACTAGATTTGTCATTTATGATAACACCATCAACATGAAATGCACCAGAGTAGGCATCAGAATCATCAC
The DNA here is from genome assembly GCA_005656395.1 of Strongyloides papillosus. NCBI lineage: Eukaryota > Metazoa > Nematoda > Chromadorea > Rhabditida > Strongyloididae > Strongyloides > Strongyloides papillosus. The sequence continues at coordinate 1,443,696 of SRSI01000004.1, read as the reverse complement.
TATCCTCATTAATATTTGCGTTAATAAGTCTTTCTTTCATATGATTTGCAAGATCCATAAACGCTTCCTCACAATTAATACCCGTTTTTGCACTAACCTCATACAATGAGATTCCCGTTTTTTTTGCAAAACTAAACAAAAAAATTATATATTAATTACTATTAATTATTATATAAACATACTTTTCTGCACGATCAAAGTCAACTTTGCGTTCATTTTCCAAATCAGCTTTATTTCCCACTAAGACAACTACAGCATTTGGTGGAGCATGTGTCCTTATTTGTTTTAGCCAATAATTTTCAATATTTTCGAATGATTTTTCATTTGTTAAATCAAATACACACATAATTCCATGAGCAGAATGGTAGTATGAATTGTAAATAGTTCTTTAAAATAGATAATTAAAAGAGAGAGAAAAATGAATAAATAATACCTATATCTTTCCATTCCTGCAGTATCCCATAACTCAAGCCTTACTTTATCACCTCCTAATTTAATAGTTTTCAATTTAAAATCAACACCAAGTGTACTAATATGATCATTTCTAAATGAATTTTCAACAAATCTTAAAAGAATACAGGATTTTCCACAATTGTGATCACCGACGACAACAATTTTAAAGAGATAATTATAACTCATTTTAAAAATTTCCTAAAATTATAGAATAAAAATGGTAATGTAAATATTTTTACAGGTGGTAATCATTGAGTGAGAAAAATTTGTTATTCGTAGTATTATATAAATTTTTACAAAAAAAGAAAAATATTAAATTGGATACACTTCACAAAAATGCATAATTTTATCTATATAATTAATTTATTTAATATGGAATTAAAATACATATAATATATTTATTTAGACGTATTTATATTTTAACTATTGAGAAAATAAATGATTATAATAATTTATATAGAAAGAAGTTATGTGATGCATAAAGAAATTATATATAAAAAGTAGTTTTAATATATAAGGTAAGAAAAACTTTTTGATTGTTTCAATGAGGGAAATGTACTAAAAATTGTGTACATTGTAATGTAGAGATAGTTGAAGAATATACATCTACTATTACAAACATTTCAAAAGATTGTTAAATACTAATATAATCAACCACCTATATGAAAAAGTATCCCTCAAAATATTATAAATATACATATACTAATGTATTAAAATATGAAAATGACGAGTGATTTATGAGTAAAACTACATCAGTGGTATTGTAAAAGATTTTATAGCGGAAATATATTTAGTGATATTACAAGTAGTAATGTAGGATGATCGTAAAACAACAACTGAACATTTATAATATTAAATTTTCTTCCTTAAGGAAACAATCATTAAAAAATGATACATAGTAGATTTGAATAAAAAAAATAAGTGTTGGAGGATGTAAATTAAGAATGATTAACATGCTTCTGACTAACTTTTAACCAAATAGACTGTTAGAAGTTGGAAAAGTTAGTAGACTATTTGTTAAAATGACATTTTAAGCATTTATCTAAAGTATGTGAAATTATAGTAACAAGATTTAGTCGATAAATTAAATAACATCAGATAAAGACAATATAATACAATACATTATCTTGTGAAACTATCTTTTTTTCAAAATAAAAAAACTTCAAAATAAAAAAGGTCAACAAAAGTGGTAATATAATATTTTTTAAGCAACAAACAATTTTAGAATATTAAAATCTGTAGTGTAAATAAGAAACTTGATAAATATTTACAAAAAAAACATTTATATATATTTTTTTACTAAAATTCTTTTTATATTAGTAAGAAAAGCTATTAACGTTATCAGTGCATTTATTTTTAAAAGATATTACTAAACATTACACGTTCTTTCTTTTTTTGTCTAATATTGACTCATCACAATATCAAAAATATTTTTGAGAAATTATTTTGACACAAAAAGTCACTCTTTTTGTTATTTTTATTATCAATGCCTATATGATCTAGTACAGTTAGGAGAAAAAAGTTAAGTAAAAAAAGTGATCTAAAATTTTAAAGATTGATAAAAACCTTCAATTTGATTAAATGTGTAGTAATTGACAAAAAAATAGTAAATTCTTAATTACGACAGTGAAGCAATATGATATTAACAAATGCATTGTTGAAAAATGTACATTCTTATACAAACAAACTTAAATGCAACATTTTCAGTATTAAAATTATTGGAAAACAACTCTGTAATACATATAATGTTAAAAAGTTTACACAGGATTTGAAGATAAATAAAGGTCCTTTTCTGTATGTACAAATTTAAAAAGTATTTAATAAACTTTAAAACTTTTGAAATTATTAAAAAAAATTAAATATTTTGACATTCGATTTAATACAATACATAGTGCAAATTATAATGTTGTTTTTCTTATCGTTAATACAAACCACACTAAAAATAATCTTTTTCAAATGAAAAAATATTCAAAATTATTCAACAGAATTTGTGTAATATATTGAGTATAAAAAATTGAATACCTTTAAAGCTATTATTTATTATTTTTTAACAGAAATTAATTTATTTCTAATTAAAATGATAAAGTAATATATGTATAATAAAAAATAATCTATTATTTAATAATAGGTAATAAAATAATTTAATTATATTATTATCAAAAATAAAAATTAAAATACATTAATCATGAGAAGTTATGATGACAAATTTATGCATGAAATATAGTAATAAAATTCACGAGAAATTTACACATTTTTATAATATATTCCCTATAAAATATGTTTAAAAAATATTCTTTTATATTTTAAACACACATTTTGTTAATCATATATTTTGCTTATGATCATTATTTTGGTAAAATTTAACTTCATTAAAAACTATCACATCCAACAACTCTATTTAAATACTATCTTAAAGCAATGGTAATTAAATAACGTCATAATTCATGCGTGCTTTTATTATTAAAGTTACAATTTGACAAAAAGAAAATTTTTCAATAGAACGTAAGTAATTATAATAAAAGTATCATATTTTTTTCTTTCATCCAATAAATAATTATTTTGTCTTCTGCGAATGTATTTAATTTTTTAAACATACCCATACCATATTATATATTTTGAACTTTTTTGTTAAATTAATAGATAAAAAAAACTAATTCGTTAATGTATGAGACTATTCTGAAGAATTTCATCAATTTAATATTTTTATAATCATTTTATTGTTAATAAAATCTTAATATTTTTAATGGGGAAAATAAATTATCTAATTTTAATTATGTATATATCTTTATTATGTTTTATTATCCTTTATTATTATAATTCTTCAATTAAGATTGAATTTTATTTTTATATATAATTTAAGCTTAAGAAAGGATTAATATTCGAATGATCGAATGATATATATACATATATAGACATACATACATCTATGTAATATATTTTAGAATGTTCTATTATACTTTTACTACATGTATAGACAATTTTAACATCCTTATTTGGAAAGATTTTATATGGACCAAGTATGGATAATGAAGAGGTGCAAAAAACTTTGACATATATACATGTAGATTAACATTACACCGACATCTCATGAACATCTGTTCAAAAGTTGAATTATTATTAAGTGAGATAGTGGATGAACGGTTACCAAAATATATATATAATAGTTAAATATACTCTGTAACTCTAAAATCATATACTTCATGTTTTAAGTACATATCCAATAAATTGTACATAAATTTTAAATCTGTATTTATATATATTTTATAATCATCTAATTTTATAATTTATTTTTACAACTTTAGTATTTACTTTTATTAACAAGGCTGTTCCTTTTTTGAAAATTTTTACGATCCATACTCATAAATCAGTTTTCGAAATTTGCTAATTATATAGTTTTTATACGACAAAATAAAAAACTTTTAATTTACTATATAATTTATCTTTTAATCTATTTCATGTGAATGTGATATGGTGACATATTCTGACTATATTCCTTAGTTATCCTATAAAATAAATGATAGTTTCAATGATCTATTAAAAGTTTTTTAATTTTATTAATATTTTTTTGTTTAATTAAAAACTATATAATTTTTAAATAAATAAATTAAGTTTGTTTCATAAAATTAAATATAAAAGATATTTTAAATGTTTAGAACTCGACATAATAAGATAAGATGTTAGCGCTTCTATATAAAACTATTTTTGACACATTAATTTTCAATGACACATTCTAAGAGATACAACTAAAAAGACAGTACAAAAATTATATTATAATAAAAATGCATCCTTAAATAAACCATTAACTAGAAAAATAAGTTAAACTTTATCGAAGGTTTAAAATATAAGATGAATATAATTTATTATGTATCACTATTATATTATGCCACATCTTCGTTTTAGAACATTTGAATGTTTGGCGGATTTGGATTTGTATGTCCATTACTTTAATGCTAAACTTTTTTTTCTATATAAATATTAACGTATATTAAATATGTATAAATATATATATATAATTTGCATTTTAAATTATTTTAATTAAATGAAGAAAACTTATTGTAATGACACAAGTGATTAATTAAAAGACATTCTTATTTGTTTGATAATTGAACTATAATGTATTGAATTATAAATTATGTATAACTTCTAACTACCTTTAAAATACTAATAATAAAATCCCAATTTTAGATATATTACATAAACTTTATCTTCGCTTATTTTGATATAAATCATAAGAACAAATGCAAAAGTTATATGTTATCATTGTAAAGAAATTGAATGATCATTTCCGCCAATATCATTATAGCGCGTCAACCAAAACTAACCACAACGACAGTTGTTATGTTCTTTTGTCAATACCATAGGTTTCTTTCCCGGTTTTGAATTGTTTTTATAATCATAAGTTCATCAAAAATTAACTTTAACTTACTTTTTTACGCTTTCATATTTTAATTTTATACTTTATATTTAACTTAAATTTACTACTTTATATTCTAATCATGAATTAAACTATTTGTGTATATTATATTACATCTATGTATATTCATTTATATAGATAGAATTTTAATGTTAAATAGCAATTATTACTTCTAAATAAAAATCTATTTAAAAATTTACAAAACATTTCACATGAAGGAAGTTAAATATATTCGAATTGACATATCTATGTTTTTTTGTAAATATTTTTATAATTAATTAACTATTACACTACATTGTAAAAGAGGTTCATGTTTAAATTATAACTTATATTCCTTATTTACGTTACCTTTGTATCATAGAATAAAAAAAATAAATAAATAGATTTTAATATTTATCATATGTCATTTACATTAACAATTTTAAATTAATTTCAAAATTCAATCATCAAACTTTAAATCAATAACCAATAGCTAAAAATTTTTTTTTGTAATGTGTAAAAAATTTTCTTTTTTTGGACAATAAATTAAATATATATATGATATATATATCGGTGTATCATAATATTAGTAGTGGAAATAAATTGTCTACCAACAACTTTGTCACAATAATTTAAATAAAAATTAACGATTATGGATGGCATTTATAATGACGTTTTAATTTGATGCTTTTTTATTTTACTATTATTTTATTAATGTTACATTCTAATGCATTTTTTTACTATCTATTAGTTATACAATTATTTATAGAGATGTTAGCTAAAAGTAATTTTACCCATTAACATTTCTTAAGTATTTTAATCGATTATAATAATTAATTTTTTTAAACTAAATATATATTTTTTAGATTTTCTAACTAATTTGTACATATCAATACCAAAAACTATTTAATAAATAATAATTGAATTAATTTATTATTATTATTAATGCACTAACAATCAACAAAATATTAATATATTTAAATATTCTTTATTAATATAACGTACTCTTAAAATAGAAAATAATTACAGTTAAAATATATTTATTTCTACCAAAACAAGAAAATATTATTTAGTTTGAATTAGTTCAATATTGTGTTTTTAAGGTGAATTAATCAGTTATTTTTGATTGAATGTCATAACTCTTAATTTTGAATATAAAGTTTATTAACAAAAAAATATTTCACAAGGAACAGATGATTTTTGTTTATAACTTAAATAATTATTTTATCCTCCAAGAATGATCTGGGTTACAACTCACATTTCTCAGATTTTAATTTTCCTTGGAATATGGCATGAACTTAATTATTTAGGTATAATAAATATTGAAGGTATTTCATCAACATATCCTATTCAATCAGTCTATGGTATAACTCCTGGTAGAAAACGTTACTATGATGGTTTTATTAGACCATCGAAAAAAAAAACTGGAACAAAATCATTATCACGAACATTGCAAACAACAGAAATTCCATATAATAATAAAACATTTGAAGAGTTATCATTAAAATATTCGGGTTTAAAATATTGTGAGAGTGATAAAGATTGTACAAGGTATGGTTCGTGTATAAAACAAGGTAAAAATACAAATGCTGTTGGTTTATGTTATTGTCCAAATACCTGCCCAAATTATATTACCAAAAGTTGTGAAAAAAATAAGGGTAATACTTGTCCGGAAATGAATAATGCTTATAAAAACAAGTATAAACTTTTACAATCAACATGTATTAGTGGTTTTTGTGCATGCCCACCAAATTTTGATGAATTAGAAAATAATAGTACATCATTAACATGGCCAAATCTTCCACCTATTCAATGTGATAAAAGTATGTTTTTTTTTACTAAAATTGAGAATTTATTAATTATTTATTTTGATAGGAAATTTAAAAGCATTTATATCAATTGAACCAAATTCATCAGTTCCATCAGGAACACAAATTACAATGCACTGTTGTATAAATATTGATCCATATGATGTGGTATTAAAAGATGGTGTAGTATTTTTAACAAAATCTGGTGACGTTATTTATCCTAAGACAAACCCTTATGAGGAAATGGAAAGATTAGAAAAAGAAAATATACAATCTACGGGTGATTTATTAGATACAGAGAAACAATCACTACTTAGTGTACCACGTTGTTGGTCCCATGTTATTGAGCAAGTTGAAACTACACATAATGGTGAATATCATTGTAATGTAACATCCAAAGATTTTTTATCACCCATTCAAAGTAGTTCTATAAAACTTCAAGTTAAAGTACCAAATAAATTTGAAAATTTAACAATAACATCAACATCTCACAATGTCATCATTTCTTGGGAGATTGCTGAAGGATCAACATTAACTGTTGATTTACGTTTAATTGATCGTAATGATAACATTGAAATTTGGTCTATGGTAAATTGTTCAAGTCCCCAACAAATTAAAAATTTAAAACCAGCAAGAAATTACCAACTTAACATAACATTAACGGAGGAAGATAATGATCCTTTTAATTTTAATCAAAGCTTTGACACAAAAGATGACATTCCAGAACCACCAACAATATTGAATATTCAAACAAATTTCTTACAAGATGTTAGTCATTGCGAAGTAGAATGGAAAGAACCAAAAATTTATAAAGGACAAATTAAGACATATTATGCATCTGTTAAAGGTAAATTACGATATGAGCCTATAAATGGAACACTATCAAAAGATCATATACCAGATTCGCCTCAAACAATATGTGTAAATTCAATGCCATCTGATTATGGTGAGGGTGGAGATAATAAAAGACAAATTTCGCCACTTGATTTTAATGCTGTCATCTCATGTAAGTATGGTCCATTAAAACCAAATAGAAATTATACAGTTACACTATGGGCAGAGAATAAAGCCGGTATAAGTAAACCAATAACATTTGATCAAATGTGTATAACAAATTATGGTGAACCAGAATTTGTGGAAAAACCAATAAGAATAGAAAATTCAGTTAAAGAAGCATCTTTTGGACTTAAATTTGGAAAACAACCTGAAGAAATTAATGGACCGATATCATGTTATTATTTAGCAATTCTACCATTATGGTTAAATGTTTCAGTGGATTCATTACCTTCACCCAATACAATTATCATTGATACATTTTCTAAAACATTAAAAAATAATTTGCAAATAGACAGTGTTAGATCAGGTAAATTTTATGCATATATTGCAGAGAGTTATTCAAAATTACCCAAAGAAACTATTGTTGGTGATGGTAATATAACATCTCCTGGTACTGAACCATGTAATGCTTCATATCAATCTCATTATAAAGCAGAAGATTCTGCACTAAAATCTGATTTAAAATATACCGGTTTTTTGATTGCTCGTGTTGATCGTGATCCAACAATAAATGATTTAAAGGGAAGCAAAAGTTTTTCAAAACGACCTTCAATGTACTCATCATCTCATCCTGGTCAGTCAATTGAATATTTAAAATTTTTCGAGCCACAAGAGGAATTACATAGAGGAAAGAGGGAGGAAGACGATTATGGGCAGAGAAAAAGTCAAGAGACAAGATATGGAATTATAGATAATGGTTATGCCAGAGACATAGATATTCCTAAATATGATTATCCAAGGCATCTTTTTCCAAGTTATATAGATGCAACTTATATTTCAGCTATCCAATCTTCTTTTTCATATAAAAAACAAGCCTTAGATGTAGAGGAGAGACCAATTATCAATAGAAATATTATTTCTACTACAGAAAAAAATAGTGGTAAGACGTCATCTGTTAAAAGTTATTTATCTCGACAATATTCACCTATGCTTTCTTCTCCTTCTTCTTCATATATTAATGGTGAAGTAGTTAAAAAAGTTAAGTTAAGTGACAGTCTATCAAATAATTTTTTATATCATCGATATAAACGACAAAATAAAATTTATGAGGAGAGACGATTAGTTAAGAAACAAATTGTTCCCTCATATCCAAAATATAGTTATAGTGGTTTCTTTAAACCAGTTGAATTAAGATCAGAATTAAAAACAATTGTTGAAGAGTATCCCTCTGACAACACAACTATTATTATTATTTTTATTATCCTATTAATTATTTTATCACTCTTCGCAGCCCTGTTTTTCTTCAAAAGGTAATTATTTATATTTTTTGATGAACAAAAAAAAACTAACTTTTTCCTTATATTTTAGAAAGGGAATTTTTAAAGGGCTATGCCCATCAAAAAAGGAGCATATACTACTGAAACCAGTATATCAACCTATTTCTACAAATGATCTTGTTCAAGAGTACATCCTTCGACATAGAGATAGTGATTTTATATTTACACAAGAATTTGAAGGTCTTCCACATTACAAAGAATCTTCAACAACATGTTGTGATTTGAAAGAAAATAGTAAGAAAAATAGATATCATGATGTTAGAGCTTTTGATAGTACACGTGTTGTTTTAAAACGTGTCAACAAAGATCACTATTCAGATTATATAAATGCTAATTATATTAAGGGTTATAAAGAAAGAAAATTATTTATTGCAACTCAAGGTCCAAATGAAGAAACAATAGATGATCTTTGGCGTATGGTATGGGAACAAAAATGTCATATTATTGCAATGGTTGCAAATTTGACAGAAGGTTTTAGAAAAAAGGTTGATAAATATTGGCCAGAGAAGGATGAAAATTTTGTTGTATGCAAAGGTTGTTTTAATGACGATAATAATGGATTAGAAATAAAACTTTTAAATACAACAATATATGCAGATTATATAGTAAGAGAATTTGAAGTTAAATTAAAAAAGAAAAATGAATTACCTGAGGGTGGTGAAAAAAATAATGGAAGCAAGGGAAATTTATTGTCAAATGAGGGAAAAAATGAAAGTGTTTATTATAATATTCCAACAACAAAAGATATTATGACCCCTGAGTACGCAAATGTAAAAAGGCATTCTAATGGCAAATTAGCTAGTATTTGTATGGATGATTCTTTATATAAAAATAATGAAAATTATGAAATTCGTAAAATTTACCAATATCATTTTACCAGTTGGGATGATTATAAAGCTCCTGATATTGCTACAGGATTATTACGTTTTATTTTACACCTTCGAAGTTTGGAGGAATATAATACTTTCCCTGTTGTCGTTCACTGTAGTGCTGGAGTTGGTAGAACAGGAACATTATTAACAATAGATTATATCTTGGACCAAATGGAGGAGGAAGGGAAAATTGACGTCTTTAACTGTGTTTCTGAGATGAGACGTCAACGTATGATGATGGTACAAAGTTTAGAACAATATGTTTTTATTTATAGAGCATTAGCTGAGTATCATCTTTTTGGGATGACAGATGTAGACAGGACAGAATTTGATAATTATTATAAAAATCTTTTAACTGGAAAAAGGAAATCATTAAATATTTCATTAAATAATGTAAGAGATAAAACATCAGGTATTATGTCAACAAATTTAATTGGTGGATCAAATAAAAGTAATGATATAAATAGGAAACAAAAAAATATTTTAATTGATGGTATAACAGATGAATGTAAAAATGGTTTAGAAGGTGAATACGAAAATATTTTTATTAATTTAGATACACCAAAGACAACTATTCAAGCAAATAAAGAAGAGAATATCTGTAAAAATAGGGAAAAATACGCAGTACCATATGATAATTCAAGAGTTATTTTGTCAAATTTGATGGGATACACATTAACTTACATAAATGCAACTAGAATAAAAGGTAGTAAGATACCATTTATTATAGCACAGGATCCATTAAATAAGGAAAATTGTTTTGATTTTTGGCGTATGATAGTTGATTCAAGAATTTCACAAGTTGTTATGTTATCAAGTGAATCACAATTTGACAATAAAGAGATTTATTGGCCAACAATTGTTGGAAGTACACAAGTGTTTGGCAATAAAGATGAATGTAAAGTGGAATTAAAGAATGAAGATATACTTGGTTCATGGAAACAACGTAAGATTTCTGTTTTAATGAGTCAAGATATGGGTAAAATTACTCATGAGATAACTCAATATAACTACACTAATTGGTTGGATAATGATGTGATACCCAAATCAACTAACATAACAGATCTTGTAGAAAAAATTTTAGATAATGCTATAAAAAGTTCTTCTGAAAGGATACCTATTTTAATTCATTGCCGGTAGTAATATTTTCTTTTTTCGTTTTTTATTAATTATTTTTTAATTTTAGAAATGGATCCACTAGATCAGCATTGTTTTGTGCAATTTGTTTGTTAATAGAACGTTGTAAAAATGAAGGTAAATTAGATGTTTTTCAAACTGTTAGGCAAATTGTAATGAATCGTCCATATACATTTCAAAATTTCAAACAATATGAATTTTGTTATAGATGTATTTTATCATATCTTAACAAATAAACAATATGCCCAATGTTATACTTATTGTTAAATCGCTTTTTTTTATTGTTTATATTTATAAACAAAAAAATATATAATGTCAGGGAAAATTAATTTATATTCTCTATTGCCAAGAAATTTTGTTGATCAAAAAAAGAAAAAAAAACATGAAATACATATTTGAAATAGACATGTATAATATATATTTTATGTATCGTTAAAAACAATCATATATATAGAAATTTTGTTAGAATTATTTTTATAAATTAAAAAAAAACACTTATTTTCGCAATTCAATACAAATAAATTTATTTTATATAATCATTTTATTTACTCTAATACAATAATGAATAATTACAAAGTCATATAAAATAAATAAAATATTAAATTTATTTATTATTATGTTAATACCAGTAAAAAAGAAGGCAAAATTCAGTATTAATAATGTTGAACTTTAAAACTAGTTAGTTTCTTTGTACAGTATTTGCATTATTCACTTTTGCTTTTTTTAATTAACAAAAAAATGTTATCAATTTATTTGACATAAATTTTATCATTATTAATCTAATAATGTTTTGTTATCTTTATTATCCTGAGAAATTTCATTCTTGTTATATTTTTTATTTACTGCACTTTCTTTAACAACTTTTTCTGAATTTGTTCTTCTCTTATTTTTGAATCTATAATATAATCTATATACACTATTTGTACATGTATCTGTAATACGACGGAAAACTTTTTTTTTATGGTCTTTTGTATAATTTTTGTTAAAAATACAACAATGAGTTTCATCTTTTTCTTTACTACTTTGCGACTGTGATACAATGGATGTATCCAATTCTTCTCCTTCGGTTATTTTTTCGAGTATAGTTATGTTAGTTTTGCTTCCTAAATTGCTTCTACCAACAGGTTTAGACAAATTTTGATCAGGTGTAATTTTTTGTTTTGTCCCACTTTTCATTGTATTATTTATTTTGAAATTATTAATTCCTTGATTTTTTAACTAAAAAAAGTTATACTAATGTTAAACATTTTTTTATCTCTTACATTTTTTGTTCGTTGGTGGTTGTAATTGTTTGTTTTATAAAGTTGCATTCCATTGCGAATTACAGGTGAAAGCATATTTAAATATTTAACTTAAAATTTAATATGTTTGTGGTTAAACGTTTGTATTTCAACAATTATATTTCTAAAAATATACATATAGATATTTATTTAAAAATATATATAGCCTATAAATTTGTATAATTATTATTAAAAGTTGATAAATATAAAATAGTATGTAATAGTACAATTTTAGGAAATTATTTTTTTTTTATCTAGTTTTTTAATGAATTTAAAATTTTTTAAAAAGAAAAGTAGTGTCATTAAGAAAGGAATGAAAAATAATATTTTAGGAATGATGGAATCTATATTATCATATCTCACTAATTATAGATGCAAAGTATCTTCTTATTTACTTAAAAAAACATAAAAATATTTGATTAATAATCATTTTATGAACACTAAAATTTAAAATGATAAAAAAAAACTTAGAATACAACTATTACAATAAAAATTTTGAAATAAAAAAAGGTGAATGTAATGATTAAATGCTTGAACAATGCTTAAAAGGGATAGAAAAATTAAATTTACAATGGCAAAAAAAATTATAAATTACCTAATAACTTCATGTTTACAATTTGTTACAATTGAAAAATTTTAAAAATATCGATATATTTCTATAATTATAACTTACATTTGAAAAAGAATTCTTTTAATAATACTTTTTTTTTTAAATTTAACATATTTTTCTTTTGCCTTTTATACTATTTTAAAGCTATTGATAAATTCTTTTTAGAATAACTAGAGTCAAAAGTTTTGTATCTTTGAACAAGATGTATTAGGTCCAAATGGCGTATCTACAACTACAAGATAGCATATATACTTTAACAATATAGATTTTTTATTGAACACTTCTATCTTACTAGGTCAATTAAACATTCCTTGTTAAGAAGTATAAAAGTTTTGAATGATTTTGAATTGTTGTATGTAAAATTATATAGGATATATAATAGTGATAAAATATATTTATGTTTGATTATACATACAATATCATTAGCTAGAAGCAACCTTTAAAAATATGTAGAGATTATTTGCACCGTTAAAGGTGCTTATAACAAATAAATTGAAATAGGTTGTTTATTAGTCATATGTATATAAAAACAACGTTTTAAATTAAATTATCGATTTTTTTCATATTAAGTTAACTTTTAAGTTAATATAGAAAAAATAAGTTCAAACTTGGTAAACCTAATTTATATCACTAAATATTTATTCATTTTTATTGGGAAAAGAAGGAACTATATTTATTTTTATTATAAATATTAATTATATGGAATTTTTTCAGAAAAATATATAAGAAATGGAAAACAAAATTTGAATATATGATAATAAGTTTATTTATGTAGCTAATTTGTAACATCATTTAACAAGCAAAGCTTAATAATTAAAAAAACAAATTTAATATACAATCATAATGATAGCTTAGAACATCATATGACTGCACTTTCCAAAAAAATTTTACTAAAAAATAAACTCAAAAAATGTGTTTTAGACAGTTAAATTACTAAGAAAAACAAAAAATGATATAATTGTATAAATGTAAAAAAATAAAAAACTGTATTGATATTATAAAATTTTTTTCTAATGGAGTAAAGATACAGACAGGTTTTTTCACATTAATAATAGCAAAATAAAATTTAGTTGTTTTGTTTTTAATAAACTACATGTTCTGTAACAAAACTATACTTGTATGTTCTTGAATAAATAATAATTAACCTTTCTGTTATTTATGCGTATAAATATTAAAAAAATGGTTAAAATGTTGGAAGAATGACTGTAGATAGTGTTTTTTACTAATAAAAGTGTTATTTTTTATATCTTTAATTTCTTTAAATGGAAAATAATCTTACATAGTAGAAACTATAAATACAATTTAAATAAATAAACTACATATAAGGGCATATTCATGTGACTAGTTTTTGTTAAAAGCGATTTTTTTAATGCTTCTGTATATTTATAAATTGAGTTAAAAAAAACAAGAATAATTATCTAAAATAATTTAAGTATAAAAAGGTATAACATTTTACAAAAAATTTGCTATTTTTAAATAACATAAATTTCAAAAATTTTATTTCACTACCATTTCTCAAGTGTAATGTGTGTTAAAATAATAATATAGGATAAAAGAAAAAACTGAGAAATATTAAAATAAAAATGAGAACCAAAGAAACAATATATTGCTAGTGTGCCGAAATTCTCAAATACTTTAAAACCTTAGCCTTTTTAAGTTATTTTATTTTTATGTACACTATTTTAACATTCATAGAATATATATGCATAATTTTATTTTATCATTTATAAAGTATATATATAATATAACCTTCTACTAATAATTTTTTTAACATTTTAATAAAGTTGAAAATATTTTTTTAGTAATAAAACAATTTATATAAAGATATTTTTCAAAAAACTAATAATAATAATTTATTCCTTAAGTTATTTATGATGATATATTTTCTGCTCAAAATCAACACTAAAGAAATTAATTGTGATAAAGCAAATGACAAACGAACATTTGTTAAAATTTAATTTACAAAGAAATTTTATTTTCAAAATGGTTAATCAAAAATTAAATATCATAAATGAAAGTATTTGTTTATACTCAAAAAATAAAATGCTTACTTAAAAAAATATGAAATTTTGTTGAGAAAAAAGTAAATGCTATTTTTAGTAGTTATAAATTTATTAAAACAATACTATAAACGTGTAAAGAAAAAGTTGAGTTAATAATAAAAATCTGTTATGATATTTTATTCTTTTTTGGAAGCTTTATATAAAAGAATTTTAAAGTATGGAATAAGTGCTCATATAATTACAAATTGATTTAATCGAAAACGCATTATTATTTTATTGTTTTTATATAATAAAATATTTTTAAAAAACAGTTAATAATAGTATTATTAGTGTTATGAAGTGTCAACAGTTGTTCTTAGAAAAATGAAGATTTACCACGAGAAAAATCAAAATTTTCTGTGCATGAAAAAAATAAGAACAACTAATATATACATTAACTATAATATGTGTATAACTAACAGATAAAAGCAAAATATTACTAGCAAGAAAACAATTGTGTATCATATTCTTTTAAACATTATAAAATAAAAGCATACTAATTAATATAATAAAATTTAAACATTAAATTTATCATTTTATCAGTGGTTGAAAAAGAAGCCTAAACAAAATGCATCTCAAATAAACTGATACTCTTTTTTTTTATCCTTTGTAAAAAGATTATTGATAAATAAAAGATAAAACTTTTTTAATTTTTCACGTATAATGCATTATAATTCTACTAGATATTAATAAAAATAATTTTAATTCTTTTTTAAACATAAATATTTTTGAGGAAAAGTTTATTTCCTTTTTTTATAATAAAATCTTTATTAGATGAAATATATAATTTTAATAATAAATTTTATATTTTCTAACTTACTCCTATCTGAGAAATTGAAACAAGTATTGTTAGTATTATTTTTCAAAAATTAAATACTAAGATGTTATTTATTATTTTCATTTCAAATTTATGGCATTAAAAAACGCAACATAATATGATGAAATATTGTTATTATATATTATTCTTTTTTTATATTGGTGATAAAAAAAATAATTTCCTTACTTTGAATGTAAATCTTTTAACTTTGAATCATGATTATTAATTAAATGGATGTTTTTTAAAACAGGATATTGGTTAAACAATAAAATATATTTGGATTACTTTCAAAGGTTGCTATAGATTGTTAACAATGATTTTATTTTAAAGAAATTATAAATTTTCAATATACAAAACATTTTAAAAATGATATCATATTTTAGTAAATGAACCTATTAAAATATTAACAAATGTTTTAACAAGTCTTATTATTTAAAGGTTTAAAATATTACAATATAATAAATTGTTATAATTTTATTGTTTGATGAATAATTGCAACAAATAAATTTCTTGTACAATACTTTGTACTGTAATTATTTTTATTTATAAGTCAACTATCGTCTAAAGAGAAAATTCTATTTTTTCTTTTAAGAATGATGAGAGGAAAAATTATTTATTTTAATCTAACAAAATAAATAAAATTTATATATAAAGTTTTAAATAATGATTTTTTATATTCTTAAAAAAATAATGTTTAATACCCTTGTTTTATTAAATTAATATTAATTTTTAAAAAAAGTTTAAATAAAACGTATTTATATGTGCTTAACGTATTTAAATGAATAAGAATATTTTATAAATGCTTGTAATTTGACTAATTGTTAAATTTTTTTTCTAATTACGTATATATTTTCATCTAATACACAAATTGGTATTAAAAAATATACATTTCAAAAATTTATATTTTTTGTTGTAAGTTTTAAGATCCTACATGTATATTGTTTTTTCGAGGATATTGTAGGTCTTTAATTAGAAATTTTATTCACATTTTGTTGAATAATTTATTGAATGTAAAAAAATAATATCTAACATTATCATATATCTTTCTAATTGTTAACTAATGTAATTTTACTTTAGTTTTTATGTATATTCATGTACCTAAATAAAATTGAATAATTTTTATATAATTCTATTTCATTAGAATTTATATATTAATTTTTATTCCAGTTTTGTTAATAAAATACATTATAAAGTATAAATAGAATATTCAAAGAAAATAATTTTTTTCCCAAAATATCTTACCGATGATGTAATTATTTTTTAGTGACAAAAGATATCATAAAAACAAAATGAATATTTAATTTTTCATCGTATTTTGGCACATTTTAAAATTACTATAACATTAACATATATAAATATTTTTTTAAAAATTTTAGAAATTGCTCTCGATATTTTTTTAACTTTGAACTTTTTAAAAATGTTTACTATTTTTTTATTATATTTTTTGTCTTAGGTATTTTTAAAGTAATTATCTGCACCAAAAATTACTTTAATGTTCATAACATATTTTCGAAAAAAAAAGAGTCATGCTCCAAATATTTGTTATAAAAGGAGAAATAATCAATGATTTACATTTTTTTGTATTGCAAAATACTTCTAAGAAAGGCAATTATGTTTGGTAGAATAATATTATTTTCGATTATCGAACCACATTATTGTTTTAATGGCAGTCATCTAAGATAAGGAAGTTGAAAAATTAGAAAAAAATTTATCTTTTCACTATTATAGCAATCATCGCTATTTTTAAAGTAGTCAATTTTTATTTGTATAAAGGATCCAGTTTTTAATGTTTCTAAGGATGTTTTTTTAAAAATCAAAATAAATACATTGATATAAGATTTTAACATGGAAAAATGTTTCAATACTTTATTAAAATAATAATAGGAGGAAATGTAATATAAACCATTTTTATCACAAACTTTTAATATTTTTTTAATCTCCATACATATTTTATTTATAAATATATATTTTTATTAGCAAAATGCGTTACCATAAATTAATTAGAATAATTTTTTTATTAAAAATTCAATTCTATTGAGACATTTTTATTTCACATAAAAGTTGATTTTTTTATTTAATCATTATATGGATACTTCATATCTTTTGAATTTTTTATAATAACATTAATAATACTTAAATGCATTTTTGATTATTATATGGTATCAGATAATTTTTATTTTAACAAACAATTCTAAAATGTATGTTTACATTGAAATTTTTTTGAAAATATGAAAAAATCTACCTTTTAACTTTATTTAATCGAAACAAATCTTACTTATTCTTTATTTTCTAGAAATATAATTTGTGATAGCTTTACTATAATTTTTAGAAGGAAAGTTTTTGCTCCACGGAAAAAAATTTTAACAATGGCTAGCAGTTTACTAAGTGAATTATTACCAAAATACAAAATTACAGTTGAAGATATTTTAAACAGAAATATTAATCAAACAAAAATGCGCAATTTCCTTAGAGTTTTTCATATTCATCGCCTAACAGATAATTCATTAGAAAATGTAAATTACCCTTAATTAGATGTCGTAATAATAGAAAAAAATAAAAAATTATATTTTTTTTAGGATTTATGTGAAGACTCATATATTTATAAACTTCTTATGGGAAAAATATTTCTGGGAGTATTTGGAATTGCCTTAATTGGAAATATAACAAATATCTTAGTATATAAACGTGATCACATTCGTAACTATATCACAATAAAATTACTTTGTTCAAAATTGATACTTAATACAATAACATTAATTTTACTTCTACCCCATACTTTAAGAATCATTGGATTATGGGAAAATGGATCAACAATTGATTATTATTATTATTATATTTTTGGCCTTTAGAATTATTTTTTGTAAATCTATTTGGTTTTTGTGCTACTTGGTAGGTCATTATATATATTATTATTTTTAAAAGAATATATTATTAAAGGATAACAGTTTTTATGACTGCCGAGTGTGTAATGACATCCTACGCACCTGGTTATTCAAAATTAATATGGACAAGGAGAAATGTTATATTAAGTTATGTAGTGTTGGGAGTCCTTGGAACATTAATGGCAATTATTTATCCATTAAATAGAAGAGCAATATTGAACAATGACGGTGGTAAAATAAAAGTTATCATTTCAACATCTGACAGTAAGATATCCCTTTAATTTAATATATCCTTTCTTTTTAATGTTATTTTAGATATATTTCTTGGGAAAATAGAAAAAATTCATACAATTATTAATTTACTTATATCAATTATAATACCATTAATATTGTTAATAATATTAACGGTGGTACTTTTTTATAGATTTGTTATTTACCGGAAAACAGAAACTGGAATTTTATTGAAATTTACAAAAGAAAAAAGATGTGTTGTTAAAATTAGTGTATTAACAACAGTACTTTTTATACTGAGTGAAATTCCTGCAATACCCGTTTTTATAAACTCATTTACAAGAGGAACTCATGCAATATATCAAGATAAAATTTTATGCCGTTGGTTAACTTTATCACATTTCTGTGGTATTTGCAATTCCTCACTATCTTTTCTCATATACTTTATGTTTTCAAGAAGATTTCGTGAATCATTGATAAATTTTATAAAAATTACATATAACCGATTCGTTCATGTTTGGATAAATAGATTACATTTAATTATCTGTAAAAAAGGACATAATACAAATGTAATTAACAAAAATAATCGTATTTTGTGGAATAACCTGAGGACAACGAAACAATCACATTCCAAACCCGCATTACCAGTAAATCAACAAGTTCTTTATATTAGTAGCAGTAATGATCAACGTGGTAATAGTGGATTTGTACAATTACTACCAACAATAAGTATTAAAACAAGCTCAGAAAATTCAAATTATGTTGATATATAAAATTATTAAAATATGAATAATTTTTAAACAAATATATTATCATTTATATTTATTTTTAATTGTGAATGATATTATACTTCAGTTATAATTCCATCATTTATATTTTTAATTCTCTGTTGATCATCTAAATGACTAGCAAATAAATTTCTCATATATTTAAAAAGAACAAAATTAATATCTTCATCTTCATTACCAAATAACCATCTAGTTAAGATTTTGACAAAATTATCGTAATATTCGCCCATAATAACACTAAAAACTTGGCATAAATATTGTACAAAGCATATCCATGAATTATTTGAATCGTGTGTTTTAATATAATTTAATTGCATACTTCCGTTGCAACTGAAAACTGATATTAGTTCATCCTTCATGGCAATAGGAGTTTCTATTAATTGCATTTGAGCTTCTAGTATTATTAATAGTTCTTTAATATTATATAAATAAATATCCTTATCAAATGTTATAATATTACTCTTCTGTGCTTTTTTTAATATTTCTTTTGCTTCATTATCATCAGAAATTAAATGTATAGTTTCTAGTAAATTAACTATATAACGAATAACAGATTTTCCATGGACTGTAAAAGCAGGAAACCAATTTACTTTTAATTTTCCAATAATACAGTAACAGTTGTCATTATCTACTTTATTAAAAGTATAATTAGTTTTAAAAATTTCTTTGAGAAGTCTTTTACATATTTCATGAACAGATTTTAAAATATGTCCATATTGATGACATTGAGGTGTTGGAAGTGATAGTTTTTGATTCTCAATTAACCACGAAAACGGTTTTTTTTTTATTTTAGGCAACAAAACACCATACTTGTGACAATAATTGTCAAAATTTTTAAGAAATTCCACTTGCATTTTTGATTGAATACTTCGTGGTCTACAAAAAATAAATTGTTGGACTACATTATTTATTTAACATACCTATTTTGTCTAACAATTTCAATTGCCTTATCATAATTCAATTTATCATGCCAAATAAAATAAGCTGCTATAATAGTACCTGTTCTACCTAAACCTGCATGACAATGAATTGCTACATTTCCTTCACTTAATGAGAAATGTATTACTTTCATAATACATCTAATAAATTTAATTGCACATATTTCATAATCTGTAATAGGAAAATTATAGTAGTATATTCCAGATTTCATGAATTGCTCAGGATCATAAGTAAAACCAGATTGATGTAACATTGGTCCACAGTGAGAATGTTCATTGATAGTTTGTAAATTTACAATTGTTCTTATATTATTACTTTTAAATTGTTCAATAATATTAAATTTTTCTATTGCTTTTTCCGTTGGTCTTGCCATGCCAAGAATTTTCTTTGTAATCCTTAAAAAAAATTTATAATTTAAATACTGATTGTTAATAATTTACCAATTTGAGTAGATACCCTTTATTGCTGTCTCATTTTCACTCCAATCATTTGAATTACAATATTTACAATTTTTACCTTTACAGTATAATTTACACTTTACGCCATCAGGTGTACAATTTAATATTCCACTTCTAACAGCTGAATATGTTTTATTTTTCATTTGTTAAAATAAAAAAAATAATCTTTTTGTAATATCTAAACATATAAAAATATTTATAAACTATTTTCAATAAAATAAAGCTTTACTAAAAAATAATGTTTTTTTAAAAAAAAAACTTTTAATTTTGTTGTAACCATTTTAAATAAAAAAAATATTACAATTTTTCTGTTTAAAAAGGGATAATATAACAAGCTTGTTAAGATAAGAAATTACACATGATACGTTTATTTCAATCTTAATACCAAAGATTTATGGGATATCTTACATTAGTATTAACACATTTTGATAATATCATAGAGAATAAAATAAAAATTAGTCTAAAAAATCTTAAATACCAATAAGTTTCCAAGGATACTTCTACATTATTTCACACATAATGCCTTTAATAATTAATGAAAATAAATTAAATATTGCTCATTATTAGGTTATAAAAAGTATAGAGTAATCATAAAGGAAATAGTACTTGCTATGATAAAATATTATCACTTAATATTTGTGTTATTGCGTTTTCAAAAGGAAGTTATTATAAATATGTATGGAAAATAAAAAAAATTAATAATTCTTTTATGTTTTTGAATAATAACTATATTATTATTATTAATATATACGTGTTATATCTTCAAGTCGCTTTCGTTTTATATCTGGGACTAAAGCTTGATCAGCCGGAAAACCAATAGGTAAAACTAATAAGACTTCTTCATTCGGTGGTCTACTTAGAATTTTTTTAATTCTTCTACTTCCGTTTGTAGCGCAAACTGGTACAGTACATAAACCAGCATTATGAAGGGCTGCTATAAAAATTCCAATAGCAATGGAACAACTTAATTCAGAAAAATTTACAACACACTTTTCACCGTTATTATTAATAGTAAACCTCTTAAAATAAATTTTTAAAGTTTAAATAAATAGTTCGAAAAAGTACCTGTCTCATGACAACAATTAAATACGGTGCTTCTGTTAGATATGGTTTATTCCAATTTATTGTTAAATCATTAACGTCTAAAACCCATTTAACTCCCATCCTCCTTGTATAACATTTTTGTTCCTCGTTCTCTAAAATTTCTCTTATTTTTATTTTCAATTGTTCGTTACCAACGATACAAAATAACCATGGTTGATTATTACTTCCACTGGGACTAGTTCCAGCAGTTTTTATAATATTCTGAATAACTTTTAATGGAACACTTTTATTACTAAAACATCGTATACTTCTTCTTAATTTCATAGTTTCATAAAATAATTGAGACCTTTTTTGCATATCCATTTCAGAAAAATTGAGTGGTTTATATGGTATATCATTTCCACCAATAAAATTATCATACTCATCAACAACTGCAAAATCATCGCCAACCTTAAAATAAAGAAGAAACAATTATATTAATATCTTTAACGAAAACAAACATACACATTTATCAGCTAACAATTTTTCTGAAAATTCATTTTTATTAAAATTTGCCGTTGTATTGTTATATTTTTTATTGCTTTTAGAAATATTATTTTGGGATGTGAATATGGCTTTTAATTGATGCAATATGTATAAAAAAATAACAATAAAACAAATGTAGTTAATAAAAGCATAGTTATAATTGGTTTTCTCTATCAATTCATCAATTGAATGAGTAAGTTGTTTAGAAAAAATTTCAGCCCTATTTCTGAGATCAAGTGAAAAATTTGGAAGACTAAAAAAACCATTTTCAAAAATTTTTGTATTATTTATGAAAAATGACACCAAACCAACAATAGATTTTTTTAAATTTTTTTCTATCTCTTCAATTGGTAAAGTTTTTGAAGGAATATTTGTTGATTTAATGAAATCTGGTTGATTATATAAGTATGACGGAAATATATTCGTTCTTATCGATTCACTTTTTGATTTCGATTTTTTTAAGCATTTTTTATTCTGTTTAGTCATAATACATATATAAAATAATAAAAATAGTTAAGAAAATATCGAAAGAAAGAATAATATAAGAATTTCTTAATAACTTTTATAGTTTATTCTCAAAAATAATGTTGATAAATTTGAGATGGTAAAAATATCATAGACCTCATTTAACTATAGTAGAAAGCTTTATACTTTTGTTATTCATATTTAAACTGATATTATCTTATTATTTAATGATAATAAAACGCTCACTTTAATAACTCACTTTACTAGGTCCTCCTCATCCATTGAGTATGAATCTTCCACACAAATATAAGACAATAGAATGATAAAATTTTATTAAATTTTTCAAATATTCCCCATTACACTTTTTTTTTCACGAAATCATAAAATAAAGTTAATAACAAATGAGATGACAACTTCTATCAATAAATCTTTTTTAATTTAAAAATATTAATAAAAATATCAGCGGTATAAAATTAGTTAGTTAATATTATTTATTGTTTTGTGATAAGTGCGTTAGTCATTCCTTTGAGAGCATCTAATTCCTTGCTTGAGACTAATGAATGTTCAGTTACGAAAAAGTAGAAATGCTTATACAACGTATTAGCATGTGGTTCCTAAAATAATATATTTTTTTTTAAATCAGTTAATATAACATTAAAAATAATAAGATACTTACCACACCAAGTAACCTTACACAATCAAAATGGTGAATAAATACATGTACCAGTACCCTATGTAATCTAGTTAAAATCTTTTTACATGTTTTTTTAAAATCAGGAGGAAATGGGACACCTATAATTTATTTACTCATTTTTATTATTAAAAAGTTATTACAAACTTACTGACACAAGGTGGGAATATTCTTTCATCATTAATTTTCCCTTCAACCCACTCCATTAAATTATTAACATATTCAGGTGCAGGTAATTGTGTTGGTTTAGGATATTTATCACCATCTTGCCATAAATATTCATATCTTTCGCCACCAGACATTATAGGACATGTCTCACTCGTACATGATGTTTGAATTACACCATAAAGAAGATTTATGCGATTAAAAAATTCAACTGTATGAACAGCTAACCAATCTTCAAATGTGTCATCACTGGGGACTTTGACAGCTTCCTTTAAATCGATTCCAGATTTAAGAGTTGCAGTTGCCCTTTTATGGAGATTGTAACGCAATGTACCAGGACGGAATTTTTTTTTAGGTCGAAATGTCTTTAAAATTATTCAGATTACTCATGATTAAAGATTAGAAAACTTACTTTGTCTTTATTTAAATGTAAAAATTCAAAAAAATTTAAAGCTGATGACTTCGACATGTTAATATATTTTTCAAGAAGCTTACGATGCATAAAATTATATATTAGTTGTTAATTCAGCTTGAAAAGTAAATCTAAAAATACCCATAAATATAAATAAAATCATCAAAATTTAATAAATAAAAAAATAATAAACTTTACATTAAACAAAATAGTAAGCATTTACTGTTGTCAAAAGTAATATATTCTAACATGCCATTATATTGCTATTCATAATAAAGAATCAATAGAATAATCTTATTTTATCAAATAAATGAATTAAAATTAGCGCGAAAAATATGTATATATATTTTGAGATAAATAAAATAAACAGATTATTGATGTAGCTTAAATGATGTTATATTTCAACAATAAATACAAATTACTACAAAATGTCATGCCAAAATAAAATATTAAAAACTTTAATTAATCAAATTTTAGTAACTACAAATATAGTCAATGATTGAATAATTTAGGCAAAATATAAACACTATACCACACAGTTTTGTATGAAACTTATCGTTTTTTGTTAAACTCATCACTTTACTTAAGATGCGCCATTCCATAACTATAAGTAACCATTTTACTCATTTAATATTTGTTGAAGTGTGTTTCCAATGAAAAAAAGCATAATCTTTGTTACACAAAATTTAAAATTAACACATTTATTTATTTAGAATTACATTTTATAGTAGTAAAGAGAAAAGGTAATGTGAATTAATTTATAATATTATTAGTGAAGATAATTCTTGAATTTATACAGAACAATTTTTTGTTTGATAAATCGTAGTAAAATTATAAGACTGGATAGCAATTGAATAAAACTTGATGAGATAAATGTCGTTTTTTTACATAAAATTTGTCAAATCTTCATTATATAATTTATTAATTTTTTAATCTTAGCAACAATCACTTGCTATACTCTCTTCAGGTACTGCTGAAGAATTTTGTGCAGTAATTTTACTGGACGTTAATCTTAACATTTGCAACTGCCTTATTGCTGCTGCAGCATTATATGCTTTTCTCCATTTTTTTTTCGCTAAACTTTTCTTAAGATGTGTTGCAACTGTTCCATGAATATCTTTAGTTCTTGCGGTGTTACCACTTATCCTTTAAAATATTTATTAAATATTTTTTATAAAATTATTAATACTTACCAAGGGTGTCTTAATGCCTCGCTACAACTAAAACGACGACTGGGGTCGCAACACATTAAATGTGAGATAAAATCTTTTGCTACAAAAAAGTATTATAATTTTCTGAAATAATTGTTTTCGTTACCTGAATCAGATATGTCATCCCAAAAGGGTGAGTCAAATTCATACTCTCCACGAATTATTTGTGCAAATAAATTAGCATCATTTTCATCATAAAATGGTGGATAACCGCATAATAAAATATACGCAATTACCCCAATAGACCAAACATCTACAGCCTTTCCATATGGCTTTTGTTGCAAAACCTCTGGTGCTACATATCCTGGTGTTCCACATGCTGTTGCCATAACACCAGACTCCTCTGTTTTTGACAATCCAAAATCGGATATCATTATTTTTGAATTTTCATCTTGATTGTAATATAATAAATTTTCTGGTTTTAAGTCACGATGCACAACACCATTATCGTGCATGAATGCAACAGCTTGAAGTACTTGTCTAATAAGATCGGAAGCATCTTTTTCTGTATATGAACCTTTAGCAACAATTCTATCAAAAAGTTCTCCTCCAGTAACTAATTCCATCACCAAATAAACATATTGTTTTTCATCAAAAGTATCCAAAAGTTGGACAATATTTGGATGTTTTAATCTTTAAAAATATATTATTTTGAATTAAAGATATTTTTATTAGAAAACTTACTTTCGTAATACTCTTATTTCATTATCAAGTGATTCTTCTTTCCCTTTTAAAGCTTTTTTATCAATACATTTTATTGCTACTAAATATCCAGGCTGTAACTTGCATTCTGCAAGAAATACTTTAGAGAATGCACCTGTACCAAGTACATCTTTGAAATCATATTTGTCTCTGACATTTTGACTACGTTTTTCAGATTCCTTCCGTTTAAATAATGGCATACCTCCTTAAAACATATAAGAAATATAGTGAATGGTATTTTATGGAATATAACGAAATATATATACAGCAAATAATTTGTTAACTAAATTATTAATAATTTAATCTTTAAAACTTAAATGAAATCTAACAAATAAAATTGCATAAATACTTTTAAGAATATATTTACTGGATAAAGAAATAAAATATCAACTTTTTGAAATCTCAAAGATATACAAAATAACATAAAATATCTTTACCAACTCATATAAGTACATTTTTAAAAGATGCTTAGTTTGCAGGGGAAAAAAATTGCAAAATTAAAGTTAAAGAGAAAAAAATAGAAAAATAAAAAATTGTATTAATAATGCATTTGATAACATCAATTACTCTAAAGACATATTTTATAATATATATAGACTACATTTTTCGCATATACATATAGTAAATCATATTTTTAAATTAAAATTTAATCATATTCTTAATGCCATTTTAAAAGTGATTAGCCATTGAAATACTTCTTTAATTAATACACTCATTATAAATATTTAATATTCCTTATGTTTCTATTAAATACATCATATTTTTTATATTTATAACTAAAAACTTTAATAAATTATTCTTTTTAAGTTTTACATCAAAAAATAAGAATTGTTTTACTATATAAAAATGTACTTTTTCGTTATTCGTTAAATTTTAAAATTAACTAACATTTGCTGTTATGATTCCATGAATAATATGGTAAAAAATTAAAGAAGATATTAAAAGTACATTTAATTTTTAAGAGAAAAAGTTTTAAGGAGGCTATGTATAAATAAATTCATTTTGGTAATTTAAAATTTTTTTTACTCTTTGGTTAACTAGTGTATTAAAAATATGTAATATTGTGTTTTAAAAGTAATGTATAATGGAAAAGATAATGAACAAGAAATATATGAGACGTATTTAGCAATGAAAATATAGCGCAAGCGATAATAGTTTGTACCTCGTCATATTAAGTCTCATAGATGAAAATATTTTTGACGATATAAAGTATTTACGAGATAGAATTTGTTTCTATGACAACAAATTTAAAATGAATATTTTACATGCTTTTGTTAAGCTTTCAAAGAATTATAAAATACTATAAAATATCATAAAACATATACATATATATATTTATTGTATAAATTTCCTATTACAAAAGTAAGATTTTATGTCCTATTATATATTTTTTTAAAGTTGGGGAAATTCTATTGAAATAATTAAGGATGAGGAATTAACAAAGTCCATTATGATGCATCATAGATATATATTATATAAATAAAAAGAATATTAAAACTTATATTATTATAAAACGTTTTACAGTAATTTGATAAAAACAAATAAATTTATTATTCTTTTTATGATTGTTATTGACAAAATATTACTCTAGCATTTATATATACCTATTTAAATTGTTTTCGAATTTGTATAAACTTTTTAAAAGCTAATTTAAAGATACAGTATAAAGTTGTTATTATAAATATTAAAAATGTCAACTTAGTTTTGATAATCTAAAAATTATTGAAGTAAAAAATATAATGTTAAACATTTTGACTTATGATTTATTATATATTGAAAAAATATTTTGTTATTATGATAATTAAAAAAAATTTTAATACATTATAGAAAGTAAATATGTATTTCTCAAAGGATAACCAAATATAATAAAAAAATTAAATTCAATCTTATTCACTTTAAACAAAATACATATAGAAAAAAATCTATTATTAGAAGTGTTTTGTTATTTTAAAGATCTGTCAAAATCATTGTACTTTCTTTTCATATATAGCAAAAACATAATACATCACAAAATGCGTTTTTAATAATACTGTAACTTTGTTTTACACAAAATTGTCTTATGCAAAAATTTTTAGAAATTTTGCTACTATTTATAAAGGAAATCATTACTCTTTAACATAAGGACAAATATAATTTTTAAACGTATTTTTACCAATAAAAGTGTACGTCATTTAATATTATTTATTTTAATAGTTTATTAATCATCTTTTCTAATGATAGAAATTATGAGTAAAAAGTTTTTTTTCATATGTGTAATTAATGGCAAGAATTTAATAGTAGAGATAAAATTTCTTGAAATTTATTTTCTATTAAATATTTAAAATAAATATTCTTTAGGAAACGAATTATATAAAAGTTAGTATAAAAAAATTTATAGCAAGGTAATAAAAACATTTGTGTAACTTTTTAGAATTAAGATAATTTAACTCATTGACTGAATATATATTATACCTTGTAATTTATTAATAAAATATATGCATCGGAGAAACTATTTCAGACATCTATATACGTATATGCATATTTTTAAAGGATCTTACTAAAATATTTTACACAAGAGATGAATAAAAACAAAAGTAATTAAAAGTAGACATTAAATGTATACTTAAATATTTCAAAAAAATAATCAAATTTAAAGGCATCATATATATGGAGGAGTAGCAATAAAAAATAAATTTTTAAAAGATAACTTAAAAATCAAATTTATACTGAAAACTTTGTTTATCACCATTTTTTCGATATCATGTAAATAAATGTCTAAAAAAATAAATATTATGATGGATGGATATAAAAGATTATTACATTGGGTAATCATAAATAGGTATTTAGAGTTAAAATTTTCCTATGAAATAAAATTTAACACAATCAGTAGATTGTTATTTTAAAACTTTAACTTATTTAAAAATAAAAAAAAGTTTTAACTTTTTGTTGTATCATTGTTATTGAACATAAGAAAAAACAGATAAAATACATGTTAAAAAACATCAAACTTTTGGAAAAAAATATAAATTACACATGATATCGTAGCAATATATGAAATAACTTTTATAAAAAATATATTAAAAATAGATAATTTCCATAAAATTAATAAACATCAGCACATAATAATATAAAATAAAATTAATTAGTAGTAATAAATTCATATAAAAATATTTTGGTAATAAAAAAGAGTTTAATATAAGATTTATGTTATTGAAAATTGTTTTACGAAAAATGTGGAATTTGATGCAATTTTTAGGAAAGATTATTACAAATTTTATATCAATTATATCAGCATCCTTTTAAAAGCTCTAGATTTAAAAGCACTACTTGCGTAGTTAAACATTATAATAAAATATAACTTCTTTTTATAAAAAATTTTATTTTGCTAAACGCTTTTTTTTTCTTGAAACAATTTTTTTTACTATAAACATTAAAGTTTCAAGCTTATTAGTCTTTGTATTTGAAGAATTAATAATCATTTTACATGATTATGAATATTTTTGGCAAAATGTAAAAATATATTTTTATTTATAAATATAAGAACTAATTTAGTGTATTTTTTGTTTTGATATATAAAACGTCATTTTAGATTTGTTTGTATATTACATATAGAATTTTTAAATGATGGTAAAAAATACATGGAAAATATAGCTATTTAGAAGTGGGTAATGGAAATGATCATGAAAAATTGAATCGTTATTGCTACTTTAACTTTACAAGCACGTCAAACATTCAACTAGATAAAAATTACCATAAGTCAAAGGAGTTATCTTTAATTATTGAACAAATAAAAGTTAGTTAATTAAACTTTCACGGATGTATTTGTTTCATCATTTTATAAGTTAATTAATAGTAATTTCCACAAAATAAATAATATATATAAATGCATAATATTTACATGTAAATTGGCAATTCATGAAATTTATAGAAAGAGAGAGAACATAAAGGCAAACATGTACTAGACATTTTATATTTTTGTGCCATTAGTAATAGTGTAAAAGTAACTGGAACTACTATAGTCGATGATACGTTTATAAGAAATATGTTCAACATACATATATATTTATATATATGGGTGTTAGCTATAGATAGTGATATATGTCACCAACAAAAACAAGCTTATTATTTATCTTATTAAAAATAAGCTTCATTTTCTAATACATTCTTAAAATATTTCTTTTAAAATTTTGGATAATCTTTTATAAATGAAAGAGCTAAAAGTTTATTATTTTAATTGAAGAAGCGCTACCTAAAATTTTATGGGAGATAAATAATAAATTTTTAGTCATAAGAAGATAAATACTTTTTTTTAACTTAATAGTTTTACTCTATAAAACAAGTAAATTAGATTCCCTTTTTTAAAGGGTTTCAATTGTTTTTGAAGTTATCGTAAATTATGTTTAAAGTTTTTCATTATTACTGTTTTGTATATTTTACTTCTTCTTTAGATTGCTAATAGAAGAAACAAATGAAACATATGTCGTAAAATATTGATTTCAAGTAAAAAAGATAATGGCAGGGAAGTATTTATTACATATTTTTTTGTAAGTTTTAATTCAACAAGTAAATAATGTGAAAAACATCTTAATTATTTAAGAGTATTTTGTATTATTGTAATTGATGCAATAAAGGAATATAACTGTACGAGAGATGAATATGAATATCAATTTACAAATTGTAACTCGAAAGATGAACGATGGAGAATTGCATTGCCTAAAAATTCAAATAAAACATGTTTAAATTTACCAAAACCTGTTGGTGGTATTAATTGTAATTTTTACTGCAGCAGTGGGCATTACTTTTCAATGGAAACATTAAAATGTCAAAAATGTAAACAAGGTACATACTCTTTAAGGAATGGGGCACGTTATGAATATTTTGATAAAGGTTTGCCAAGTGAATTTATTATAGAAAATTACAAAACTGATGCTATACCTTTGTATTTTGCACCATCATCAACTCCAAAAAACGTTGGTGATTGTAATAATGGATGGGTTATTCAAAATGGTGGACTTAGATATATACCTTCAAGTTGTACTTCCAAATTGACAATAAACATTCGCGTAATAAAAAATGGTTATATAGAGATTGTCTATAAAGCACCACGTAATTCTAGAGGTCTTATATCAACTATTGATGTTAAAGATGAGCAATGTCAAAAATACCAAGATCTTTCAAGTTATTTTTCAATGTATAGTAAAAATGAAAATAGTGATGATAGTGTGGTAAAGGGAAATGATATAATAAAAATTAAAAAGTTAAACTTGAGAGAAGGACAAAATTCAATTACGTGGACAATAACAAATAACATTGAAATGACAACATTAGCTGATGTAATTTATGTTTTAAAAATTGACATTATAGGAATCGCTTACACAACATCTTGTACCCCTTGTCCTCCTGGTACTTTTTCACCATATGAAGGTTCAACAAAATGCGATATTTGTCCAGAAAATACTTTTAGTCAATATAAATCTGATAAATGCATATTATGCCCTTTTGGCACATATTCATTAGGAAAAAGTGAAGTATGTCAAAAAAGACCATTATGTTCTGGTATAGATTTCCATGAAAAAAGAAGTGAAATATGTTTTGAAAAAAATGATTATATAATTAGATATGAACAAACAAATCCAAAAATATGTTTAGGTGGAACAGAAAATCTACTTGAAAAGCGTCTATCAACGTGTCCGGTATGCTCTTTAGGAATGGTAAGAAATGTCAATAATGGAAAATGTGAGCATTGTAAAAGAGGAACATATTCATCTAATGGTCTTACATGTTCTACATGCCCTAAAAATTTTGCTCCAAGATATGGACAATTTATTACAAGATGGGATACAATTCCAGAAAACATTGAAACAACATGCGAATATAACTATGGAAATATACAAAGAAAATGTTTATTTGATGAATCATGGATACCATCAGGTGAATATTTTGAAACAATAAAAACACGTGATATTGGTATTGTATTTGAATTTTCACTAAAAATTTCTTCATTTGATAATCCATTACTACAAGAGGGAGATTTTGGAACAAACGAAAATCCAGTAGCTGAGATTTCTTTTGATTTAGAACTTAATTGTCTATATGAAAGTTGTAGTTTTTATTTTGTTGAAGAAGTCCCTCAATTAGCATCATATTATAAAATTATTGCAACATTTGATGGTACATTTAAGAGGTCAATTTTTAAACATCCAATTCTAGGGACAAAAGAAAGACAATTTTTGTTTGCTTTTATAAGGAGTAGTTCAAGTACAGATAACGATTCTGTAACAGACTATGCAAGAATATACTCATTAAATATAACTAATGTTGGTAGTAAAAAAGGAGCATTTGAGTGTTTTCCTTGTTCAAAAGTCAACTCAGATGGTGACTGTGAGAGTTGTCCTCCAGGTCATTTTGTTAATCTAAATACAAGTAGTTGTGTTTCATGTCCTCTAGGAACATTATTAAATTCTTCCGCACATGATATTAAAAATGCATGTCTTAATTGTCCAAAAAATATGATATCAGAAAATTTCAAGACATGTAAATTTAATAATCAATTAAAGTTTAGAAATAACACTGTCACATTAGACTTTAAGGAACTTAAATCAAAAATATTAAATACTACTGGTGTTAAAATATTTACAAAGGATGGACATTCATATTATCATTTTTATAATGTATCTTTAGGTGATAAAAATGTAATATGTAGAGATATAAATACATTTGACCTAAATTTGAATGATGGAAAAAAACAAGGAAATGATAAATATTCTGATGTTGATTATTTTAATAATATTGAAAATGTTGCTGTGTGTAGGAAGACGGCTTTTCTCTATTCAAATACTTATATTAAAAATGCTAAAAATAATACAAATATCTCTGGTGAAAAAGAAATTGAAGAATTTGCTTCTCCATTTGTTTTAGGAGAAAAAATTGAGATGATAACACAAGATCGACAGTATAAGCATATCAATCTATCTGATAAACTTCTTGAATATACTAATGAAAACGACACTTCTAAATTTATTGATACACACATATTTTTTTCACCAGTAAATCATAATTCAAAAACATGTATAAATGGTACAATTACTGTAATAACAGCACGGTGTTCATTAGGAACAACAGAAGAATATTTATTACGACTATCAAAAAATTGTCCAGATGGAACATGTGATGGTTGTTTATACCATATGATATTAGAAACAAAATATGCATGTCCATTGTGTGATTCTAACGATTATCAAGAAATAAAAGGTGAATGTATTGATGGAAGTCAAACTATTCATTATATACCTTCTAAACATTGTATTTTAAGTGGTATCAAGGCAACAAAAACACTATCATTATGTTCAAACTTATCAAAAGAAATAAAATTAACAATATTTGTTATTGGTATTTTAGTAGTATTTTTGTTATATTTGGTATTTTTAATGTATAGAAAAGGAAAAAGGTAAACATAATATGCATAATGTTCATTTTTATTAAAATAATTATTTTAGTATTGAATATAAATATATACGCTTAAAGGAGGAGAAATCAGGTCGTGGAGGATTTGAATTACCAATAGCTGAGTCATGTGGTTTAGAGGATGATGAGGAGGTAGAGGAGGAACAAATAGAAAATAAATCATTCATGGAAAAAGTTTTCTTTAAAGGAAACAAATATACTGATAAAAATAGAGAGGCTGTTCAATTTGAAGGTTTTGAATCAAGCAATCTATCAATTGATGATAAAGATCCTGATGACGATGATGCATTCAATAATATTTCTCTTGATGAAAAACAGACATTTCTAAATTAAAGAAAATTTTATCGTAAATACTATCATTGTTGGTTGGCAAAATTTCCATCATATCGTGATATTATCTATTCTTCACATTCTTATCCAATATATACACAAAAAATGGGACAAATTTAGAAAATTTATAATTAAAAAAAGAAAATGTTCTATTCGTTTTAAAAACGAGGATATTATTCAATTTTTTCAATTACTAGCGACAGTAATATAATTTAATTTGTCACATAATAATAATAAAGTTAAAAGCACAACAATACATAATTAAAATATTTCTTATCATTTAAATAAACATTTTAAAAATTGTTATATAATAGTAAGTTAATTCTTTTATAATATTATTTATTTTTATTTTAATCACCGTTAGTGTAATACGTCTAACAAGGATATTAAATAATATCTTCTCTTTTAAAAAGGTAACTAAAACATATAATCCTTTGTTATTCTTATTAAATGATTACAAATATCAGTATAAATTCATTATTTTATGCAGAAATATTTATAAAGTTTGATTTTAGTTCTATGCTGATTTACAATTGATACAATTTCAAAATATTTAATATTTTAATAAATTATTTCTTTAAAAAATATCCCATCAAATAAATCAAATTCAATAGTTTTAATATCTAGCCATATTTAATTAGATACTGATTAATTAATGATCCTCGTTAAATATTTGTTTGTAAGTTTTTACCAAATTTATTGAAATTAAAGAAAATTTTTTATTGTTCTAATAAAAATATTATATGCAAAAAAGACATTTTTTGAAAGAAGATTAATTTTAAAAAATGCATAATTGTATAATTTTATTTTAGTTTTATATTATAAAGTAGAAAAAATGTATATTATTTTTTAAATACAATTATTTTATAAAGAATAATTAAATTTTTGCCATTATTATTGTTATATAATTACTATTTTTTTTTCGAAATTATCAACAACTATCTTGTGGAAAATGGAATTTAACAGTCAACTACATTAAATATGCTACATCTTTGTAAAATTTGCGCTATCTTTGTCACTTTTGCTACATCTTTTTGACCAATTTGTGCCATCTTTGTACATTTTGCGTAATCTTTTTTACCAATTTGCGCCATCTTAGTACATTTTTGCGACATGTATTTTTCATACCAAATAAATTATTCTTCAACATAATTTAGGTATGTTAAACAGTAAAATAATATTATTAAAATAAAGTGGAATTGAATTGGAAAAAGTGACTTTCGCTTGTCCATTGGGTAACAAAAATGGTTTTTTTAAGAAGCATACATAATATGGGCAAGCGAAAAAGCATTCTTTTTTATTTTTTACTAACTTATTTTTTGATTATTCCATTGAATTCAGTTCACACACGGCAACGCACTTTACAGCGACCCCTACCCTAATTTAGTTAAAAAAAAACGATGGAAATCAACTTGCCCGTGGTCACCTATGATTAAGCGAAATGGTATTAAAAAAAAGAAAAAAATATGAGTAACCATGAACAAGCGAATGTCTACCGTCTGAAAAAAGATGTCGCAAAAATGTACTAAGATGGCGCAAAATATACAAAGATGGCGAAAATTGGTAAAAAACATGGTGCAAAATGTATAAAGATGGCGCAAATTGGTCAAAAAGATGTAGCAAAAATGTACAAAGATGGCGCAAATTGGTCAAAAAGATGTAGCAAAAGTGACAAAGATAGCGCAAATTGGTCAGAAAGATGGCGCAAAATGTCATAAGATGTAGCAAATTTTACAAAGATGTAACATATTTGATGTAGATAACTCTTAAATTCTGGGGTTCCTATCTTGTTTATTATAATCTCAATGTAGATAGCTATAATGGAGCCCATATTTATTTTGCGCAAGACTTTTGGAAAGTATGTTGTTTTAAAAATAACAATTTTAGTCTATATTAAATTAATTAATAGTCACCTTTAAAAAAAGAAATTATGAATCAATTTAATATATTAAATCTTAACTTACTAATTAATATATTTTTTTACTCTTCTTAATAAAGCAAACCAATATAATAAAAACAATAAAAAATACAATGAATAAAATGCTTGTATATATATATATTAATTTACCATAAAAATACATTATACATAACTTTATCATTAAATTCTTTTCGTTATAAGATGATATATCTATATTGTTACTAAAAAATATGGATAATTTTGCTTATACCTTTTTAGAGTTAAAAGAAAGAAAAAAATAAAAGAAAAAGGGAAAAATTTATATAATGGTGAAAGCAGGCCTACTTGAAGAAAATTTAAAGGAGAAGTTTCATCAATTAGAAAAAAAATTAGAGTTGTCATGCTTTTTACTTAAAATTACCTTAATCTTATTACAAAGGGCAAAGATCAAAGAGAATTTAATAAGTCTAAAATATTTGAGCCAAAAACCCAAGAAGAAAACTATGCTGTTGAACAAAAACCATATGTTTCTCCTTGGTTAGCTAAAATTAATCGGATTTTTTCCTCAAGTATAATATATAAAAAAGAAGAACATGAGAGAATAAGAATTTAAATTTGCCGGGATGCAGAAATTGAGAATATGTATTCTTTAGAAAACAGTACATTTTTTGCAAATGCCAATGAAAGCCTTAGTTCAGGACCAGGAAAAAGACTAAGACAGCAATCAAGTTGCCGACACGAAATAAGTAACTGAGATCTCTCTATATTATTCAATGACTATTATTAAAATATTCCTCAAAATTAACAAATTTTTTGATATAATTATTGGTTATACTAACTTATTACATCTAATAAATTTAATCTTATGCTTTAAACATTAACTTTTTTAATTATTAAATAATTTCCATAATTTATTTCTATATCATTTACTTTAGAAACAAAATACCTAACCTTTATGTATATTTGTTTGAAAACTTGTATTTTATATAAAAATGAAAATTTTATTATTAAACTAAATAAATCATCTATTTTTTTAAACATTTTTAATTTTTTTTATTTAAATATTTTTATTTGGTGTCATATTCCTGTTAAAATTTACATATAAACAATTAATTAGTCAGAATTTATTTTATAGATTAATCATATAGCTTAATCATTCATATTAAAATTCCTTAATTTTAAATTCACAATAACGTATACACAGAATACAAAATAAAGATAACAGTTAGTATTTCGTAAAGCATGAGAACTGTCACCTTTCACAGTTACTTTTCTATTTATGTAATTTTTTAACGTATTTTTCTACAAAATCAAACATAAACAAAGCAAAAACACATTTTAAAGATACTATAATTTCACTTTCTAACGTTTTACAAAATTAGTTTTTCTCATTTAATGAATAATATTTTTATATTATTTTTTGTAAAATTCATAGAATATCTTGCTTAAAAATATAACTTTATAACAACATATAAATTTGATCGACGAAAACAAAAAAAAATATTATGATTATTACATTATAAATTGATTCACTTTAAATTAGAGTACTTTTACGCATTTAATTACATATAGTTGTAACTTAAATAATAATATTTAATGATTGTTGTGGTTTTAAGAGTGTATAATTCTACGTTTATTTATGTAAAGAAAATATTGTAGTTGAAATTGTTTTATCAATAAAGTTATTCAATTTGAAATATTAACATTTCGTAATTATTTCATTTTTCTCAATAATTAAAACAACGTTACCTTTATTAGTAATGATGTAGTAATACTATAATTTATATTTTTTTATTAGAAAAATTAATTATCATAAAACTATCTAAATATAAATCAAATAAATGATAAAAAATTCCTTACCATTATCCATAAAATAGGCTTTATATTTTTAAACTATACATTAAGGTTAAAAAAGTTGGTGCGACAGATTTTTTAATATAAAAATTAAATTATATGTTTAATTTTTAATTTCTTATACTGTTTATTTACAAATTAAAAATAAAATTACCATTTGGAATTGTATTATATTTAATGATATGTACATCTATTTTCACATTTACTTGCACGCAAACCTAAATAAAGTGCGATGATTACTATAATGATACCAGCTACATTTATCGAAAGACCAGCTATTGCTTTTCCTGGATTACAATAATTTTCTTAAGAGAAGAAATTTATTTTATATTAACGATTTTTAGTTTACCTTTTAATGGAATTGACAAAAGTATAGTACCGGAAATGTTAATAATAACTCTTAGAATACCTATCCCAATTAAGAGCATAACAACATTTCTAGTTTTTTGCTTTTTAACATTACTGACAATTGCGATAATAAGATATATAACTGAAAGTGCATTTCCAATATGTAAAAAATAAAGTCCAGCATCCGCTGATTTTGTGTTATAAGTTATCGAAAAGCAATAACTTTCTTGATTATAATTTACATAATATAAAATATTTTCAATTATACTACAACATATTAGTATAATTAATGCAACAAGATAATATAGTGAAGCTTTTTACATCAATTCTCTTGTTATAATGAATGAATAGTTAATTCAAAATTCTTTGGTAAAAATATAATTTGAAAAAGTAATAAATGCAATAGATAGAATAGCGCCTTTTTAAATATTTGTCTATTAAGAAAGTATGACAAATCATTTTTATTTCCTTATCTTACGAACAATAAACTCTTGACTAATTATTATTTATTCTACAAATAAAGAATGATTCATGAATCTTAGTATATTATAGTTTTTCGAAGTAAAATTAATTTATTGTACTATTGACGCATTTCTTTCATACATATTAATTCACAAAATTGTACTTGAAAAAATGTATTTGTATACATTATAAGGACAAAATAAGTGATTTAATTTTTTTTTTATAAATATTTATCGAAGTGGAATAACTAGAGGAAACTAATAATCAGATTAGTAAGTGTTGTCATAAATTACTTTTTTAAAACAATTTTGTTATATTAGAATTTAATATTAATGCAGTTATTTTATTTAATTATTCAAAATTATTATATTATTTTATATAATTATTGTATCAGTTAAACATTAAAAAACGACATGCCTTAAATAATTGTTTAATTCTTGTTTTTCATAAAAATTTAATAATTTTAATGTTTTTAAATTAATCAATCAGTTATTTATTATATATGTATAATCATTCTTGAACAATTGTATTTTATTAGGTGGTAAACTTAATTTTGATCAATGACATCTATTTGCAGTAAATATAAATTAACAAATACAAAACTTGCTGCCAATTTTCCATGAGTTATTTTTTAGACATCTTCTGAAATATACAAGTGGTTTCCAGCTATTTGTTAGTGGTTTATTTCATGCTAGCCCATCTTAAATATGGAACGCTCAAAATTCTATTTTCGGCATTCACTTCTTTTGTTGTTTTCGAGCTTTTAAAACCCAATGAAACAGTTACTGCTGAAGTCTACAAACGTCAACTGATCGCCTTAAATGATGAACTGTTGCGAAAAAAACCATCAATAGCGAGTAACAGGCGCAAGGTCATTCTTTTGCATGATAACGTTCGGGTACATACATTCAAAAATATTTAGAAACATATTTAGTATGTAACGTTACACATTTTTGTAGTAAAATTGGTAAGAATTATTTCAGTATGTTATTTACATACTGATGTCTTAAATTTCAAAAAAGTACATTAAATAGTTCTTACATCATAAACACATATTTATATGTGTTTTTTTTACTGCGATAATTTTACATACAAAATATGTATTATAAATTTTTAAAATAAATACATATTTTTTCTTAATTAACTTAATGTTTCAACTGTAATTCTCATAAATATTTTTCATACTAATGCACAAATCAAATTTTATTCTAATAAAACCACAAATAATACAAAATAATTATTATGAAATTACAAAACAATCATAAAGCTACTTATTAAAAACAAAACTACATTAACAGAAAATAAAAATAATTAACTGGACACAAACTTCTTCAAGAATTTCTTATCCTAAGCTATTGAAATTGAATCTGAAAAAAAAGTAATATGAAGAAATATATGAAGCAAAACCTATCTTTTTTAACAGATTGAATATGAAGAGATGATTCTTATCCTTATTATTTACTAATTTATACCTGAAAAAATATTGATATATAAGAAAAGATATGATAAAACTTATCTTATTAACATTATTATCAAGTTAAGTTGTAGTATAAATAAAAAAATCTGAAATATAAACATAGTTGATATATAATAAAAACTACTCAATCAACATACCAATTACAAAATTTCCACTTGGAAAAGGACAATACAAGAAAAGAAAAGGTAAATAATTGGTAGGAATATACACACAAAAAATAAAAAGGACACAGGTTTGCATAAAATGTAACAAATTTGTCCCACCTAAAAAATTTGAATTTTCTTGATTTGCGACTAATTTTTCCCTCAGCTATTTCGTATATAAAAATTAAAACAATAATTAGAGGATTGTTAGAATAAATTTTTATTTTTTAGTAAATTTTTTTAATTTTAAAACTTAAGTTGTTTTCTACAAAAAATTTTAAAATGCAAGGTTAGAATTTAATTTTAAGTAAAATTACAAAAACTTTCATAAAAAAAACATTTTTAACATATTACAGTACTTTTTTTATGTTTCAATAGTTTGAGCTATCATTAAATTATATTTTATGTGAAATTTTCATATTTGATAGTCTAAATTTTTTTATAATATCTTTAAAGATCATCTTTAAAAATTAAACTTATGAAAAGCTATAAATAATATGGATTTTTATTTACAGTAAAAATAATAACTTTTTCATATTTTAATTTAAAATAAAAACGAAAACTAAAATAAAATTTCTAATTAATAACCTCTTTTGTGAGTAAATAATTATTAGTTTTCACATTATTATTGCTAGAAAATTTTTAAATTTCGAAACTTATTGTTGCTAGTAAATTGTTTAAATTGGTGATTTTTATTTAAACATTTATAACTTCAAGCAAAATTAACTATAATAGCGTATTCTATAAAATAAAGAAAAAAAAACAAGTTGGGATCTAAAATGAGCATAATGTTATAAAAATATCAAAATTAAAAAAAGCCACATTAATTTAGAAAGTCATACATATATATTTTTATAAAAAAACGGCAAAATTTATGCGACAACCTAACATTTTGCATCGTTTTAAAATTTTTGCTGTCGCTTGATATTTATAAAATTTGAATAATATTCAATTTTTTAAAATGGTGGGACATTTTTTTGCATCATAGATAGAATTGTCAAAATTTGTCTTTTTTATTTTTTGTGTGTAGATAAAATAATTATAATATAAAAATATTACAGAAAAGTAAAAATTTTATTAAATATTAGACTGGAGTTTACCCCTAAAATAAAACACAATATTAATTATAAATTTAGGATAGTTAGCAATAATAATAAAATTTTTGGGGTAACTGTTAACAAGGAAGAAGAAAACATAAATTTTGAGTAATGTTCACTATTTTGAAATAGATCCACTTATAAATAGAAAGATTAATCCCCTGAGGAAAATAGTAACGCGATGACACTAAATGTGTGATACGTCATTACCGAAAAAGTATATTATTTAATAACGTAGGTAGACAGAATTGAAAAAAACAATAATAAAAAAAGAAGTTATATTATGACTGTTTGGTAAAAAGTTATATTTTTTGAAATAATATAACAAAAGTACGCATTTATCACATTTCCAACAAAAGTTAATTATTTATTTAAAAAATTTTCTAAAACAAAAAATTATCACAATTGTATTTCCTAGTAAAAAGAACTTAATGAATATTAAAAATATAAAAGCATGGTATAAAGAAAATCTCTACGTTAGTTTAAAAATATTGATTACTGTTACAATAAATTTATAAATAAAATTTCTAAGCATTATACTATAAAATAGAAAACGATAATTAAACCTCCACGCATGTATTTTTGATTCAACATCAAATTAGAAAAAGAGGTATTTGATCAAGAATTGAGAAACAGTATATTTTTCTATAAACGATAATATGTATGGAAGTATGTAAATTACAGCAAAGTTTTAAGAAAGCATACTTGATATGTTAATTTATCTACCAGTATGTATATTACATACAAAATAAAATCTACATACGAAATAAGTCAGTAAATTTTTGAGTGTATCGTAAAAAAGTGTAAAAGAAACACTGTTGCAGTTTCATTGGGAAAATGCTTCGGCATCCAGCGTACTCTCCAGACATAGCGCCTTCTGATTACCATCTAATCAGATTGATGCATCACGACCTGGCTGGTACACGATTTAAAAATCTTAAAGAAGTGCGAAAATGACTCGATGATTGGATCGCTTCCAAACCTATGCCTTTTTATCATGATGGTATTGCAAAATTACCAGAAAGATGAGGAACAATTGTAAAAAATAATGGACAATATTTTGATTAAATAGATTTTTCCAATTTTTCTATAGTAGTTCATTTCACGAAAAAAATGATCAAAATTTTGTTTAACATCTAATTTATATGTACAGGGTGTTTTAAAAGTAACTCCCTAATTGCAAACGCTTATAACTTTTTTCCATGTTAAATAAAAACGTGAAATTTTGTGGATTTGTAGATAAGCGAAGCAATATTTTTTTTATCTTTTTCTTATTAAAAAATATGGTTCTACTAGGACTCATGAGCATTTGAAAAAAGTTTTTGTTCGTTTTATAAGAATGCAACTTTTTTATGATTAGATATTGAAATGATTTTTTTACGGATCGAAAGCTCAACTTCTTTTGAATTAGAATAACCAATACTATAAATAATAAATTTCATTAACATTGTTTAATTTTTAATAAAAACAAAAAAACCACGATTTTTGCCAAATTTTCGTGCTTTTTTTAAAATTAAGGCTCATTGAAAAAATTCTCACAAATGTGGTATCATTATTCTGGTAGAGTTGACAATGCTCTATCCAACGATAATAATCTTGTTTATTAGAAAATGTTTTAAGAAAGTTATAATAATTAAAAAATAGTCTAATTTTCCCATTTTTTTCAGAATTTAAAAAGTATGCTTTTTTTGACGTTCTAACATCGACAATGATTCTTTATTAAAAGAAGTTGAAATATTATTTTATTTTTCATTTTTATCTGTTTATATTCCAAATATAAATCTTATAGGAACGAGGTCGAACATACAGTAAATTTTATAAGTGATGACTATACTAATCTTATAAACTTTTATTGGAATCTTAAGAAAGGATACAGTAATAATAACAATATAAAATACAACACCGTGGCCACCTACATTAATAATAAAAACATTACATATAAAAAATAGTGACTTACGGTCTACAATATATAAGATGATTATTACAATAAATGAATAAAGGGATGAATGGTAAAATATAAAAAACTCTTATTTATATATAAAAACTTATCTAGACTTTAATCTTTGGACTTTTACCTTCTCTTTCTTACTCCTCCTTATTTGAACGGAACTTCTTGAGTTTGTCGATATGAAGTTTTCTAATTTTTTTCTTAGGTGAATTATCCAAAGTTATAAAAGCAACAGCATCCTCCATTTTTTCTATAGTATATGGTCCCTTCCATTTCTTAGCTAATTTTCTTCCTCTAGAAAAATCAGGAAGCTTAGCATAGACTTTATCACCTTCTTTAAAGTGACTTTGCTCCAGAATGTACTTAGGGTTAACAAGGGCTTTTCTGGCTTCAGAACTTCTTAGGATGACGGCATTTGCTGTTTCGTAGGCTTTCTTAGCATACTGAACAATTTCAGATAATGGTCTATTGATATCTACTTTATATTTGACATCTGTTTGAAGTAACTTATTCAGATCTGTATACGGCTGTCTTAAATAATGAAGGAAATATGGAGATGTATTTGTAGATTTGCAAATATTGATGTTGTAAAAATAGCACAACGGTTTTACATACTTGTCCCAATTTAAAACGTCTTCTTTGATCAACTTTTTCAATCCATCCTGGAGATTTCGTAAGGCTCTCTCGGCTAAGGAATTTCCTCTACTATGATATTCAGTAGAATGTTGTAGGTTGATATTGACAACATCAAGAGCATCTTTCCATGAGTGAGATTT
Organism: Strongyloides papillosus; assembly: GCA_005656395.1. Classification (NCBI taxonomy): domain Eukaryota; kingdom Metazoa; phylum Nematoda; class Chromadorea; order Rhabditida; family Strongyloididae; genus Strongyloides; species Strongyloides papillosus. The sequence continues at coordinate 1,399,663 of SRSI01000004.1, read as the reverse complement.
GAAATTAGGTGCGTTGTCGCATCTGATAGAAACTGGTGCTCCATGGGTAAATACAAGATCTTGTAGACATTCTATAACATGTTCATAATCATATTTTTTAATTGGATAGGCCATAGTAAATCTAGTCATTGAATCAATAAATATGATGATGAATTTGTTGCCTCTTTGACTAGCTGGTTGTATTGGACCACATATATCAACAGCCAAATTTTCAAAAGGTCTACTATATTGTACAGTTTTCATTTCACAATGTTTTTGAAGAGGACTATTAACTTCTGCACATGTTATACATTCTTTATAAAATTGTTCAAAAATTTTTCTACTCTTTTTAAGGTATCCATAAGTCTTTAAAAATTCTAATGATTTTTCCAAACCAAAATGACCTGACTGTGTATGACAAATGTTGAATACTAATTGACATGTCTCAGGATCACTAGGAATAATTGGTAATAAATCATTTCCTCCTTCTTTGGATGGAACTTGGACGTGTACAATTCCATTAATCACTTGAATTGGTTTATTATCATAAATTTTAGATTTCATTGCAGCAATTATTTCAAGATCCAATTGTTGTTTATCTCTAATGTTAAAATTGTTAGGTAAGATAGTGTGGAATAATGTAGTATTGTTAATACATGAACTATGATCTTTGTTAGACAAAAATGAATGTTCATTTGCAATTTGAGGTGTATTTATATCCTCATTATCTTTTAAGGCATCATTAATTGACTGTTTAGCGTCATCTTTCATTACCTTTTTTCTTGGTCTACCAGGGCCACGTTTTTCCAATGATATAACATTATTCTTTAATGATGAAATAGTTTTGTCGTCATTAAGATTATTCTTTAATGATGAAATCTTTTTATCGTCATTAATTTTATTTCCATCTTTTAACGTATCTGTGGTTGTAGGGTTGAAAATATTTTTCATAACTTTAACTTCATTATAGTTCTTTTTCGTCTTTTTACGGAGAAGGATATTAACTTCTTCTTTTTCTGCATCACTCTCACTTGAAACATCAGAATGTGGTAAACGGGAAAGACAATCTGCTGAACTATTCTTTACACCTTCAATATACTCGATACTGCAATTGTAAGAATTGATACATTCAACTAAATCATAAAATCGTTTTTCCTGTGTATTCTGTACTAATTTTTCTAATGGGCGATGATCTGAACGAATTTTAATATGTGCACCCGTCAGTAAATATTTGTTAAATTGTAACGCACGCTTTATGGCATACAATTCATTGTATGTGGCACTTCGTGGTTTCTTTACGTGGGGAAGCTTACATGAAAAGAATGAAATTGGTCTCTCTATTTGAGAGTCATCTAATTGTGAAAGAGTTGCTCCTACTGCTGTAGCAGATGCATCACAAGTAAGTATATATGGTTTTGATGGATTTGCATGATACAATAACGGTTGTTTATATAAAGTTTCTACAATGGTAAGATAATTCTTTAGATTTTCACCTGTTAATTCAATTTTACAGTTACGACCTGATGTCATTTCATACAACTTTGAAGACAACTTTGCATAGTCTTTGATAGCTAATCTATGATAACTAAATTTCTGCAAACGTTGGTAAAGTTGTTTCTTATCAACTGGTAACTTCAATTTCATGATACTTTCTACTGATTTCAATGATGGTGTAACACCTGTTGGTGAGATGTCCCATCCTAAAAATGATACAATCTTTTTAAAGAATTTGCTTTTATTGAAGTTAATTTTCAATCCATGTTGTCTAGCTATGGAAAAGAATTGATATAATAACTCTTTATGCTGAGCTTCATTTCCATCACTAATTACTAACAAGTCGTCTTGATAAATCAACATATTATCTTTCAATGGTGCAAATATACTCTCCATGGTACGTTGAAAAATACCTGGGCTATTACGAGCTCCTTGGACAAGACGTTTAAATCTAAAAATGCCTTTTGAAGTCTTAAAAGCATATCTATCACGTATTTCTTCTGGAATGCTTAATTGTAGAAATCCAGAGCATAAATCTATACTACTAGCAAATTGATACTTTCTTATTGAATTCAATATCATTTGTAATGTTGGAGGCTCATAATTGACATATTTTGTTACACTATTGGATTCTCTAACATCTAAAACAAATCTTTTACGTTGGATGCTTGGATCCTCCGATGGTTTATTTAATATCATAACTGGTGCAATGTGAGTTGAATCGCATTTTTCAATTATATCATGTTTCAGATACATATCAGTGATTTTATCTAATTCTACACGATCATTCAAAGGTACTGGATAATAACGTATTTTTAATGGTTCACGTTCTTCATAATATTCTTGCAAAGGAGTTTGCACTTGGCCTTTGCCAACATCAAAATCATGTTGTGCAATTACATCTTTAAAATCAATCTGTAATTGTTGTCTTAATTTTTCTTCTAATTTGTTATCACCATTTGCTTTTTCAAATACGAAATTTATCTCATCGTGATCTAAATTATAATTATTCATTTCATCATGAATGACTTTAGGCTTATTCAAAGTGAATGTACCTTTCTTGGTATTAATCTTTCCATCGACTTTCTTTAAAATATTGTTTCCAAGAATTACTTGGTAACTGGAGTTATAAAAGTTTGTATTACTAATATAAATTCTACTATTTAACTTTATATCATAACCTAGTACATTTATTGTAATTGTATCTTTTATTTTATAAACGGTTGCAGTATTAGATAAAACTTCTACTTGCTTACCATTTTCAGATCTTATAGGAATTTTAATTTTTCTTGCAAATTCTTTGTCAATGATAGTACATGTAGATCCAGGATCTACCATAGCTACACAAGAATGACCATTTACAGTTACATGAGTTCCTATGAGTCCTTTGTTGGAGATACTTTCCAAATTTTTCTCAATACTTTCAGATATTTTATAAACACTTTCTTCATCTTCAGATGAGGAAGAGGATGATAATGAATCCATTGAACTTTCTTCATCATCAACTTTGTTTATTTTTTCTTTTCTATGCTTATTCTTATCTTTAAGTCTACACATATCAGTGTTATGAGTGTTGGTATTGCAATTAGAGCAATACTTCTTTTTCTTTTTATTCTTAGATAAAGTGTTACCTTTACTTCTTTCAATATCGGCACGATAGTCTAAGGCCCAAGCACGTTTGGTAGAAGAAATGGCAACATCAAAACTTGGAAATATTGAAGCAGTTAATAGAATCTTTGATCTAAGTTCCAAAGGAAGTACTTTTGATAAGGCTTCAATTTTACGTTGTAAAATATAATCAGTGGGTTTAGATTCTTCTAATATTTCTATAATGTCACTTATTTTCTTACACGTTGCATCTAACTCTTCTGGTTTTCTAACCGGACGTGAAGTAATAATTTCGAGTTCATGAAAAGCACTGGCTATAGAATATTGTCCTTTATACTTGTTACACAAGAAAGAAGATAATGTATGGAAGTCATACAATTCTATTCTATTAGCATCAGAAGCAGGTTCATCTTCTAACATCAATAATAAAACTTCATGTTTCATATCAGAATCAATTGAGTTAATCTTACAATATGCCATAAACTTTTTCAACCATATTTGAAAACTAATTTTTCCATTAAATTTTTCCAATGATATATTTGGAGGTCTCTTATTTCCAGTTGAAGAGTTGATAGATAAAGCTTCTATCTGAGAGCTCAACTGAGAAATATTATGATAATTTCCATCATTGTCATCGTCTTCCTGATTAATCTTTGGTGACTTAATCGGTTGACGGTTGTTTTTTTTGTTTTTATTTTTGTTTCTACCATTTTTATGGTCTTCTGCTGCAGGATCGTTTAACGTTCTTCCACCTTCTGGAGTTGTGGGGTATTCGCGTATTTGATTTTGTTTAATTTCAACTTGTTGTAATCTACTTTCGATATTCGATATCGAAGTCATCAATGTTGACATCGTTTCTTTTTGCTCTGTTAACAGTCTTACTATTTGATGCATATCATCAGTATTAGTTGGTTGAACATGATTATCGATGATCTGTCCATCCTTTTGAGTTGTCGGTGGGCCAGTTCTTGTTACAACCATGATTATCGATAATTGCAGAGTAAGATGATTTTTAACAGTTCCAAAGGTAAAAGAGTTGTAGAGAAGTAAAGTCTAACTTAAACCAGTAAATTTTATAAGTGATGACTATACTAATCTTATAAACTTTTATTGGAATCTTAAGAAAGGATACAGTAATAATAACAATATAAAATACAACACCGTGGCCACCTACATTAATAATAAAAACATTACATATAAAAAATAGTGACTTACGGTCTACAATATATAAGATGATTATTACAATAAATGAATAAAGGGATGAATGGTAAAATATAAAAAACTCTTATTTATATATAAAAACTTATCTAGACTTTAATCTTTGGACTTTTACCTTCTCTTTCTTACTATACGATATTTTTGAAAAATGCATAAAAACGCTTTTATATGATAGTGATTATGTAAAATAACATGAAATGCACATAAATAATGTAATATACTTCAATTCCGTTTTGTGAGTCAATCAGACAATGAAGATACAACCAAAAATTTTATCCTTCATTTTTATTTGATTAATAAAAAGAGTAGCTAAAAAAATGTTAGTTGGCAAATTTATTCGGCCTGAAACTCTGAGAAACAGGAGCTGCAACGAGTCAAAGTCTGAGAAATTGATTTTTAAAAGTTTGCGATAAATAGATTTTATTAAAAATAAATATAGTTCTAAGGATAATTCTTTATGAAAAAACGAATGGGCATACTTCCAGCATTACAAATTTACGTCTCTATTGTCTTTTGGAATTTTCTTTTAGTTTTTTTTATTTCTAAGTACAAAAATTGAAAAAGTGCATGTTCTTACTATGCTCATTCGATTTCTCATGTAATTTTACATCTAGATTTAACAAAAAGTGTAGATCATTGTGTTTTTATCTCTTCATTAAAAAACGTTACATGCACAAATAGAGCAAAAAAAAAGTTTTTTGTCAAGGGGCCATAAATACTGATGGAACTATAATTTTTTAATAGGAAAAAAAATTAAAAATATTACTTCGCTTATCTACAAACCCACAAAATTTCACGCTTTTATTTCACATAGGAGAAAAGTTATAAGCATTCGCAACTGCGGAGTTACTTTTGAGACACCCTGTATAAACATACCCTTTCTAAAAAAATAATTTAATGATTTACAAACTAAAAATACCATTTTAAGCATTCACATGTAGTTAAAATGATCTCAATGGTTAATTGAATTTGATCACCATATTTTTCAAAATTTATTTTTGAAACAATTACCTTTTTACTAAAATTTTAATTAATATTTTTAAAGTTGTTATAGAACGAATATAAAATCTATATACGTACAAATTATTCATATAGTTACAATAGTTATTAGAATTTATCAAAAAACAAATTTTAATATATTGATAACAAAATTTATTTATGATAAAATATCATACATAAAAAAGTAAGAAATTTGTTTATAAAACGAATGAAGAAAAGGCAGGTATAAAACTATTTAATTAATGTCATAAGTTTATAACAAAAGAAATCATGTATTGAATAAAGTTATAGTCTGTAGCAAGATAATCAATTTTATCAAGAATAAAATTTTATAATCAAATGTACATGCCTACATGTTTGATAAAAGGTTATAAAAGAATGGTAAAATAAAACTATCAAAACATTATATCAAAATATATTCTTCCATTTTATGTATATTAATTAATTGCATTCCATTAATACAAATAATATAATTTGCTTTTTTAGCGATAAAAATGATTTTTAAATCTACTTTAAAGTCTGTCAAAGTAGCCGATAGGCCTATTCATGAAACTATATTAGAAAAAATTTGGGATTATCATAAACTTTTGGGTGATAAACCATGTTTAGTAAGTTATAGTGAAATGTCTTGGCTAATTAAAAATGTTATTATTTTTAAGGTCTCTGCAGAAGATGAATCAATCAAAATTACATATAAACAAATTTTCTTAAATAGTTATTCTGTAGCTGCATTTTTAAAAAAACATGGTTTTCAAAAACCGGATATTGCAACTTTTGTTACACACAATACTTGGGAAGTAGCACCAATATTTATTGGATGTTCCATAAGAGGTGTTACATTATCAGGAATGAGTTATGTTTTTAATGAGCATGAAATGGAAACTCAACTTATTGATTCTGACTCAAAAATTGTATTTTGTTCACCTATCGCCTACTCTAAACTCTTAAAAATTATTAAAAATTGCCCTAAGTTAAGAATGGTAGTTGTTTTAAATAACCCAAAAACAACAAATAATTCATTACCATTTGGAGTATTTAATTTTAGTGAAATTATTTCTGAAATACCACATTTTAATAATTCCGAAGTATTGATTGATCCTGTCAAAGATATATTAATTTTACCATATTCCTCTGGAACGACAGGCATTCCTAAAGGAGTGATGTTATCTCATAAAAATTTTGGAACAATGATGAATGCAGTAGAATCACATTTTGAAACAACCGTTCTACCATACTTATCGAGTTTTTTTCAATCATGGATTGAAGAATCAACTGTATTATTTTTACCTTTTTATCATATTTATGGTTTTGGATTATTAATTAATAGTATATTAAGAGGTAGTACTGGTATTATAATGAAAAATTTTGATCCAGATATATTTTGTAGTATGATTGAAAAATATAAAGTTAAGGTTCTTCTTCTTGTTCCACCAATACTTGTATTTTTGGCAAAACACCCTATTGCACAAAAATATGATCTTTCCAGTGTACGATTTATTATGACAGGCGCTGCACCATGTGGTAAAGATTTAATTGACGAAGTTAAAAAGAAATATGTTAATGTTAAGTATATATTCCAAGGATATGGAATGACTGAAGTAGGAATGGGATCACATTTCCCATTTTTAGACAGTAATGCTAATACATCTGCAGCAGGAAGATTAGCTCCAAATTATGAAATGAAGATTGTTGATCCAGAAACAGGAAAAGAGCAAGATATTGGTGGTAAAGGTGAAATATGGCTACGTGGACCAACAGTTATGTTAGGTTACTATAAAAAACAGCATGAAACTGATGAGATGATTAATCGCGATGGATGGCTTAGAACAGGGGATATTGGTTTTGTCGACAAATTCAACAATTTATTTATTGTTGATAGAATAAAAGAATTGATTAAGGTAAAAGGACTTCAAGTTGCACCAGCTGAGTTAGAAGATATACTTTTATCACATCCAAAAATTGATGATTGTGCTGTTATTGGTGTATCAGATGAGGAGGCTGGTGAATTACCAAAAGCATATATTGTTAGTAGTGATAAAAATTTAAAAGAAAAAGATGTGTACGATTTTGTTGCAGAGAAAGTAGCATATTATAAACATTTAAAAGGTGGTATTGAATTTATTAAAGAAATACCAAAATCACCAGCTGGAAAGATATTAAGAAGAATTCTAAGAGAAAAAGCATCATCTAGAAATAAAATATAAATCTTAAAATTCATATTTTTAAAACTATCTTTTTTATTTTCAACAATTCATCAAATAAAATTTTATTTTAATTTTTAACTGTTCATACTACTTTAAATATAGAAGCTTTGCAAAAAAATTTTTTTTGATAACAATATATCAATGAAAAAGCCATTTTTTATATACATTTTATCATATGGTTTAAAATATCAAATTTATATATCCTCTGGGGGCAATGTATTTGGCACTGCGGGTGGAGTATCATCTAATGGCAGACCTTTCATAACTAAATGTCCAATTGTTGTATTCAATTGTTTCTTTAACTCAACTATTTCATTTTGTTGATCTTGTATCGTTTGAAGGAGAGCTTTAAGATGATTCATAAGCGGAGCTGCAATTGTTGTTAATTTATAGCATGGAACAGAGGGAAGATGTTTTTCATAATCATCTATCTGATAGGTTGATTCATTATCATTACTACGACGAACAGACATTCCTTTATTGATAGAGTCTAATAGACGATTACCATGAACTATTGCTGATAATGCAAGTTCTTTTGAATCTTTTTGTTTTAAGTCTACAACTGATAAACCAGCAAGTTGTTCCGACAACTGAATTAACTGCTCTTTTGATATAGAACTTATTAATGAACATAAAATTTGATGCTTTTCACATAATGCTCCAATAATAATTCTATCATTTCTTTTAAGTTTTTCTTCTGGTGTTAAAATAGGTTCTGCATGTTCAAAGACTGTTGGTTGTTGAATCATAATTTCATTTGCGTCTACTAGTCTGGGATGAGTTACCACTTGAACTTTATCTGAATCTGAACTATTCATTTCATCACTGGTGGATAATAATAAACGATTTTTAATATCACTATTAATATCGTTTAATCTTAGTGTTGGGTCATTAAGATTATCTTTTTGTATAATTTCAATTTGTTCGCCTAGAAATCTAAACCACGTTTTAAGTTCTGATACAGTAGGGGCAAGCACATCAAACATTTGTTGAGAATCATTTGTTTTATACAATGCAAAAAATGCACGTTTATCATTAGCTTTCTCACGTATCATTAAATTATTTAAAAACATTATAGGGTGTAATCTGACATCTTTTGATGGTTCGTGAGATTTTAAATAAAGTTTGTTACCATCAGAACTTTTTGTTAAACATATTAAGTAACCATGTAATAAAACAACATGCATATCAATAATCTTGTTTTTTGCTATCTTCCATTGTAAACTACCATCATGAATTAATTTATGTTTGGTTATATCAAAAGACTTAATTATTTCATTTTGAGATGACTTGTAAGAAATATCAATTCTACTATTTATTTCCATTAATTTTCTTTCATTCTCTGATGCCTCTTTGGCTGTATTAACATATGATACAATTTTTTTAGCAGCATTTATTGCATTTAATAAACCATCATATTCAGGAGATGGATCTGGGGTATATTTTGCAACACCTTCTAGAAGTAGAGGATATTTTACAAGACGTTGCATTTCCATTGGTAACATATCTTTTAATTGCAACTTTCTACATAAACTATTATTTTCTGCTATCATTAAAAATTTTGCTAATAAATCTTCTTTTCCTTTTGCTTGTTTTTTTCTTAAAAAATTTAATGCATATTGCTGATTTTTACAATACTCTGCTGCTGTTAATTTAAGTCTTTCACCATCAGAACCTTTAAATATAGAAAGAACCAAATCACTTATATCACCATACAATCCATTATAATCTGGTTTCTGTCGCCATATTTCCATACGATTTTCAAACTTTTTTACAATTTCTCTATGTATATCGAGTAATTCTTCAAGTTGACCAAATAAAATTTCTATTTCATATGAGGAACACCATTTTTTCGTCAATAAAGGACAGTAGAAAACTTTATAAAGGACTTTTAAATTTCTAAGATGAGTCTTTTCTGTGTAAAAAAATTCATTTAATACCTCTTGTCTTTTTCTTTCTTTTGGTTTAAGATGTCTAATTGTTTCGGTACTTAAAATATTTTCAAGTGATGGAATTTCAACAGTTACATCAAGATCACTATCATTATCACCTGAATCAACAAAAATTTCTGCATCATCACCGTTGGATATAGTATTTGCATATTTTTCATTAGGAGAGTTATCATTTTCTGTAATATCCATTTGTGATAATTCATTTAAACAAGGTAATATCTGTTGTCCATCACTTTTTCCAGTACTCACCCGTGACTTTGTATCAAGCGACTAAAATAAAATGAAAAAAATAAATTATTGTATTGTAAAAATATTAATAAATTTACTTTATTGCAATGTAAACTTTGCGACCTCGATACAGATTTTCCTTTTAAATCACTATTAGTTATCCAAGTAGAACCAGTTGAAATAAGATCACTATCTGAAAAAGTACTTTTATTATATATAGTCTCATCCACAACAATTGATCCTGCCGGTGGTTTATTTATAGCAGCAGCTGAATATGCGGCAGTTGCTTTAATATATGCGGCTGTCCTTTCCATTACATTTGGTGGAAGCATACCAGTGGTTGTAAAGCCTCCTAAACTACTAGCATTGTTTGATGGTCCAGAAGAAGAAGTGCTTATTGGTTGATATCTTGTATTGTTAATATCATGAAGGGATATGACATTTTTCATTGAAATACCATAGTCAGATGAATTGTATTGTGTATTTGTAGTAGTGTTTTGTAAGAGATCAGAATTATTTGTTTTATTGCCAAGTAATGATGATGTAACTTTTTTTTTTCCTTGTTGATTTTTTTTTTGTTGAGATGCTGGATAACAATGATCCACTAAATTTTGAGAACAAAACTTATGAATAACAACATCACAATCTGTAAAGATTATTAATGATAAAAGATATATATCAATTCCCAAAACAGAGATAATAAATCTAAATATTGTACTTACTTTGGCAAAAGTATGCTTGTGGATTTACTCCCCAGACTGCTTCTTGACATTGATAACAGAAAACTGTTATATTTACAGGTTGTAATATAAATGGATGTCCCTTAATGTTTACAATACGTTTCTGACTTATACTTTTCATCTTAAATACACCCCCACTCTTATCTTTAGTTACAAATGTTGGACATTTTTCAAGAAGCTTCTCAAAGTGTGCTGAGTTTGGTTTCATACCAAAATAATTTTTTATTACTGTAGCTAATGAACAAATAATAGCGACATTCTTTGGTTTTGCTTTTTCTAATTCTCCATTAATGATATTATATTGGGACTCTAAGGTTTTTAATAACATTTGTTCTGCAATCCTATCCTCCATACCACTACCATTTTTATCAAGTTGTTCTAATATCTTTGGTTCAAAAATGTCACCTAATCCAAGTTGTTGTTTGTGACGAAAGGCCACTAAATCTAAATTTACATGTTCTAGTGCTTTTCTTTTACTGGGTATAAAAACAATATGTAACTCTTCAAGATAATCCTCACTACTTGAATAAGGTCTTCCTAGCACTTTATCAATATTTTGTATTATATTTTGATCTATTGATGGCATAGACAAGGGAGCATTTGGTATTAAAAATGTTGAAAATATTTCATATGCCCATTTACGTAATTCTTTATATGTAACAGGAGCTGTTTGATAGACATCTGTTATTAAACAAAATAACTAAAAGTACAAATTTTAATTGATTTTTTTGATACTAAAATATACATGCAAAAATGACTTACTAAACAACTTGGATCGGCACATTGTAACAAATAGTTTATAAAAATTGCAAGATGTGCAGGACGACTCTTCAATTCAGGTAAATTTGAAAAAGGTCCATGAGTTGATAGATTAAGTGATGATGGCATTGAGAAATTATCGGACTCTTTTGAGATACTATATCCATCATGTCCTTTACTTGTATTCATATCTAATCTATGTGTTTCATAAAAATTACTATGTTTCAATGGATTTTTTTGAGATAAAATGAATGATGAATCGTCAGCTATTGTTTCATAATCATCAATCTAAAAATTTCATAAAAAATAAAAATATAGTTTTAAAAAGTATATTGTTTATATACTTAAGAAACAGTAAATTTATCTCAGTTATAGTCTATAAAATATATATCCAGATTTCGTTAAACTTTGACATGACATACTGCGCAAAAATGTGAAAAAAGCTTAAATACAATGTAAAAATAAATCTATCAACAACCTCTCTTGGGAGACGCCTTATTAAATGGTCTATTGACGCCAGTATTCAGAAAATAGAAGCCTAATAAGATGTTGTATGTATTAGGGATAAAAGCAACATAAAAAATAAAAGATAAATATCTTATTTATAGAAAAATTTGATTATTTTTTAAATATGTTAAATTCAAAATAGTTACACTTGGTATATAAAAACTAAATTTATGATTAATAATAATTTTACCTGATCATTGAATATTTGATTGTCTAACTTTTTTAATTGTAATTGAAGTACTTCAATACGTTTTAATGCTCTTTTTAATGGTGTTTTATTATTTGGTGAAGATGCTTTTAATTTCTGTAAAAAAATTTTAGTATAAATAACTAGATAAAATTTAATAAAAGATTTTTACCTCTACATTTATTTTTTCATCCTGTAACATTTGATTAATAGTAGTTATCTTTTCTTTTTTTAGATCTTCAATCTTTTGTTTCTAAAGATATAAATAAAAATATTATATTTCATATATAATTTAAAGATAATAAATTTAATCAATTAATACTACTATAATTTTTACTAACCTCAAGATTTTTTTGATTGTTCTCATATAATAATTGTGAATTATCAAAAGGTTTACTAAGTAGTGTTAAAACGACATTACAATTTTCATATATCATATTTATAACACTAGAACAATTTGTGGATGTTATTTGAATTCCATTAACCTTGAATATTATATCTCCCTTTTTTACACCTGCTTTTTGTGATGCTCCATTTTTTTCGATATTTTCAACTGTAACAGGATGTGTTTTTGTTACTGTTATACCATACCCATTACAATCTGCATATATTACAACACAACGTTGAATTAATGATACATTTTCATGGAAATTATTTTGATTATCTGTAACAATATTCGTGGATCGCCCTAAAGGGCTCTCCAACGATGAGTAGGCGGACTCTGCTAATGAAGTTTGTGTTTTATAATGCTTATTAATATCCGTATTTGCTTTATTCACAGAATTGTGAACAATTACTGGTTTTGAAGTAATAACAGGAGGAATGATGCTAGTAATTTTTATAATAAAAAAATGAAATTGTTTCTCATTAAACTCAGAGAAACAACTTCCGTATAAACAATAGATATCTATAAAAACTACTTTTAATTTTTTATACAATCATAGAAATCGTTAAAGAAAATTTAATGATGCTTTAAAGAATAACAATAGGAGTAAATAGTTGAATGGATAAAAGAATTAATAAATATATCTTTGACTGAATGAAAGTTGATAGTATTGAAAATGGATAATGCTTGTAAATAAAGAGCGGAAGTCTTTGAGTAAATCAAAATTAAGGCATAAAACAATGTTATATCATGTTAGAAGAAACGTTTTTGATAATACAATTATTTAATATAATCAGATTCGTACGGGAATGTGAAGAATAAAATTCAAGGAAAATTAAAATTAGTAGAGTTAATTTTTTATATATTTTTGAAAGGGATAGTGAGATAAAAGAAACATTGGTTAGTTTAATCAAATATATTTGATGTAAGTGTACTATTTCGTGATATGATAAGCAATGAAATAGTAATAAAATTTTTGCCATATGAGACGGCGACAGATTATCTAATTATGATGTAATGTATTTTAAAGTTAGCGAATAATTTGAATTTGAATAAAATATATAATTTATAGTTTAGCTATATATTTAATTTAACAATATATAGATAGGAGAAATTAAAATTTTTATATTTAATAAGGAATACCATCAATTTTTAAATCAAATTTAAAATCATTTTATAATTTATTTTATCGAAATAAATCTTATCATACTATTTTAAGATCGTGCATTAAAAAAATGTTAATTTAAAAAAGAAAAGATATTATGAAGTACAAATAGATAGTTCTATAACACAATTTTACAATTCAATCATGCAACTTGTCAAAAACTACTACTATCATTGTTTTATTTAAACAAGTTATAACAAATGAATCTAATCTATTTCTTAACCATTCTATATACTTTTAAAAACACATTGGATTTTTAAATATTTTAATAGAAGGCATTTTTATGACTCTTAAGTCACAACATATAAATTAAAAATTTATCCCATTTTAGACATCAATTATTAAAAATGCTACAAATAGAATTAAAGAATATGATAAATTGTTTTACACAATTTAAAAGCTTTTTTAGTATTATTTATTTTGATATAATATATCATTAGATATCACGGTGTGAATATAATTTAGTTTTCAAATAAAAAAATTATCTTAACAGTATTGAGATAAGAGATTACAGAATAATATTATATGCAATAGGAAAATTATATGATAAAAAAATATATATCGAAAGAATAAATATTTTTAATATATAAATTCATTATTTTAAAATAAAAAATTACGGATTAAAAGCATATTAGAAATAGAGTTTTTATAAAAGTAATAAAAAAAATTTCTTTTTTTGTCAGTTAAAATAAGAATATTTTAAGGCCAAGTTGTTATAATAGTACAGTTGATTAACCTTCGCTCCTCAATATCAATGTCATTAATATAAAAACTTTTTTTTTTAAAAATAAAATTCAATCATTTAATTATAAATATTCCGAACTTAGGATGAGTGAATTGTTATAAAAGATGGTAGAATTGAAATGTGAAAAAGATAATTATGATCGTTATATATACATAATAATTAGTCTTCACATCAAATTTACCTCAATATATGTATATAATATTATATTATATGTGAGCATATTTATAATTGTTCGATTTGAGGGATGAGTTAATGATAAATTTCTATTTACGACATTAATTGGAAGTATTGTGTCCTTCTATAAATCTTCTATATTTAATCAGTGTATAGAAAAGTTGAGTGAATAAATATAGATATATTTCATGTAATGACATTGTAAATATAAAATATTTTTAAAATTACAGGTTCAGTTAATTAAAAAATATGATAAAATAAAACAATACTTATACGATACTTAAAAACCTCTATTATCTATTAGTATCAAATGATGAATGATTGAACAAAATAAAAAATAATTAAATAGATTTTTTCATTAAAATAAAAAAGAAATAAAATATATAATTTATAACTAAAGAAATATATATCTGTATATATTTTTTTCCAATTTTCCCATACGAATAAATATTGTTAAAATATAAAGAAATGCTTTTATAGTAATATGATTTATGCAAATGTTTTTTAAAGTACAAAAATAAATATATATGCATTTATAATAAACAGATATAACAACAAATCTTAAATAATACTACTTTTTATTTTAGATAAAAACAAAAGTATAGTTTTATTAAAATACTTATTAATTTTTTCTTTTTTTCTGTTAGATATATATATTCTTTGTTTATTTATGGAACAATCAAATGCTATTTAAAAAGCAGGTTTATGTGTAATTAAAATTTTATTCAATCTGTTATTAATGTTAATTGAACACGTTTAACTTTTAATAACAATGTATAAATGAATACAGAAAAAAAGATAATTTATTCTTAAATACCGTAAATGAATTGATATAAATGTCAATTATTTATATAGTATTAAGTTAAAAAAATAACTACTAAATAGATTTTTGTTATATAGACATGCTAAAGGAAGCATATCATTTCCTTGGTGTTAGGCAATAACAACAGTCAACTTTCCACTCATCTTCATCAACTTACTTAAATTGGTCAATTCTAATAGAACGATACCAGATATTGGTATTGTAAATGAATCTTCAGCACTCAATACTGGTGTTGATAATTTAATATCAGGATTAAGAAGAATATTATCATCTAAAAAACGAAATAATAACAAAATAATAGAATTTTCTTTGATATAAATGTTATGTACTTACTCAATGTTATTTTTAAAGTATAATCTTTATTACAATATAATTCATATATCAACTTTTGATTTTTTTTAACTTCAAAAGTCTCTTTTAAAACGTCCCCAGGGCTAAGAGATATATTTTTTGCTTTTGGTGGTATCACTTTTTCTTTCAACCATATATCCCCATTTTTTATAAAATCTTTTGCCATTAATTTACCAACAACATTACAACAATTTGGCAAACAATTTCCAATATGTTTTGTTCCCCCAAAAGCTATTGGAATACAATCAGTCGATAATGACTTTTCTAAATCATGCGGAAGTGAATTAGCAAACATAAAACGATCGTGCACTTCTGATGGTAAGAGGATCGAAAGTACTTTCCATGATAATGACATAATTCTTGGCCCATTGACAATGATAACTTTCTTTAACAATTCACTAAAGTAATTTAACCATATATCAATTCTAGTTTCGTACATTTTATTTATAGCACTTACGGGATTTGCATAGTTCATTAAAGAAAAATTTGACATATCAAAAATACAAATTCCACTTGATTCTTTGCCAGTAATTTTTTCATGTTCTAGTAAAACTCTTTGAAAATATTCACAACAGATAAAAAATATTCTAACATAATCATTAACTCGAATAGATTTTGTAACACTGCCGGTGTCATTGACAGCAGATTCAACAAATAATAATGCATTATCCTTTGAATTGTACCAATTAATTTGACAAATTGATTGAGAAAATATTTTACGAAAATTGACAATTTCAGTGTTATTATAAAAGTCTTCAAAATATTTATCATCATCGCATTTATAACATTGTCTAATTCTTAGATATTTTCTAAATTTCTTTATAGTATCATTTACATTCTAAAGAAACTAAATATATTATCTTGAGTAACTTACATCATTGTTAGCTTTTAACCATCTTTTTAAATGGTAATCTGTATTCATATACTTAGGTATCTCATCACCCATATCGTTTCTTATGTTCTCAATATCGTTTATCATCTTAATTTACTTTTTATTGTTTAAAGTCTAATTTAGAAAAAAAACAAAAATTAAATATTTAGTGTAAATATAAAGAAAAATTTGATATATATAATGATTTTAAAAAAATTTTTAAACGATAGATACGTTGTTTGTTTAAAATAACATGTCAAAATTTAATCGTAAAACTACATTCTATATTTTTATTAAAATTTCTTTACAATAGTTATTATAATATGAAATTTGATGAATTCTATTATTTATATATACATCCAATAGATTTTGTGTTTTGCAAAGTGAAGAAAAACTTTATTTCACATTATAATAAATGTCTACAGAATCAGGGTTAACAATAATTACTTAATAAATCATCATACATCTAGACTTTCAACTATTGTGAATATTTTACATTAGGATTGAGTATATACATATTAGAATAACATTAAATGAGCGACCTAGTTTATCGTCTCTATTATAAAAGATTTCATTAATTGAACTATTTAAATGTAGGTAATAATATTTTATTTTTTTAATTTAAAATCATTTAAATAAAGATCATCAATCATATTTTAATTGTTTTAATCTTTAAAAATCTTTTAATTTTAATAAAAAAATAAAATGTTCTCTATTATTATATATTTTATTAAAGTTATTAACAACGGTAATAAAATACTACTTAAAAATATAAAAAATATATAAAAGTGCAAATATTGTTTTTAATTAAATAAAAAATTGTTATTTTGTAGTTGAATGTAAAATTAACAGTAAAAAAATTTATTATACTTTTAATAAAGCAATATGTTGTTAAAAACAATTTTATAATAAAGAAAAATTAATTTTCCTTGAGTAGAATATAAAACATTTTAAATTTTGAATATTTAAATAAAAATAGAATTAATACTGTTACTATTAAATTTTCAAACAAAGCAATGTAAAAAATTAAATAATTTTGTTGAAAGGAGATAACAAATTATCAATTAAAAATATATCATTAGAAAATAAACTTTGGAAATTTAATTACTTTATCTTAAAATCATGAATAACTTTTGTTTGTTATATAAAAAGTACAACAAAATCAGATTTACTTTATACATTTTAATATAAAAATATATTCTAATTTGAAACGTTAAAAATAGGGCATTTGAAATATTGCTCATATTTAACAATTTTTTTATAACAATCTAAAGTGATTTTACAGCTTTGTTACGTTAAAAATATTGAATAAGGAAAGTCTTTTTGTGTGTTCTTTGAATTTTTTTAAAAAAATTTCAACAGTATATAAATTTAATAAAAGTTTTCAACATTTCCCCCATTTTAAAAAATCAGAAGAAATATTATGCAAAGCAATTTAATTAAAATTAAACAAATATATCTTTCAATTTAAAGCACCATAATAAAATTATAGTAAGCAAGTTTAAAAATAAAAAGAAGTTACTAATAAAATTTTAAAAAAGCAGTTATTAAAGACAATTGGTAAAATTCTTTTATCAAATTATTATTTACCGATTCACCTAGATCAATGAAAAAAAATTATATTATTTCTTTTCAAGTTGATTTTCAAGATTACTCTTAAAAACCATCATTGATTCTGCCAACTTTTTAATAGCCACTTTGCATGAATCTAAGTCATTTTTCATATCATCTACCTCATCTTTCATTTTTTTATTTTTTTTTTGTATATCTTTAAAAGATGATTTGTATTCCATTAACATACTATCATAAACTTCTTGAAGTTCCTTTACTGCCAGATACCTTTCTTCCTCTTCCTGAGTTATCCTTCTACCAATTAAATTCAAAGCATTTTTCATTTTCATAGACATCTCCTCAATCTAAAAATTTAGTGATTTACTACTAAAATAATCACCTACGTTACTTGGTAATTCATCATCCAATTTTTCTTTCATATTCTTTTGTACTTTTTCCATATCTTCTAAAACAGAATTGACAGATTCCATTTGTTTTTGCAATTCAATAATCTTCGGATCATCTAATTGTTTCGTACCTAATTTATAGGTTAATTCTTTTCTAAAATTATTAAGTTTCTCCTGAAGATTTATAACTTTTTCTTCTACAATTAAGGTTGCTTGATAAGTTAATTTAGATTTACTATTTACGATTGTCATAAGTTCAGCACGTATTTTTTCCAAATCCATTTCTGGATTAACAGTAGATTCACTGGTTCTTGAATGTTTACTACCTAATCGTGAATTGTTTTTATTACTATTTATATTATTGTCAATTTCTTCTGCTTCTTTCATCTTTAAGTTTAAGTATGAATTTAGGTCACCTTCCAATTTCAATAACTTATTCATTATAATTTCTTCGTGTCTTGTTCTTTTCCTGTTATTTTCATCCATTTCTTTTGATGCACTCTTTTTAGATTTATTTAACTCTGTTATTGAACTTTGAAGTTGATTAATTTCATTAGTATATTTATTATCAAGTGCTTTCAAGTCATTATTAGTCTTCATAGACAATTCATTAATCTGATAAAAAAATAAATAGTAAAATATAAAATCCGAAATTTAACTTACACTTTCTGGAATTTCCTGGTTAATTTTTTGATTTATTTTTTTTTGTGCATCTTGCACATGGTCTAATAAATGTTCAAATGAACCCATTTGTATCTTCAATTGATTAATTGTTTTATTGCCTGAATATTGTTTTGATTTTTTATTAAATTCATTCTTAAAA
The DNA here is from genome assembly GCA_005656395.1 of Strongyloides papillosus. Lineage (NCBI taxonomy): Eukaryota > Metazoa > Nematoda > Chromadorea > Rhabditida > Strongyloididae > Strongyloides > Strongyloides papillosus. Next base: position 1,380,493 of record SRSI01000004.1, on the reverse strand, counting down.
CTTTCTAGTTGTATTTGAATATTAAGAAATTTCTCCTCAACGGCTAACATTCCATTATATGATAGTTTTTCTTTCTCATTTATTATTAATAATAATTCCTCTTTAATTTTTTCAGGTGTATTTATAGATGATTTTAATGTAGCGGTACTTGTACTCAATAAACTATCACTACTTTTTTGACGAGTCAATTTTTCTTCAACATCATTTCCCAGCTGTTCCATTTTTCTATTTGCATTATTGACATATTCATATAACTGATTTTCAAGAATACCTAACTTTCTAATGATAGCCTCTTCATGCTTTCTTGTTGTTGTATTATTTACATGCAACTCTTTTGAGTTCCTTGAATTATCTTTTTCTATTTTTAGAACAGTTTTATCAATTTTTTCTATTTTATCATCAGTTAGTTTAAATAATTTCATTATGTCATTTACATTTTTATCAACATCCATCTTTACTTCAGTAATTGAATCATTTAGTGTCTTAAAATTATTATCCATTTTTTCAATAATTAAACGATGTTTCTCATCGACACAAGCCTTAGAATTTTTATCATTAGTGTTAAATTCATTAACTAATTTTTCAAGTTTACTATTAAAATTGTTCCTTATTGTATTATTAGTATTTAATACTTCTGTTTTAAGAATCTGTATTTCATCAACACTTTTCATGTTACCATTTTTATATTCTTTATCCAAATTTTTTGAAGTTAACTCTAAATCTCTTAAATTTCTATCTATTCTTTTAATATCATCCTTTATTTCTTTATCAATTTTTGTTATCTGATTTTTAAGTGCATTATTTTCGCGTTGAATATCAAAAAATGCATTATTAAAGGTGTTTTTATCTTGAGAAAGTTGGCTATTAATATGATCTTGTAATTTATTGTAAGCCTCAACATGCATTGCATTAAATTTTCCCTTTTCTGTCACTTCTTTATCAATGGTTTTTACTAAATCATTAACTTGAGATTGAACATTTTTCAATTTTGAATCTAATTGTTTAACTCTATGAATAGCATCATGTGAATAAATTTCTTGTTCATGTTTATTCAATGTCGACTTAATTATGTTTACATCATTTTGTATTAATGATTGCTAAAATTGATTCGATTATTTTTTATTTCAATTTATGTCACATACTTTAGTCTCAATATTTGATAAGTTTCTTTGAAAATCAAACATAAAGATTGCCATTCCTGAATTATCTTGCTCCTTTTTTGATGGGATGTTATTCATTTGTGGATAACTATCAAATCTATCTATACCAGAAATATTTTCCATCCTCACTATGTTATCTTTTTTTTTAGTTTTTGGTATGGAATCATTGGTTTGATAAGAGTACACTTGTGGTGCTCTATTTAGGGTATTGAAATAAAGAAAAAAATATAAAAAAACTTACTTAATTCCTGTAATAATGTGCTTGGCAGTATCTTGAGTAATTAATTTCTGCTTTTTAGTGGCCATTTTGTGAAATTAAATATTTTATTCATATAACTTAGTGGTAAAGCAAAATTATTTAAAATACCATACTACCGAGAATTTTAATAGAATTGGAGATAAATATTTCTTCATTTTTTAAGAGTTTATGGTAATTAAAAGAATCATCTTGTAACTATGGTGAAAAAATAAAAATTCTATTTAACTATTGTTTAAAAAATTATCTTTTTTTCTACTATAACAATACTTCTTAAAAATCTATTGTTGAATTTTTAAAAATGATCTTTAAAATTTTATTTTCTTTTATTTGGTGATAACAATATTATTTAGGTTTTATAAACCATTATTTTTATATAAAATAAAAATGTAAATAACATTAATTTATCAAATGTTTTTTTTATTATAATAAACTAAAAATTACTCGAAAACTTGTTATTATATTGCCGACAACCATAAACTTAATGATATACCTTCTAATTAATAACAAAAAACAAATTTAATACTATCTTATACATATATAAATTTATTATTACTAAGAAGAACTTTTGTTTGGTATTAGAAATTTTTATTACTAATATAAAAATAATGTTTTTTCTGTTTAATTTTTCCTACAATTTCTCGTCCAATTTATTTTTTTCCTAGATAATTTATTTTGCTTAAAAAAACTACAATGAGTAAAAAAATTTTTATCTACCTTTGCTATATTTTATCTAAATATATTGTAAAGAAGGTGTTGAATGATAGATTTTCAATTATTTATTTGTGTAAAAATAAATTGATGTTCTTAAATAAACTTACGAGTAAAAATTTTTATTATATGAAAATAATTCTTTTCAAAACGATTGAGACAATTAAGCTAAAAAGAAAGTATAAAATAATGTTTGTTGTGTTACGAAACTATATATAATCATCTACTTTCACACATATTGTTTCATATTTCTTTTAAAAGAACTTAGTTATATTTTATTTCCGAAAGAAAAATATGGTTATTTTTAACTATGTTAGATTGAAATTGTGATACAATAAAATTTATCTACAACATTTTGTGGTATCTATTTGCTGTCACATTTAATTAAAATATGAAATTAGATATTCAATTGTTTTTATTCTTTATTAAATGTTTATATGTCATAAAAACCGTTTTTTACTAACGAACTAAATTTTTTTGCTTTTTATTTAAAATAGAAAAAATGTATTTATTAAAATAAACAAACAACATTTTTATGACTTATCATAAGTGATATTATTTTTCCTTAAAAAAATCAGATATATCCAATTTGTGCCAAAAGCATTTATAACATTCTTTCAACTCAAAGTGAAGAGTGAACATTACATTGTTATAAATAAATAGAATAATTTCCAAAATCTTAATAAAATCTTAGTAAGATTAAGATAAATTTTGATTTGTATAAATATGCACGAATGTTCTACCCACAATTAAACAATTTTTCAAAAAGACTTTTTTACATTCTTTAAAATAAATTAAAAATTTGTTTTTCTAACACTTTGTTATATTTTGGCACAATAAATAATGTTATTTTAAAACTTTAATACGCATATATTTTGTTCTATTTTTATTGTGCAAAAAAATAGAGAAAAAACAATGAATATTTATATAATATGCAATTTTTTCTCTAGAACTGTCAATTAATATAAAACATTAAACTTTTTTTAAATGAAAAAAGTTTTGATTGATGCTTTAATCAAATGAAATTTAATATCCCATCAAAATTATTTTTTCCATTTCGAAAACGTCATTTCTGATAATTTTATTCATTCTTTTGTGTATTTAAAAATTAAAATCAACTACAATTGAAAACCTCAAGTATTTTATCGACGTATTCACGATAAACTATCTACGCATATTTCAAATAAATACATACCTCAGATTACTTATTGTCAAATTACATAATTTTTTGACCACTTACACAATATGTTAATTTAATAAATTCAATTCTTTTTTCTACCTTCAAGATAATTTTTCGATATAAAACTTTTTTTTTAAATATTTATAAAAATAATATTTTATTTATTCTTTCTTTTATATAAATTATAGAATATAGTGTTATAACAATTTACAATTTATTAATCATATGTATATATTTTTATTTTCGTTAAATTAGTAAGAAATAAATTTCACTAAAAAAGTAATTTAATCTTTTATTTTGAGGTTTATGGAAAAAATACTCCAATTTGGATATTTTTTATATGGAAAGCAAGAAAATTATAAAATATTGGTAATTTTTACTATTAAGTTTTTATATAAATACGAATTTTTAGACGAAACTATTTGGTAATTTAGCATATTTTATAGCAGCATTAGTAGGAATTCCAGCAAATATAATTGTTATAAAACGAATTATCCAAACTAAAGATTTTCAAAAATCAGCCTCCTACTTAATAATATTAAATTTAGCTGTAGCAGATTTTTTATTTTTATCTGGAACACCATTATTATTGTACAATTCACTTTTAGATTCATGGAATTTTGGTTTATTTTTATGTAAAGCTTTTTTATCTGGAAATGCTGTAAATTATCTAAACTGAAGATATCATATTAATATGCTTTTTTTAGGCCAATCACTTTGCTAGTTCTATTTTTATGGGACTTTTAGCATTTGATAGATATTTAGCAATGTGTTGTAAGAAAGATTTTCTACATAAATACAGAACATATTATGTGGGTGTTATTATTTGCATAATAGCGTGGATCATTGTATTTTTTGCGATATTACCATTATTTCATTTTGGTAATATTGTAACTTTTATTGAAAATAAAAATGAAACGGTGCAATTAAAAAAAGGAGTTTGTATGTTAGTATGGTCTCCAACAAATGATGGTGAATTTTTATTTAGTGATAGTTTAGATTTTTTTGAAAATTTACAATTTTCAAGGAGAATTTTTACCGGATATACATTTGCACTCGGATATATTATTCCATTAATCGCAATATGGTTGTTTTATGCTAATATAATATATACTGTAAGAAAACAAGGTGCATCTTCTCTAATTTCAAATAATGGAATAAAAAAAAGAACATTCAAAGTATGTTTTAATTTTAAAAAACAACTACTTTAAAATTTATTTAGATCACAAGGCTTGGTATACTTATCGCTGTTATTTACACATTTTGTTGGTTACCATTTTGGTTCGTTCAATGGTCAATAGAAGAAGGTGCTTCTTGGACGTTAAAACATAATTGGTTAATGGCAATCTCGTATTTTGCATACGTATTGGGATATTTTAATTCGGTTATCAATCCTTTTACTTTCATAACATTTTCAAATAGACATAAACACTATGTAAGTTATTATATAATGTTAAATTTATCTTCTTATTTTGAAGGGATACAAAGGTTCGAGAACCACAAAAGTAAAAAACAAAAAATATGGAATGTTGTTTAATAATCAAATAAATTAAAGTCGCTGTTTCATACATAAATCATAGAATTTTTTTACTATTTGTATAAGTCATTAAATTGTAAAAAGGACTTCACTGTTAAAAATTAATTTTATATATTATTTTTTTAATTATAATATAATGTAAAATAAATTATTTTATGTATATGACTTTTTCTCTTCTAAAAAAATAAATATTATATTTAAAATTTTTAGTTCATCAAAATAATTACATTATTGTTTTGTTCACATTCAAAAATAGTGGTTCCATTCTCGACAAACATTATGAATATGTATACGTCAATTGCTTAAAAAAAGGTATGCAATTGATAAACAATCAGGCCATTTCTATTTATTTTCAATACACACCACTAAAATTATGAAAAGAAAATTTTATATTCAATTTGAATAATATTTTTACTATTTTTGATGATCTAAACTTTAGTTTATTTATACACTTTATTTTTAAGCAAATGGTATGATTGTATAATTTATTTTAACAAATATTTCAATAGAAAAAAATAATAATGATAAATCAAAAACACCGATTTTAAAATATATTATTGAAATGTAAAGAAAATATACCAAAAAGTGAAATTAGAGATAAATTATCTTGTTATCATTGTTTCTTGAATTTTATGACCAATATTCATGTTTCTTTTAACAATATTGTTTAAAGATAAATAAAAATCACAGATTTAAATATTAATTTTAATAATGAAATCTAATATTATTTTTAAATTAAAACGATAATATTAAATAAATTGTTTGATATAATACTAATGTAGCATTATATTAAAAAAATATTTAATTCTCATAATGTGAAAGATTAAAAATATAGTTTATTCAACAACCATTTTTTAACTTTCCAATGGTAAATATGAAAATAATTTCCAGCAGAGAAATTTGTGAAGATTGTACTTATTATCTAAATGATGTTTTATCTTATAAATTGATGAAATTTAAAGGAATTTTTTTTGATATTATAATATAAAATCATAAAATTACTTGGCTGCTAATGTTCTAATATTTATTCTTAAATTTAAAAAGTTGCATTTTTAATGGTAAGAAAATCAAAAATCATATTTTATTATTATAGTATTACCACGTGTGCTCAACAATCTTCCCTCTTTTACATAAACAAAATGTGATTTTGTTAGAAAAAAAAGTATAAAAAAAGCACAGATTCATTAATATTATTTTATATACATTTAATATCTAGTGACGTCAAAATAAATTTTATTTCGTTGAAAATATAATCTTTAAATGTTTGCACATAAATTGATAAAACGTTTGTATACAAAAAATTTGATCTTATAAAAAATCGTTCTCTATTTTTTTTGTCTTCTAATAACTTGTTTTAAATAACAACAAAGTATTACCTATTAATACTATTTGTAAGTTCTAAAAATAAATATTGTATATAACTATGTCATATATTATAATCTAATATTAAAAAATACTATCAAAAAAAACTACTTGATTTATGTATAAAAAGTAATTTTTGATTATTTAGATGTACGTTATAATCCACTTCTTTTGCTTTTTTAAATGTTCCATTAATTCTAAAGTACTTTAAATGTAAACTTAACAAATTCTTGAACATCAGATTTAAAATCTTTATATCAATGATAATGCTTTCCTTTCTCACATTTTTTTTTAAAAATGAATAAACTTCATCATAGTGAGGCTTTAAGCAATAATTAATTTTGTAGGTCTATACATAAAAAACTTAAGGAAATTTTTGTTAGAAATATTTATTATAATTTTTAAAATACACTCTTTATAATTCATGTGACATAGAATAAATTAATAAAGATTTTTCACTTGACTGTGTGTTATTACACTACTTTGATATTTGAATATCTATAAATAACTTTTTTCTGATTATTATAAATGCACTTAATATTGTAAATTTTTTCATTATTATTTGTTGTCAATTTTAGTTAAAGCATTATTTTATATGACTTTTACAAACATATAATGATCATTTATCATTAGGTCATTGCATCATCCTTACTTTTAATTGTCAAATAGACGACAGTCACATTTGAGAAAACAATATTTAAGATAAAGGCGTCGCATATAAAAGTTTAATGTTATCGTTTAATTTTATCAAACTTACCCACGTTAAACATTGTAATTCATAATTAATGGTAAGAGATAAAAAAACTACTTTTTTAATCCAATGTTAACAAATGTAATCTATTTCTCTATATAAATATAATTATTTTTTTATTACACTATAAAGCTTTATAAAGTCATTTATTTTATATTTCAGTGCTAATATGAAAAATCTACTGTTTATAACTACAAATTATTCATTTATTAAAAATATAAGATATAGTTCTACTCTAGTTCACCATTCACAATCAAAATTTGTTACAACTTTTAAACACTCTGATCTTTCAATAGAATTATTACCTCAACACAAATTAAAACCCAAGCCTAAGGACGTTGCGTCAATCAAATTTGGTTCAGAATTTTCTGACCACATGACAAGTATTGAGTGGGATAATAAAAATGGGTGGCATTGCCCAGAAATTACTCCAATGAGAGAGATGACCTTTCATCCAGCTGCTAAATGCCTTCATTACGCTGCACAACTTTTCGAAGGAATGAAAGCTTACCGAGGAATTGATAATAAAATTCGCCTTTTTAGACCAGAACATAATATGGAAAGAATGAATAGGACAGCAACCAGATGTGCACTACCGGTATGTTTCATTAAAATAATTGCAAAGCCTAATAATTTTTTTAATCTTTAGACATTTGATGGTGAAGAGCTCATTAAAATTATTTCAGAATTAGTAAGTGTTGATAAAGAATGGGTACCGTATAGCAATGTTGCATCTTTATACATAAGACCTACTTTAATTGGAACAGAAGGAACATTAGGTGTTGCTGATTCATCAAAAGCAAAATTATTTGTTCTTACTGGACCAGCAGGAGCATATTATCCAACTGGTTTCAAACCAATTTCTTTATTAGCTGATCCAAAATATGTCAGAGCATTCCCAGGTGGTGTTGGTCAATATAAGATGGGATGCAATTATGCTCCAACTGTTATGGTTGGTAAGAAAGCCGCTGATATGGGATGCCAACAAGTTTTATGGTTATATGGTGAGAATGAAGATATTACAGAAGTTGGTACAATGAATTTATTTGTTTACTGGAAAAATGAAAATGGTGAGGATGAATTGATAACACCATCATTATCTAGAGGAATTATATTGCCAGGAGTTACAAGAAAATCATTAATTGAATTAGCAAAGGAATGGAATGAATTTAAAATATCTGAGAAAGATTTTACGATGAATGATTTAAAAAGAGCTATAAAGGAGAAGAGAGTTTATCAAATATTTGGTTCTGGTACAGCATGTGTTGTATCACCAGTAGGGAGGATTCTTCATAGAGATATAAAAACAGATAAATTTGAAGAATTAATAATCCCAACAATGGAAGCCAAAAATAATGTCATGCAACGACTTTATAATGCAATTATGGATATTCAGTATGGTAAAGTTGAAAAAGTTGAATGGACGAGAGAAATTAGTTGATTAGAGAAATTTATTAATATCTACTTTTAGTCAAATAATTTTACAGGTTCCTTGACTTTTTCTCAATAGAATATTTAATCAGCTAACAAATTTTTGTTATTATTTCTATATTATACTTCTATATCATATTCTCTGCAAATATTGCTTGACATTTTAATGCTTATTCATTTAAAATAATATATGTTTTTAAATAATTATATAAATAAAATCATCTATCAATAAATATTATTGAAAATTACATTTATTTTAAAATCATCAAAAATAAAAGAATAATAATACAAGAAAAATTATTCTAAAATTTGTTATATAAGCAATTAGAAATTTCATTTAAAATACGAATATTTTTATGTGTTTATAATGAAGATAAAAAAGATTAAACAATTTAATATGAATGTAAATTATATATATATTTATTTTTTTAATGTATGAATACTGATTCTTCATTTATGTCCATTAACTTCTCACGATAATACTTTTTGAAAGAAATATTGTAACGATTTTTACAGTAGTCATTATTTTAAATTTTAAAATATTTCTGTTTTAAAAATGTTGATGGATTTTTTAAAAATAATTTTGAAACGGCATAATAATTTTGGGACTGAAATATGTATTTGTCCAAACCGACTCCTGAATGCACCGTATTTGATAAAAAATTAAGCATTGATAGAAATATGTGTAGATAAATTTGATTGAGTTGAAATTTTTGCTGATACATTTAATTTAACATTTTATATTAAATTTCTATTATTTCAAGACACTTTTATGGAAAGTTGTAAATCCATTTGAGATTTTTTTATAGCATTTATTATAACTTTTCTAAAAAAAATTACAATTTATTTTATAATTGTAATCTTGGTAAGTGAAAGTTCTTTTTTGTAATTCAACGAATACCTTTTAATTCGGCAGTTTTATGTATAAAAAATATAAGTGAAGCAAATAAAGCTTTGACTATATGTATATAAGTTGAGAATATAAAAAAATTCAAATAATGAGTACATAAATTGTCAAAGTTTTGATTGTCAAAATATTAATGTAATAATCAAACAACTTTTCAAATCTTCCCGTCGTATTAAAAGTTCATATAAATATTAATATAATATATTTCTACCACATTATCATATCATTCTTTATTAGATTTTATCATACGTCATGCATTTTGCCTTCTTTATTATCACAATACTTACTCCATAAAGCTTTTGCCAACTCATAACAAGGTAACTCTCCAGCATGAGTAGCTACCATTCTTAATAGGAAGACACCATCTTGTCTAAGAAAATGGAAGACAAATCTTCTCAATGATTGAGAATCAACCATTTTATAACCTTCTATTCCCGTTAAATATTTTCCAACAAAATTGAGTTGTCTAAAACAAATATTAAATTATTATAAAAATATTTATTATAATTATACCTGCTTGGAACAATTGAAATGTAAATCCAATATAAAAGGGAACAAAATGTTGCACCAGCAAGTAAAAAATACCAAAACCATAAGAAAAGAAATATTTTTTCATTAAACATATTAATCATTAACACGCATTGAACTGTATGTCTATGAACATTCCCTAAAACCTTAACTTCAAAGTCACATAATGTTACTCTTGGAAAATGTCCTGATTCTTCCCATTCTCTTCCATTCATCAAATCATTCAATACTTGTAATCCATACCATTTGCTTCTATTTCCAAGAAAAGTGTTAAGTAAAAATATTTGTCCTATTATATTGACAGTGTATAAAATTTTTACTGAAATGTATAAAAATGTAACTGCAGCACCACTAGAACGGGTACATATAATAACATTGAGTAATTTTAATTTATTTCCTCCCATCTAAAAAATAGATAAGTTATTATGTAAAGTTAAGAAATACATACAACTTGATGTTTAACATGTAATGCTTCCTCAACATTTGTTGCAATTGTTTGTAATGCTCTATTACGTGACTCTAAATCAAGGAGACGAGAATCACATGCCATTTGTACTAATGATTGTACATGTATACCAGATTGCCAACTTAATAATCTCCATACTATTGTTGGAACATAAAATAATAATGCCTCTAATGCCAAGACAAATGGTACCCATTGATAATATCCAATTTGTCTATTTTCACGTTCTGCATAATTATGTGGTATATAATCGTGTAATGGGAGAAAATAAGTATTTTGTACCTAAAAAATTAATGGTACTATTAAATTATTTTCACAGTAAATGTTATTTACCCAACAATAATTTTCCGTATACTGTTCCATAGGTTCTGTAAATGTTGCTGGTACCCAACATTGTATAGGATATCCAACATATTGTTTAGCTGAAACCAAAATGGCAAAGACTAAAAAAAATTATATTAATAATTTAGGAGTAATATTTCAAGATGATAAAATACTTTATGATATCAATTTATCATCTCTTTTAAAATTTTTATTTTTAAAAAAGTTTTTTCGTGCTCTTGAGAAGATGAGGAAAATAATATGTATTATACAGTCTTCTATTATTCAGAACTCCTCTAGTATTGTGTCGTTTTAACAAAAATACTTGACATGTTAACATAATAAAAAATTGAAAATACAATATTTCATTTTAAAAGTCTCAATATGTCAACTTTGACACTTATATAACAAACTGATTATATCAGAATTAGAATTTTTATATATCTTTACTTATATATTTTTACAATTTTAACAATTGTTTCAATTTAAAGACAAATTATATAAATGTTTTTAATATTGTTAAAAAATTCTTGAAAGTTTTTTCTTTTTAAATGTAACTAAAATGTTTCATTTTACTAAATAAAAAAAAAGATATATAGTTATAAATCACAATTTGTAATCATTTTGTTAAATACCAAATCTTTTTTACTTATTTGTTGCCATATTGTAACAAAAAAACATATTATTCTAACAAAAATAGAATAAATAATCTCTAGAGAATAATTTGTGATTCTTTTAACTATATGAAATGATATTATCATATTTAACTCCATCAGGACTGAAAGTTACTTTTTGTGATTGAAAGATTTATTTAATGAGAAAATTTATTTCCATATGGCTATATTACTTAAAATGTATATAAATAAATTTGAGTATTTTAATATAAAACAATTTTATATGATGATACATTAAAGATATGTATTTTTAGAAATGTAGATAACGTATATTTGAATACCATTTGGTAGAAAATAAAAACTTACCAGTTATTATAGCTGTTGTATAGTAATAATTTAACTTATCAATAATATCATCATCAACATGAAATTGAATAGACTTGACAGCACTTGCGAAGTAATATAATAACATTGCCATAGGTGTAAATTAAAAATTTTAACAAACACAAACTTTTACATTCATCCGAATGGATCACCTAATAAATTAAGTAAAACTAAAAAAAATTTTTTTTGAGCAAATTTAATATATATTTAAAATGCCTTTACAAATTGTTGTATTGTTTTTGGGAAGCGAATGTATCTTGACAAAGTCAATTGAACAAACAATATATAATGTATGGTCAAATAGACTTTATCATACGCTTTTTATTAAAATATTTTTTAAATATCTGAACGTTATCATTCACAGCACACAATTCTGTCTTCCAATTTTAGTTGCCTGAGACAAATATAAAAATCTAAAAATAATTAATTATTAGAGGATGTGATGGCCAATTATCAGAAGAGAAATAGGGGGAAAACGTAACAATTTTTAAAAAAAGGAATTTTTAAAAAATTTATATAATTGCATAAAAAAACTTAAAGAGAGGAGGATAAAAGTATTCCTAATTGAATTTATATTTAGAAATTTTTTCACAAAGATTTTTTTCTTCCTGTTTCATTTATTGTAATATTATGTTAATAATACATATTTTTTGTCTTATTTCTTACTTTTTAGAAATAAGAAAGATAGCAAGACACTCAAAAAAGCTAACAAATAAATAAACATGTTATACAAGATAAACTTAGACCAAAACAAATTTTAATATACATTCAATTGTAAATATCTTTCAAATAATTAGGTGGATAAAAAGCAATATTTGAAAAAATTTGTAATACTAAATTTAATAAAAACAGTTTTAATTTAAGATGCGTAAATATGAAAAATTAAAATAATGATAAATAGCCCCTATGGTAATGACTGGACATAAGTAAGGGTATTTTGTAAAAATTTAGGAATAAATTTAAAATATGACAGTGGTGAAAATAATGAGTAAAGTATTAAGGAAAGAGTGTATTTGAAAGTTGACACCAAAAATATTTTCTTAACACTTTTTAATAAAAAACATAAATATATAATTTTTTTGGTCTTGAAAATTTAAATAATAGTTAAATATTTTTTTAGCTTTACTTTAATCATTACACTATACATTCAATTATCTTTTAAATATATAAATTCAATTAAAAAAAAGGAGAAGAGTATTAAATAAATGAAATATATTTAAATTTGAAAAGATATTATATATATTAGTTTGAAAATAAAAATAGCATGCTGTTATAGAAAAAAACAAAGAAAGATTAATATGATAACAGGTAAAAAAAGTGTTATTAACGGACGTGTAATAACTCATGGTATTGTTAAAGTTTTTTGAACCATTTTGTGTTTTGATAAATATTTTTATATGATAATTGTAAGGAAAGTTATATGATGATATCTGTTATAATATTTCAATTTAAGCGAAAATAATATGTTCTTAGGTAAATTTTTTATATAGCTATACAATAGTTCTTCGTCCTGGACTACGGTAACTCTAACGATTATAAAGCATACATATTTCAAAAATTATATAGTAAATTCCATAAATGAATTGTTTTTGGTTAATATAAACATCCTAGGGTCAAGGAATATCAATAAGCAAGTATTCAAAATATGTTAGTATTACCAACTTTAACTACTCAAAAAACATTATTTTAAGCAGGAAAAAAACTTATAAAATAAAATATAACAAAAAAGGCTAATTAAATGATAGTAATAAAATATAACAAAATTTTATAAGAAAAAACTTTATAAAAGAAACAAATAGAATTAAACTTTTACTTCAAAGTTTAAAGGTTAAATTTATTCATCAAAATATACAAACAAATATTATAAATATGGTAAATTTCTTTTTTCCTGAACTTTTATTTATAGATAAATAGATATATTTGATGAAATCTTATTTTTATAACAAAGGAAAAAATATTTATGAAATATAACTTTGTTTTTTTTAAATATTATTTTATCTTTTTACAAATGTGATATATTAGTACAATTATTTTTATATATTTATATGAAAGGTTAATATTTGAATAAAATATAAAGTAATATTTTAGATTATTTTATAACAAATAACTATTTTTAAAATTACATTTTGTGTAATATGTTTCATACTAATTTTAAATTATTTTCATCTTTTTTAAATTGATAAATATATATAAAGAGGTTTACTTTAAAAACATGTGGTTGAGGAAATATATATTAGGTTCTATCAATGAAATTGTATTAAAACGATTTGTTCAACCAATTTCAAATACGGATCATATGCTAAGTTAAACATCTGCAAAATTATCTTAGAGTTTATAGTACCCTTATTAACGAGTCATAAAGCAAGAACCTTAAGATATGTAATATATTTTAGATAGCCCTAGGACATTGCACCGAAATAAAGTTAACTACTGATAAATGATGGTGAAGAGAAACAGAATAGAAAAGTAGTGAAAGTAGACTGTGGAAAAGTTGATGAGTGGTTCTAAATAAAAGAAACCTAAGAGTACATAGCAATTCCGCTTTATCATATTTCATTGGAGACTTTTTGTGAAAAGCTGTTGCCGATGCCGTAGATGATAGTTATACTACAAAAAGCATTAAATTTAAGTTATATATATTATATTTGGTATATAATATACATATATATTGAAATAAGCTAAAAGTAATACTTTACAAAACAGTATTTTGAATATATGACATTAACTTTATAAGACAAAAAATTTTATTCTTTATATTATACTTTTAAATAAGAAGATATTTGAGTATTATATAATGATTAAGATATATTTACAATAATCTGTTTACCATGATATTGAAATTTTATTTATCATATAAACGATATTGATATAACAAATTGAACATCTTAAATTTATCCTTTGTAACTAAATAGATTTTATCACAAATTTTAGTTATATATCAATTTTTTTCTTTTAAAATAATAATACTAACCAACTACAAAAACAATTTGTTGAAAATATATATTAGCAAAAATTGAGTAGTAAATTATTAATAATAATATTCCGACAAATTTCACCCATCGACTAAATATTGATCAAACTATTATATAACTAATATTTGTGATTTATAATTAAAAAATACTACTCTATCGTTTTAAAGACTATATGTAAAACAAAGAATGTTAGTTTTTTTAAATTTTATTAAAATATGTGGAAAATATAAACAAATAACTAAAATTTGAAAAATATCTTTTATAGTATCATAAAATCCTAGGTATTAAGAGTTTCAAAAAAAATAAATATCATCTTTAAAAAAAATGAGTTTTTTTTATATGATTTGAAGTGTATTATATTATTTTGTTACTTATTATTCGAAATTTGTAAAGAATTAATTTTTATATTACATCATTTTCACATAAAAAGAGTTGTTTTCTTTAAAGTACCCATATTTTAAAAAAAATAAACTTAAGTAAAGATAAAAACATAGTTTTAATGAATTCGAATATTGTTTAATGTAGCAATAAAAGTGTCACTTGGAAAAGTGTATTTAAAAAAGTTTATTATTATTTGAAAACAATATTTTTATATAGTTAGCTCAAATGTTTTAGAATTAAAAAAGTATAAAGATATTTTTTAATAGATAGATAAAAATAAAAAAAGTGGTGTAAGAATATTTAAAAATTTAAAATTAAGTTTTACATTAACTGCCAAAACTAGTCATAACATATGCTTAATTTTTACAACAAAAAATATATATTAAAAACTAATTTTGGAGTTATTAAATTAGATAGAAAGAATACCTTTTTTAACAAAATATACAGGTGATTTTTTTATTACAAGAAAAAAAAATAATATTACATTTTTATACATTATAAAGGATATATCTTTAGGCACAGCTATTCTATATAGAAAATACTTTAAAAAGTATAATTATACTTTTTCAACATTTTTTTTTATTTTTGAAACATATTATTTGATATATTTTGCTTTGAAGTATCAACATTTGTTTTCCAAAGTAGAAGAGCATGTATATTATGTTTCACTTTGTACTTTTTTTTCATAATATTTACTGTTTTAAAATAATGATTTCAAATAAATACTTATTTTTGGGAAAAGTTAAAGAATACTAATATTTTAAAATAAAAAATTACTTTATTTAGTTTATACTTTTTATTAATTATTTAAATTCAAAAAAATTCTTAAAATTATAGAAAATACTAAGGTATTCATAATAGAATTTAATATTTTTTAGTAGCTAATAAAAAGAGTCAAAAATAATAAACGAAAGAATTGTGAGACATATGAAACATAATGAATTACATAATAAAATTTTTTTCTTTAAAATAATAATTGTTGTCTTTTAATTTCCTTTAGCAAATAAGAACGCATATATAGTTGTTAGGAGACAAATGTTATAAATAGAAGAAATTTGGGATACATCATTATAATAATATTAATAATCTTTATAATATAACATTTAAATATATAAATTAAGTCAATTATATTCGTGAGTTTTCTATTTTTTACATAGTAGTTTTGTAAGTACGTTTTTCGAATTTTAAAAGAGAAGTGGCATTATAATACCAACTTACTTTTAACTCCAATATATTTTAATAAGTAATATACTACATCATCAGGCAACAATAGATTGAAAATGCCATTTAATGTATAATAGAAAAAATACATTTTATATTAATTTAGATATTAAAGTTTTGGTAATTTAAAGAATTTATGCTTAGATTAGTGGTTTATAAGAACATTATCAATAAAAAGAATGAATAATTTATATTTTATCGATATTTTAATTAAAAAAAGTTATTTGTTAAAATTGCAAAGTGATAGAAAATTTTTATGATAGTAGTAGATCACATCATTTTTTATGAAAAACAGTTGATGATAGATTAAGAATAATAGTAGGTATATAAAATTAAAGATTTGATTAGAAGTATATTTAGATGTTAGAAGGGAGAAAATAGGAGACAATTGTAAAATTTTTATTTTGGTATATTTATTTTGTATATACTAGGAAACCATTATATAATTTAATTTCAACAAAGAGTTGCCTTCTGATTGGAGTGCCCTTTTTCAAAATAAGACTTTTTAGCTTTATATTATGGGTTCTATCAATAAAATACAACAAAACTTTATTAATTTTGGTTGACCAAGTGTTTTGACGTCGTCCAACCTACATTTGATGGTCTTTGTATATTACTTGATGAAGGCATGAAATAAGCTTCAACGAGTAAGTTAAATGAATGTCCAATAATGTATTATTTAATTATAAATAGTTTAGTCAAAGGCATACTAGTTAACTCCTGTCCTAGTTGATGTAATGAAAGAATAACAAAAGAAGTATCTAAAGAGATGATAATAAAGTTTAAGAAGAAATTACGTTTACTTCATAAAATGAATTGCAATTATCAGAGAATATTAATGCTTTTTATATTAATGTTATGACTAACATAATTGAATGATGTTTTAAAGAGTAATTTTCTTTACTTCGGAGGTTGGAAATGTTTAAGAAGAAAAATGGAAGTTGGTAAATTGAGTTTAAAGAAAAGAATACTTTATTATGTATTGTGAAAATTTAAAAAGGTATCATTAATGTTGAATATGATAAAATAAGTAAAAAAGAAAAAAAATTAAATGTTTAAAATTTATACAATTCATCTACGTTTTTTTAATAAAATCTTAAATGCAATTTTTGAAATCATAATACACGCAATTTCTTAATATTTAGAGTCTATTGAAAAAGAGTACTTTTTAAAATTAGTATCTTAATATAAAGTAATAAATTAAAAGAAGTGCTATTGAAGAAAACATCAATAACCATGACATTCAACTAGCTATAAATAAGTGTGCCTTTGAAGATTTTTATAGTATTTTTGAGAGGAAGAATATTATAGATAATTTGTAAAAAATAAAAAATTGAACTTTTTTTCCCACTTTATCTGAATTTTGTTATTTTCTCATTAAAAATAAAAAGAAAATTTTCCTTATGCATTAATATTTAAACCAACGATTCATTTTTGTTGAATATTTTAATATAGTGATTACTTCAAAGGAAAAATAGATGTTAATAATATATAAGTAACATTTTAAAAGCTATTATGTCAATATCTTTTTTAAATTTATAAACATATACAATTTTGTATAAAAATTTTTTCTAATATATTATAAATATATGTTGTGAGATGTAAACAATGAATAATAAAAATTATGTTTAAATTATTTGATGGTGAATATTTATGATTTCATAGTATATATAGCTATATATGTACAAGGTTAAGTAAATGTTCATGAGAAATACAAGAAAAAAATTGCTCATGAATAATAAATTAAAGATTCTGAAGTCAACCAGAAGATATAATAAAGTGTACTTTTAACATATCATAAAGTATACTTTTCGATAAAATATAAAAATAATGTTTTGGTTATAAAATATTATTTTACGTTATTTAATATTTATAGAAATTATAATAATTTGATTATTAATCCAACAAATAACTGATTTATTTTTAGTAAAAAACCAAAATAAATTAACAATTCATTCATATTTATTGTATTTTAAACTTTCATGTTAGGTTAATAGAAAAAATAGTAGGGAAAAAAATTTTAATTGATTAAATAAGAGTAAAAGTATAACAAAATAACAATTATGCATTGAAACTGCACTTTTAATAAAGTATGAAGCGTTTAACAAATACTAAAAATATACATATGTCTAAAAAGCTTAATCTTTAGTTAGCAAAAGTTAAGGCTAACTCAATACCACTTTAATTTTGTTGGGTACTTTTGGGAAAATAAAGCAACATGCACAAATGGCACATTTTTATTAATGTTGCTAGATAAATTTAATAATTGTATAGTAATTTTTAATTGCTCACAAATATTTAATAACTTTTTTCATTTTAAATAAGAAAAAATTTAAATAAAAATATTATATCTCTATGATCATTTAAAAAATTTTTGTTATCCTTTAAGAGTGTATGTTCAAAAGTCTTTTTATTAAAAAATAAATTAAAATTTTTTTAATGGAAAAGTAACATGGACCTATATAGACAAAATAATAAAAATCAATATTTCTAAAAGTTATTATTTTCTTAATTTATTGTAATATTAAACGTGAATCGTCAATGTTTTATGTTAAATTTCTCTGACTAACATAAAAAATAATAACTTTAGAGGAAAGAAAATTTAATATTATAATGATACTTAATTTTAAAAATTCCTTATGTTATATACATATTTAAATTTACTTATACATCAAATATTAAAAATAAACCTAACTTTTAAATTTTATAAATATTATTCTTGATACTGTTGAAAAGTATTATTATCCATATACTACCAGAACCAATTTATATATACAAATAAGCTTCTCTATTTTTATTAAGAATTGTGTAGAAATTATTAAGAAAATGTAGAAGAAAATTTTTTTAAAATAATAATAGGTCAAATATATCTACAAGTATCAAATTGATGGCGTTATCAAGAGGAAATTAAATTTTTGTTATACTTAAAAATTTTAAGAAAATTTTTTGTTAAAATCGTACATCTAAATGTTGAAATAAATAAAAAGAAAATAGTAAAGTATAATTTTAAAATATAAAATAGTTTACAACAAAAATATGATACGTTGTTTCGTAAGACAAAATTGTATTCCTCTAATAAATGATGTCTTAAAATTTTTTGAAGTTTTCTAATGTTTAACAATTTCAGTTACTTTTATTGTGTTAATAATGGCATTTCTCTTTTACAGATGCATAAATCAAATGCAACATAAATTATATCTATAGAACCTGCTATATGATATAATAATATTACTAGTTTACCAATACGTAATTCTTAAAAATAAAATGATTAACTAATATTAATATTTTTATAATCACATAATATAATTTGTAATAAAATATTAAATTTGATTTATTAAATCTATTAACATTTCCATTGTTTTCTATTTAGCGTATATTTGTGATTTATACAGAGTATTTTTGTCAATAAATACTAATTTATGGGTTTTTAAATAAATAATAATAATAACTTTTATAGCATTGATAATAATATGAATATATAATTTATTAAGATTAATTTTAATAAATTTACTATATATTATGAAAAATTTTAAACTACTACAATCCATCTTTCAAGAATAAAATTAATGTTAAATGAGATATTTTTTTATGAATGTGAAAAAAAAATTTTAATATGATTTTTAATAATATGTAGGTTGATATATACTAAATTACACATTTTAATTTCATTTCAATACATAATTGTAAGTATAATGGTAATTATTTTGTATAGATATATTGTAGATTGTCATAATTACCTACAGTAGTAAAATTTTAATTACTATTTTTAATTTTGTGCAAAATAGTAACAGAACGAAAGATTTTTTAGCGTTAAGATTGAATATATAATACTTATAATTTGAAAAAAATGAAATAAAGTAGTTTAAAAGTTTTTATTCAATTTTTTAATAATTAAATATATATTAATTTATAATTATACTAAAGTTAATTTTTTTTCCTCAAAATACCAAGAATGTTATAATCTATGTTATTATTTTTTTTAATATAATGATAATGAGAATAATTATTAAAATTTTTAAGTTGATGGTAAGAATTAGAGATAAATAGCTCTAACAATGCAATTAAATATTTTATTTTATACATTTTATATTGTTTTTATTTGTAAAATATTTATACATTTAGAAAAATTGTCAACAATACACATATGATGTTATATATATATGTAGTTGGTGTAAGATACTTGTTCATGGCCATCTTTTATGGCAAATCTTCCTTCTACACAACTTGTACATTTTAAAGAAAAACCGATAAAGCAAAATTGACAATTCTATAAAAGCATTGTTTATCTTACGGATATATATATGTATACTTATTAAAACTTAAAATATTTAATAAATTTTTATGATGTATCAAAGAATAAGAAAACCAATAAGCACATTTTTCGTAAATAAAATAATAAAAAACATTAAAATTATTACATATAAAATCAAAGTATAAAACATTTAGTTACTTAATATAATTAATATTATTACAAGGAACAATTATTTTTACACATCAAAAAAATGATTATCTGTTTATTGAAATGAAGAAAAATACTTAAAATGCAAAAATTATATATTATTGAAGAGGATAAAAAATAATTTTAAATTTATTTTTAAATGAAGCCAGTGATCATTTTAAAAAAGTAATATCCTTTTTTAGAAAGTAGAAAAAAATTGTTTTGTAATAAAAATAAAAAGCAACTATATTTTTTGAGATATGAATTGTGTGAATGTATCAATGTAATTAAATTAAAGCTAAAAAAAGACAAATTTCAAACTTTTTTCCAAGCAATATTTGAGAATATTAAAATTCTTTTTAGCTAAACATATATTACTATTCTTTTATTTAACTTTATTATAATATTCTTTAGATTTATATTAAAATTGTTAGGTAACAATGTAGTAGAATTATAAATAACATAAATTTATTATATATTAAAAAAGTATATTAAAATATTCAGTTATAAATTTTTTGTTAAGGAAAATGTATTTTACAAAGAAAATAAATTAATCCCTTTTAAAGAAATAATCATTATATTATTGCAATAAAAAATATCATATATATATATATACTTATATAAGTTTTCACACATTTTCATAACAATGAAAGTAAAAAAAAATACTTGCCTCTTGTTAAAATAAGATTGTTACGACAATGAAGTTTATTTGAGACATATTTTCTTTTCCTGTATGTTATTGACAAACACGGTAAATTTTTTCGCTGCCTAAAAAATTATGAGTATATTATAGCTATATTTAAAATGAAATAAAAAATAATATGTTGTTCGAAAATTATGGATAATTTTATAGTTTAATCAAACAAAAATTGTTATGAAATGAAGTAAAAACAAAACATTTTAGATAAAAGCCATTAATGTTTATTTGTCTTTATTGATAATAAAAAAAACTCTAGTTACTGAACTGAGCAAAAGTTACCTATAAAAATTAATTAAAATCATGGTTTATTTAAAAAAGATGTCGTAATAAATAAAAATTTTTTTTATCATTATCTTTTGTCATTGTTACGGCGATAGATTTAATGATAATATATAATAAATTTTATATGATTGAAATAGTTTAATGATTATCGAAAGATTTAATTAATTGGAACTTTTAAGAATAAAATGATTTTATTTTCATATGACCAGATAAAGTGTTTTTATCTTTTGTATTTTAATTGAAGATGAATAGTTATAACGTTTTAACTATTACTATTTAATTGAATTTAAATATTTTGATAAATGTTTATAATTGAAATATATCTTCTTTATATAACGAAATCTTATAATTAAGGGCATATAATAAATTTTTTTACTATCTTGTTATTTTAATGTAAAAATATTGCCTATTCCCTCTAAAAATATTTTCTCATTTTCATCTCCTACAAAAAAATTTATTATTCCATGAATGTTTTTTGTTTTGATGATAAAAAGAAAGTTGAAATAAATTTTTTAGTTATGTTTTTACAATATAATTTATAAAAAGTCAAATTAATCTTGTCTAAAACTTTGGGAGGTTTAAAAATTATTCATTTTGTTGATAAATATAAGTTTTACTTTAAAATATATTTACTCATAATAATACAATCCTATTACACACTAATTCTTTAATAGTGATAGAAGAACAGTTGTACTCAATCTATTGAAAACATTTTTGAATTTTATTTTCATATATTTACTATAATGATATATTATAAATTTAAAATGATTGAAAACTTTTATTCATTAATACATATTTGATTGGTTGAAAGCTATTAATTCAAAGATTAACTCGTTCCTAAATAATCAAAATTTATATATTTTCTAGTAAGCCTACTTTTCATAAGTAATATAATAAAGATTTAATAATAACATTTGTCCATTCAATGTACTTTGGATGATTTTAAATAATAATAAAAATAATATTAAATTTTAAAACACCTTCTTTTTAAAATTATACAACAGCACCTATTATCTGTTGTTATATTTTCACATTTCCTTACCACTACCCTATAAAAGTAATTTTTTATATTTTTATTATGTTATTGCAAAAAATTCTTATACATAAATGTTTTTTTTATTTTTCTTATAGTTCAATTACTTACAATCATCATGATTATTTCTTAAAAAAATTAGGCAATTTCAAATTATACTGTGTAAAATTTGTGATATGATATGGTTTTAAAATTGTATGCAGTGGTAGATCAATTGATGCTTTAATATTTAACTTCTTTGAATTTACAATTCTTAATGCTAAGATAAAAGTAATAAATGACTTTCATTTTATGTATTAGATTATTAGTAATAAGCCTTTTAAAAAAATTTAGTAAATAAAATATGTTGTTTAATCAACAAATATTCTAATCTCAACTTTTTACTATAAATAAACTTTAAAAGTTTAAAAAGTTTCTCAAAGACATTGCATACTTTTTGAATAAATTAGATTAATTATTGATAGTTATAACTACAATAACAATAATCATGCATAGAAATCTTATTTCAACTTTAGCATTTTAAAATTTTTTAAATAAGTTATATTTTTAAAATATTATAATAAAATTTATTATGTCATAATAATCTTTATAAAAATAAAACGATTAAATTAAAGTATTAATATATTTTCTTCTAATATCTAAAAATCATAAGAAAACATTACTAAATCATTTAAAAATTCTTGTTCTTATTTTGCAAACTAACTCTTTTTTACTATAAAATAAACTTTATAAAAAAAACGTTACATAATCTTACTATAAAAGTTACTTAAAAGCATTAAGAAACTATTAGTTTTGTGTATGTATTTTTTACAATATAATAAAAATTTATTAATATTTTATATATAGTAACAATACACATGCTATAAAATATAATAAGTTGATCATTGTAAGGAAAATTTTTGTTGTAGGTATAATATTTGATTATACAACTCAATGCTTAATTCATATTTATATTTTATCAGAGATTTTTTTTACACAATCATTTACCGTTACATGCTAGTAACTATTTTTACTATCTAGATGCATTTTACTTGTTTAAAAATTTTTTTATTGTTCTTCCTTATTGTATCTAGTATTTATAAAAGCATATATAAGCTTAATAATCCTGTCAAGTGGTAAATAATACAAAAATAAATTCCTTTATTTCATAAATGATAATCTTTGTTAAATTGACCTTCGATGTTTTAAAACAAAATCTTTACTATATATTGATATCAAATAATTCTCTGTTAGTTATTACAAAAATTCAAGACATTATTGAAGGTAAAATATTTTAACTATAATAATTTTTTAGTACAAATCAACCTGTTTCCTGGTAAATAATTTTTTTTGCATTATTATTATTAAAAAAAAGAAATTTATATAATAATGATCGATAACATGTAAGATAGTATTAATTTGATTAACCTTATGCATCAAAATAACTTATTTTTAATATTTTTAATTGAATTTACTTCATTTTTTAAATATTTACTTTTTATACAATTGTAATTTTTAACCTTAATATTTAAGTTTCTTTTTATCAAAAAAATAAAAAGTTATATTTAACTATTTATGACAACAACACATGATATTACTATACATTTTATAGATTAAAAAAATTTTGATTTGATTTTCAAAAATTTTTTTACTTTAGAATCCATTTTTTCTTTTAGAAAAAGTTAACCTTTCAGAAATTTATATCATTTTAACAAATAATTTAACAGTTAGATTTAAATAATGTCTATTCAATAATCAAACATATTTAAACTTTCACTTATAAAGATGCTAAACTTTGAAATAAAATATATGTATTTCCTTAACAAAATAAATTTTTCCTTTTTGTTTTTAAATATAGAGGCAGAAAAATATATCCTAATTTTTCTGATATTGTTATTACTAGATTATGAAATAAATATTTCAATAGAAGCGAATTCGTTAGGACTACTTAAAGTACTTAAAAATCACCAATTGACCATTTTACATGTAATGTAGAGATAGCATTTTTCCTAACTACCTATTCAATTCATATGTTTTTACTTACCACGTTACTTTTTGATAAAATTTCAATTTAGTCGTAAACTTGTTTAAAGTTGCTAAAATTTACTATTATTTCCATAAGGTTTCCAGTTAGAAAAATATATTTACTAAAAGAATAATAACAATGGCCCCAAATTCACAAACCACTAGACATCTACAACGCCATTCACCACAGATGTTGTCATCTTCATTGTATACTGATAAATTGTTACCAGAACCATTCTATACTCCAGTTTTTTCAAATAACATAAGTAGTTATACAAATTATCAAAAACAAAAAAGAATTGGTGGAAATCCATCATTTTATAGTTACAACAAGGACAACAATATAAGAAATAAAAAAAGTCCTTTTGACTATAATTCATCTGTCAAGGAGATGGACCAACAATTGACAAAGATAAGAGAAACACCATCTAAGGTAAATTTTTTTAAAATAATAATTATAAACATTTTTCTTTTAGATGATATATGAGCGCAAAAAAATTACTGTTTTTATTGATATGTCTAATTTTAAACCAGAAGATGTTCAAGTTTATGTTGAAAAAGGCCGTCTTACTGTAATTGCTGAGCAAGAAATTAATCTTAATAACTCTACAACCATAGTTAAAAAATTTAGTAGAAAATTTGTTATTCCAGAAGATGTAAGAAATGAATTTATTGCAACAGAATTAGATGAGTAAGTTTAGCAATTCAATAATATATATTTTATTTTAGGAGAGGTAAATTAAAAATCACAGCATTAAGAGGAATTTAAAAAAAAGAATATATTAATTGAAATTTATCAATTTTTTTATCATTTAACAATCAAATGACTTTTTTTTACATATTTCATATGAAATGTTATGATATATTGAGTGATTTATTTTAATTGA
This sequence comes from Strongyloides papillosus, assembly GCA_005656395.1. Classification (NCBI taxonomy): domain Eukaryota; kingdom Metazoa; phylum Nematoda; class Chromadorea; order Rhabditida; family Strongyloididae; genus Strongyloides; species Strongyloides papillosus. The sequence continues at coordinate 1,354,970 of SRSI01000004.1, read as the reverse complement.
AGATTGAAAAAATCATTTCAACAATACGTTTAAATTCTCTAGATATTTAGAGAAGTTCAAATGACAAACAACTTTTTTTAGTATATCATTTAAGATTTCTAATTTTGTCATCAAATTTTAATCATTTAATTACTAATCTTTATATTCATTTGATGTCATTTATTTTTATACAAATTTTATCTTTTATATAACAGTATAATTTGTTGTTTGTAAATATCATTTTTTTTAAATTTTTACTAATAAAATAAACACACATCATTTTATTATTTGTATTATCAAAGAAAATTTAAAAAGATTATCTAATTAATATATAAATTTGTTATGTAAACAAAAAATTTCTCTTAATGTTTATTGAAACTGATATATCAATAATATGTATCTTATCAAAATTTTATATAATTGTTGGTACAATAAAATTGTTTCATCAAAAAAAGATACATAACACTAAGTAAAAAAAAGTTCCACAACTTTGCGGCAACTAAACTAAAAATTAATTAAAAATTTTGATTAATACAAAGAAAACATTTCGATTAAAAAAACTAAGGGTATACTTTGTGGTTAAATATATTGTTTAAGAGAAATAAAAAATAGAGATAGTAATTAATTAATTATTTGTTATACATTTTTTCCATTAATATGTAGGATTCCTTTTCATTATTAATGTTGATAAAAGATTTCTGGTAAATTTTATAATTTATTAATTTTAAGCTACGACAGCATGAATCATCACTTTCAGACTTGTACACGACTAAAATTACAATTTTACTGTTCGATAAAAAAATACATTGTTAATTTGTTATTGGGTTTTTTTGATTGGTATTAAAAGAATCAAGAAAAATAATAAAAACGCATTGAATTTTTTAGACAATTTATTGCTTTAAAGACTCCTCATTTTGAGATTTGACAGGTGCATTAGCGTCAAAATAAGTATATGTTGGATTTTCGTAACCATTAATTTGCATACTATTAACATGACGTTCCTCTGGTGTACAGACGTCAACTTCAACGAATCCACTATGTCTATTTTTAGAGTATAATGTTATAGCTGCAACGAAGAATACACAACATAATGTTCCAATAAAACCATATATAATGAAGTTACTTGAAAGGTAACTTTGAGATTTATTATAAGAATATAATTGACGATCATGATCCATCTTTGAAAGTTTAACATATGATGGATTTTCATCGAATGTTGAATCCATTATTGGACCTGAAATTATAGGTTCGATTTCTACTGGAACATTATCTTCCTCAGAATCATTAAATGTTTCTTGTTTTTTATTATTATTTCCCTCCTCTGATGTATCAGAGTCATCATCATCATTATCATCTTCATCTTCATCATAATCACTTCTATCGTCTGTTTGGTTTTTATTAAATTTGACATATTCAATATCATTAACTTCATTTGATTTATCGTTGTCCCCTTTTTCAAGGTCAGCTTTTTCCAATTCATTATATATACTATTTTTGTTAATTTCTGTTGCTGGAGGAATAGTTGAAGTTGTTGTGGTTGTTGTTGGTCTAGGTGTTGTTGTGGCTTTTTTAATATTTCCCTTTGAGAAATACTTTTTTCTTATATTTTTTTCTGCCTCATGGAGTTTCTCATAGTGAGTTTTATATAAATTTACAAGTTTAACATTATCGTTTTCTCCTATGGCATTAGAAAGGACGTCAGATTCAATTTCAGGTGTATGTTCTTTACGATACTCACGCCAAAATGATTTAACAATAGGTCCAATTGCTTCAGCGAGTTGTGGGAAATCATCAAGCATTGCAATTGTGCCGTTAATACGCAAATCTATATATTTAAGATTATGGAGAAGTTCAATTTTATATTTCTCAGCTTCAACTGCATCTGTGCGAAGTAAATGACGATATCTGTTAAGCATATGATATCTATCTTTTTCTTCTGAACGAATACATGCTTTAAGGGTACGTAATACTTCAATTTTGTTATCTTTCTCAACATGACGAGCCAAAGCTTCACGAAATTCGTGAGTTGCCTTTCTTTTTCTTTCATTAAAAATATTTTTCAGTCTCTCCTCGTGTACTGTTTCAATTTCTTTCTTCATCTCTTTATTTTCTTCCTCAATATTTGCAACAGTTTTTCTAAACTTTCTTACCATATCTTTTTTATATTTCTCTGCTTCATTAGTATCGTTATCTTTCATATTCTTATATCTATCATATAATTCAGACCAAACATTAATTATTCTTGAAACTTCACTCCTATGTCTTTGTTCTAAGCGTTTTTCAGCCTCTCTAAACTTTTCATGCTCATTATTTGCATTCGTGATTTCCTTAAAATATGGATCTTGTTCGCCTTTATCGAGAAGTGTACCATTATCGTCATTTTCAATTATATTTAACAAATCATCTGAACCAAACACATCATCATCAAAATCATTCCCTTCTGTTATTTCATTAATATCATTAGTTAAAAATTCATTACTCTTGTTTTTTATAATTGTTGGACAACAGACATATTCAACACCACGGAAAAGATCAATAGCACATGGTTGGAGGACTGAGAATGATCGAAGAACCATTGGTTTTCCATTATTATCCTTCATCTTAATACATTCATTAAAAGCTTTATTATTTAATTGTGAATAATCGCTACACATAGATCTACTACTCATATGTCCAAACATACAACCATTTGGAACTTGAAGTGCCTGAGCAACAAATTCACCATCAATACATTTGTAAGGGCGAACAGTATGACTGAATTTACAATTAGGTGTATCTTCTCTACACCATTTATCAATAGTTTCTTCATGGGAGTTTTCAACAATATTGGTAATATTTAAATTTGGATAAACCTAAAATTAAAAGATTAATATCATTATTAAAATATTTTAGCATATAATTAATTTAAAATTTAATAGAATATTGAAAATTATCGAAGATTATTTTAAAAAATTTTTCACTATTATTTTGTTAAATATTAACATACCTTACGGCAATACTTCAAAATATCTAACTTTCCAGTTAGACATGTAGCAAATTTATTTGTATCTGTTGTCCAACCACCATTTTCATTTGAAAACTTATTACGGTAACCACATAAGAAAGCAACCATTGGAATAAATTTTGAATGTAATTTTGTTGGAATGGGGGTATCAATTGAAGCATAAATACCCTTAAAAAGATACAATAAAAAAATACAGGAAAATATAAACTTACATCTTTTGGTGATGCAAAAGAAAATATTATTTGGAGTAGAAAAATAAATATACTACCCGGCAGCATTTTTCTATAAATAAAAAATTAATATTATTATATAGATATTAAATGATAAAAATATACGTAATTCAAAATAAAAAGCAATAAATACCTAGAATATTAAAAGTTATTTTGAGTTATCTTGTGATATATAAAAACAAATATTTTAAAATGGAATTTTAATTCTAGTACAAAATTGAAAAATATATGAATAGATAAAATATCAATGAACAATTTTTGTTGTATACTTTTTGAAGAACATAATATAATATATTAAATGAAATCTTATACTTACAAAGATAACAACTCAACTAAGGTAGAAATCGAATATATATGTCAACAATTTTGAAATGTTTAAAGATATGCGAAATACAACAACTTTTAACTGCGCAATCGGTAAATTAAATTTCATATATATTTAAGCGACTTTCCTTTTTTAAAGCATTTTTTATTTAAAAAGTACAAACAAAGTAACAAATATGTATTAAAGAATTTGAGTTATTTGTACCTGTTTCAATTAAAAAAACCTTAATAATATCCGTTGTTATCAAAACAAAAATGGTAATCTGAGTTGTTATAATGTCACAGTACTTCTCTTGTTCTTAAATGTATTTTTTTTACATAAAATTAAAAAAAAACATTATAAAATATAATATTTGATATTCAAATAAATTTTATTTTGTCATTTCTACATTTCCATACTATAAGTATTAAAATTAATATTAAAACAAAAAAAAGATATATAACTTAAATTTTATATTTTTTATTAGTAAAATGGCTAATGTTTTTGAAAATTTTATTCTATTGTTTAGTATACCATAGAGATGAATGATAGTAAAAAATGAGGCAAAAAAATTCCTTTATCAATGATAATATGTATAAGTTGAAAAAAAATAAAAAAAATGATATAATATTTGTAAAAAGTAGGAAAGCAAAAGAAATCATCTGAATGATAGAATATTATTTTTAAAAATAATAATATATGCAATTTTTGTATTTGAAAAATATTTCATTTTGTATGAATTAACATAAAGAAGATGTATAAAAAAATAAATCGGCTTAAAGCTTTCTATATTATAAATGAATATTAAATGTAAAAAGTAATTCAATGTAAATGGTTATCGTTTTTACTTTAAAATAAATAAACTATTAGGAGTTCAAACAAATATTAATCAGAAATTTAATTATTTTTCAAATTACTTTTCGTAATAGTCATTTAAACGTTGTTTGATATTTATTTAGTTCCATAGATTTAAAAATAAGTTTAACTAAATATATTTAGTAAAAATGTATATGTGTATGTACATGTATGTATTATCTATATAAACCAATTTGAAAAGCATGCTCTTAAAAGCAGATAGCAACAGTAATTATTCTTGATAGTCCATAAATCCTTCTAAAACCACAAATAAAAGATACGTAAAAACAACTTTTTTTTCAATAAGAACAATCAAATTACTACTTGCCTTTGTATAATTTAAAACTATACTATCAAATAATATTTCAAATTGTGGAATAATACAATTGCATAAAAGTTACACAATCGGTCATAATCAAATAGTGATAAAAGACACAAACATTCTTATCCCTACTAAAGCATTCTAATTATTCCCATGAAATTATTGAGGCGAAAAATTTCTTATTTTTAAATATATGGTAAATATTATTTAAATTGTGTATATATCTAAAAACGTTCAATAGATATTTGATTTTAAATGGAAACTTTTATTATTATATTATAAGTTGGAAGAAAATAATTTTTTTAGAATAAATAAATAAAAATACTTAATCAACTTTGTATAAAAACATTTCAAAATATAGTAACATATATCTTTTTATGTGTAGCAATATTTATAAAAGATTATTGGTGTACATATATACTACATTTCATTAGTAAATGCATCAATTTTCTTAATTTATAATGTTTTAAAAAGTTTTTTAAAAATAAGTTCCATAATTTGAAAGTAGAAATATCTTATTTAATGTTTTTAAAAATTGTAGTCATAAGGAATATATAGTGTTTTGAACTAAAAATTATATTTAAATATTCAATCTATTCAGATAGCTTTTAAATAACTAAAATTTTTAGTTGAACCTAATAATTATTATGGAAATATTTTAGTGTATACAAACTTTCCTACAATTCGCTTAACTCTATAAATGATACTAAATATTTATGAAAAATAAAAAAATTATATTTATATTTGTATTAAAGTTAAATTGCCTATAAGTAATAATAATTTTTTTAATACAATTAATGACAAAAAGAAAAGTACATTGAACAAAGAATAATAAAATTATTTTGACTCAATACAAATATGTGTAAATAAATAAAATTGAATCGTTAAAATCACAAAAGAATCAAAATATTCTATACTAACAACAAATAACTCTTTAAATTAAAAAAAATAAAATATAAAAAAAATTGAAAATTAATACAAATTGTATTAAATTTATTCTAGAGATAAAACATTTAAGCTTGTGTCATCATTGTTTAATATGATAAAAATTAGTATCTTTTGATAAATCCACAAAAAGAAGACTTGATGAAATTTTTAAATTTAAAAATATCAATTTTTTAATGATAAAAATATTTGCCACTTTTTACTAATAGAAAGAAATAATTTTAATATATTTAATACTTTTTTTGTTAATCATATTTATATAGTAGTAATCTTTAAGTTAGTAAAATTTTAAAAAACTTTAATTTTCCAATATGGGAAAAAGAGGTACTGAAGGAAGAAAAAATTTCTGAAAGTCAAATTTTACTAAAAATTAATGAAATATTGAAGATTTGACTTATATATTAATATAATATTATATAAATATGTTTTTGTTTACATATAAAATTTTTTTAATTTCACATTAACGTTAACTTATGATAATATTAAAAAATATGAACAATAGTTCTAATGAATTAGATATTATTTATCAAAATGAAAATTTTTTTCTTTAAATAATTATTAGAAGTTGTAAATTATATAATAATTATATATTCTATCATACTAAATTTTGATGTTTCAAAATATCGTTTTTTCATATAAATATGAAATTGGCAGACTTCTATTATTAAAAAATATTTTTGAATCAAAAATAGTATTATTGTAGCTAGTTTGACAGTAAAATGTAAATGTATCACTAAGTTTGTTGGTATTGAATAAAAATGTAAATGTTATCTAATAATGTTAAGAAGTCGATGTTTATAAAGATTGGTTTAAAAGTTATTCCCAAAAGAGCTTTAAATATACAAAAAGAAGACATTTTTTTTAAATCTCAATTTTATGAAACAAAAATAACTAAAATTTGTCATAAGAAATTTAACTTTTACAAACATATTATTAATTCCTTAAATAGAAACTTAATTTTAAGTTTTCTCATATATTAATATAAATAATTAATGATGCAAATCATCTACACATATAATTTTCTCTAAATTTTATAATCATAAAAACATATAGATATACAAAATTTAATTATATATAGAAATATCAAAAGTTTCATAATGATTAAATATTTTCAAATGTATAATGGATAAGTCTTTTACAAACATAATGGAGAAAGAGAAAACTTAAAAGATTATTAAAATATAAATAATATGAAATCTAAATGTTGTATTAGAATTTTATTATGTTAATATAATGCAAAGACACTTTGAATGTTCAAGAACTATATGAAAGTAATGCAGTCCATTTATGATTGTGGTCATTGATTGAATGAAAAGTAAAAACGTATGTTATTATATGCCACATATATATGTATTTATATTCTTAGTTTTGCAGTAAAATAAAGGTACAATATGTATTTTAGAGTAAACTAATTCCACTCAAAACAGCATAAATAGAGATACGTTACAAAGTAAAGCTAAAGAATATTATTCTCAAAAATATAGGTCATTAGTAATAATTTATACATTATTTTTCCTATAAAACAGGAAGAAATTTTATAAAAATATATAATAATATTACAAAAAAACTGACATTGTATTATTTTTTAACATTACTACTTTCTTTAAAAAAGATATTTTGCATACTATACAATTTCCAAATAAAAGATAAATCATTAGAAAGAATTAAAAATGATAAAAAAAGAAAAACAATTTAGTGGTAAAAAAGAGTTGAATATAATACCCTCGAATAAATTTTTTACTATAAATTAAATCACATTGAAATTATATAAATAATAAAATATCTCTTTTAAATACCTATCTATTCATATAAATCTCTTTATGTTCCATCTATTTCCATTAATATAAGGTAACAGATTTTTAAAATATAGTCAAAGGTCGTTTCACACTAAAACTAATTATATCCCACCATATATATTATATATTAATTAAAAATATCAAGAATGTACAAAGTATTGTTAATTTCAAACAATATATAATATGATTACTCATTCTATTTTTGATATATAAAGGTTCAATCATATTATAATATCACTTCTATGGTTAAAACAATAATTTTATTCTTTTATAACTAAACATAGGGAATGTTACATTTCAAAGTATTTCAAGATGATTAATTATACTTTTGTAAAAAAATGTTAATTTAAAATAGTAAAAATTTTGAAAGTAATTAAAATGTACAAACAAACAAAATAAGTGTACATTTATTAATCAATCACGTTCTTTTTCTTAATCAACAGTTACACTTTTACTGGCTTTTTTTAACAAAAAGTATTCGCTGGGTTGAAAAATATAATTGTGAGGAATATATAAATGTATCATTTAAGGTCACCCTAAAAATATATTAGTCATTTTTTAAAACAAAAAAGTTCTTTGTATATGTATATATCGGAGATGTCGTATAGCAAAAATAAAATGTATTTAGTCATATTAAATTTACCCATAATTCAATACACATATTAGAAATTTTTATGAACAGACATTGTGATAATACTAATATTAACAAATTTTTTACGTACAATAATAAAATTGCAAGATATATGAGAAGAAAATTAAAAATATATTTGCTAGCACTGAAAATTTTTGTAATATAAGAAATGTAATTATAAGTAACGTGTAAATATATATTATTCAAATACTTTAATGTGACTCGAAGTACTCCAATAGAGATACATTTTAGAAATTCATTTCAAATATGTACTAGATTATCAACTTATATGGTTTACAAAAAGTATTAACATTTAAAGAATAATATATTAAATAGTAAGTTACTTTTAAAATGACAAAAAAATCCTTTCTTATAATTTGTTATAAAGGGTATTTTATAGAAATGAAGTTTTACGAGAATTTTTATATAATAAACTTTAAGTCTATAGTAGTAGATGAAAAAATTTTAAAATCATACGATTTAAAATATCATTTATTATACATGAATTGTAAATTTTTAAACATATATTAAGGTAGAGAATACTAAATATTTCATAATAATATAATCAATTATATTATGCTTGTTTACCGGATTTTTATAATGATTCTAATAATTAGTAAATTTTAAGTAAAAATGGTAAACTAATTAATGGAAAATAGAAATTATCGTTGTGTGATAATTTTTGATTTTTTGACGGAAAAAATTTAGATATAATGTTGTTTAATGTTCACGTACTTGATATAAAATAAATAAATGAAACAGTCTTTATAAGGATTGAAGTGGTAATTTTACAGAACAAAAACAAATTAAACTGCTTAACTGTTTAGTATATAATAAATTTGCAAAGCATTAATTATAATTCAATATAAAATAGAAATACGGTCAAGATTATGTAACCTCAAATTTTAAACAAATCAATTTAAAATAAATAACAATAAATAATACAATAATATTAAAACATTTTATGTATATGTTCAAAATATAAATCAAGTAGAGTATGACAATTATAAATAAGTAAATATTTTATGAATAGATAAATTATGTATTTATTAGAAAAAACACACGTATATATAATTTTAGTGTCAAGACAATAAATTTAATGTTATTTAAATTTGAAAATATAGACATAATCATAATCGCATATATACTTTATATATGATATGGAAAAGTTTTTTTTAATTATAATAAATATTAAATTTGTTTGTCTTTTACAATTTCTCAATTATAGACATATTTTGTTAGTAAAAAACATTGTTTAATAAATCAAAATTATTCTACGATACTTTCTTCGTATACATGTAAATAGATAACATAAATAATTATACAAGTATATAAACAACATATTAATTAAAAAGAACATATAAAATAAACTTTCGAATATATTTCAATAATCAACTTAGTGTAAAAAATTTTTAATGCCTAGTAAAACTTTTTATTTAGTTTAATCTTCTAAATTATATGTTTGAGATAAATTATTTTACAACTGATAAAAGATTAAAAACATATTGTGTTTATTTAATATAGATAATATCATACAATTGAAAAAATATATAATTTTCACATCTGACGAAAAATATTTATAATATTGTTTAATAAATATTACTTTATCATAAATACAATAATTATATATATTGTACACATAATCATTTGTGTAAAGAGAATTTTTTTTAATTTAACATACACAAGTAAAAATATAAAAAGAATAATTCGCCCATTTATACACACATCAAAGGTAAAATGAGTTATTGAAAACTAAAGCAAAAAAATTTTTTTAGTAAAATTTTATATGACTTTCCTAGTATTTTATGACAAATCAATCATAAAAATTAATGTTAAATAGACGTTAATGCCATATCATGGGAAACATGTTTTAGATTACTTGTAAATTTCTATAATACTTTAAACGGTTGTTAAATATTGTATATGTTTTATAATAAACGCCAATTTTAGTTTGTCATTATCATCATTGTAAGGTTTAATATTAAAAATTTTATTACTTATGCAGTAGAAAAGTAGATTACTTTTTAGATGCATTATTAATAATAAAATATTATAATTGAAATAAACTATTTTAATATATAATTTATTTTCAAGAAATATACTATAAAAATTAAAGTAATTACATGATTTTTGATTAATTAAAAGTTTAAAAAAATTATTCCAATACGTGTATATGTGTGTTTTGTGCCATAAGACGAAGCAAAAAATTATAAGGCTTTAAATTGATAAATCTTATCTTAAAATAAAAGTTTTTTAATGTTATAAAACCACCTAAAAATGTATTTTACATTTAAAATAAAGCATTAGTAATCTGGTTTACAAAAAAATTTTCAATGAAAATAAAAGATATTTCAGAATTACTATAAATGTTACTTTTAATCTTGAATATTAGTTTCGTCCATGATTGTTATTGAAGAAAAATACATAAATTTTTGTTAATTCTTATTATCACTATATATAGAAGGGTGGAAATATTAATAAACTTTAAACAACTTATACATTTCTACGATTACTTCATTTAAAAATATGTTTTTTTAATAATAAATATTTATATTTCTAGTAATTTTAATTTGAATTATCCTGAAAAGAAAATTATTACAATTAACAGAATCATTCAACAACCATATACTTTTTAAACTGTCATTTTTAGAAAATTGTAGAAAGATTTCATTAGATTTAATACAGATTAAATTTTTGTTTCAAAAGTATAATTCGTTTAATATAATACATTGAAATCTATTACAATTTCATTTCATAGTATCTTTATATTCTAGCAAAAATGAGTTGAGATTTGATAAAGAGTGCAGATGAATCATTATTGTACAGAATAAAGGAAGGAAAATTATAAATAAGAGGACAATATTATTGTTAATAATAATCAAACAAATATCTTTAAATATATATTACATAATTCACATTTTTATTATAAGAAAACAATAATTATTTGTAAGTAGTTTGAAAAATAGTATTCTTATGTATGTTTAGTCGAAAATAAACTATATTTAGTACAAAAAAAGTTGCGTTAACTTAATATAAATAAAACATATATCAAAATTTTTCATGATATTGTATAATAAAGGAAACAGTTTATCGTTATACATTTTAGTATAAGATTTCAAAATATAATTGCTTTTAAAATATTTAGTGGTTACATAGACTTTGCATGTAAAAATATAATATGTTTTAACATATGATTACATGCAATAATATAATATCTAATTTTGTTAAAATTCTTCAATAATGCATGATTTGTTAGATTTATAATTTTATAAGACATTTAACAGAAACAATCTCTTATAATATATCATAAATAATAACTGGTACAATTATGACTGTAAAGTTAATGTAATAAAATTAAATAACAATTATAAAATATCACTTTAATTTGATACTAGTATTACTTGCCAAAAAATTTGTGACACATCCATTTTCTACTTTTTTACTATTATATTCTAAACACATAATAATATTGTTGTTTTTAGTATTTTTAAATTATACTTACTAATTCTTTGGAGCATTTGAAGTGAATGTAAACATTTGAAATGTAAATACAATCTTTAAATATTAAACGTACTATTTTCTTAACAATTTGACCATTGAAATTTATAGAGAAGCAAAATATTTTATTTAATGAAAGATATACTGCAAAATAGTAAACTTAAAATACAAGACCAAAAATAAGATGGAAGAAGACTAAGTTAGTAGTAATCAATTAATATATTTTAAATAAATAAATAAACAACTTTTAAAAAATATCATTTTCGCTATAGTATTTCTATATTAAATATATCTATGAAATATTTTTATAGATAATATTTTTTCATAACCATAATCAACATAAAATGATTTAAAATTCTTTATACTATAAATTGAATATCTTCAGTATAAACTTTGGAAGACCATAAATTTTCAATTTGAATTCTCTTCAAACTATTTATAATAATTTTAAAACATTTGTTAGTTTTATTTACAAAAACAATAAACTTTTAACAAAAACATTAAAAATCATGCATTTAAAGAAATAAAATACTTAACGATTCATTACAATTAATGATTAAAAAGATACAACAAATGTAATTTGAATATTTTATGGTATTTAAAATGAGATATTTTTCTATATATTCTTCAAATATCTCATTTTAAAGATAAAAATTTTCAATAACACCCTTGCAAAATAAATGAACTTGTTATTTTCTTAAGTATTATAATGAGAATATATTTAGAATCTAGTCAGATTTTTCTTTTGCATACTAATTTATAAACAAATAATAAGGTTCATGTTTAGTAATGCCATAATAATAAAAAATTATAGATATTTAATATAAATGACACAATCTTTTCTTTATATAATTATCATTTTCCGTTTATACAATAATCTACCTATAATTCTTATAAAAAATATTTGTTACAAAAATCATTTTAAAGCTATGCTTTATTGTAGGTGATGTTAGGGAAAAATAATTGATAAAAATCGTTTTTAAATTATTGAAAATTTAATAATATTTAGCCAACTAATATAATTATTAGTTGAAAAGTTCTAACAAATATTATTAATTGAACTGGTCAAATATATTATACTATTGGTAAACATTATACATCTTCAGCTTTTTTGTTATTTATTGAAAATTTGCGATCCCCACAAATACTATTTGAGTTAACCATTTCACCATCCGTTGAACTTGGGTCATTCTTTTGTTGATTTCCTCCTAAATAATTAAGCATTTTCATTGCTGGATTTTTATTTCTAAATCTTCCTGATTGACCATTTCTTATTGTTTTATTCTTACAAAACATATAACAAAGTTCCCTACGTAATTGTGTATTGAATATAATGTATACAGTTGGATTAACAGAATTATTGATAAAAAATAATGATGTCATTACAAAATATGCCCATTTAGAGTCAGAAATAGTTGGTAACCATTGCCATGTTGTCCATGTAATAAGAAATACTAATGAAACAACAAAAAACTATAATATTATTAATAAATAAGTAATCGTAAAATTTTTTAACATATATTTTTATTACCTGAATAAATAATCTCATTTCTTTTTTTGAGACTTGCCCTCTCGGGGGTAATAATGACATTGTCCGACAATTAAATTTTGTACCCTCTGTATCTGATGATTGCTTTTGGAAAAGGAGCTAAAATATATGTAGAGTTGAGTGAGAAAATATTTATGTAAATATACCCTTGTTCGAATAGTTAGTTGGTATTTAGCCATTGCTTTACTACTTTCTCGAACTTTATAAATAATTATTGCATATGAAACAACCATTACAAGTAATGAAAAGCTATTAACTGTCATATCAACATATGCATGCCAAGAAAAATCAGCTAAATAACGTGTAATATATAATTCAGAATCCCATACAATATTACAACATGGATGTAATGTTGGTAGCGAAACAATTCCTCCAACAATATACATTATGGCTATAAACCATTTTGTTTTATTTCTCGAAAAAATACATTTATACTCCATTGGATAAACAATACTAACAAATCTACAAGAAAGTAAAAAAATTATTAAATTATTTACTAATATAATTTTACCTATTTAAAGCCATTAAACCTAACTGGAGAACAGCTGTGTACCAAAAAAGATCATAAAGTGAAAGCATTACAATATTTCTTAATGAATCTAATTGGATAAAAGAATCATGAAATGCAGTAGCTGGTACTAAATGTACAAGACTTATAATAATCATAATTATATCACATATCGCCAATGATATTATAAACCAATAACTAAAGAAAAAAATTTTAAATAAATAATTAAAATCTTATTTTTCCTTACCTTGTTGCAGCTCTCATGGTATTACTTCTTAGTATACCAAAAATTATAAGAATATTAGAAATTAATGCATATGTTAACATTGCAAGCCATATCGAAACAACTACCCAATCATCTCTTTTATCCTTCCATGATCTAAAAGATAAATGAATAAAATATTTTAACGTTACAAATTACCTTAAATTATAATTATTTTTACCAGTTAATAGAATGGAATCATTCATGATCTTTTTTAAATTTCGTACACAGTTAAATCATTAAAAATATCTAAAAATAATAGTATAAATATTTACAAAAACATAAAATTTATATATATTTTTTTAATTATGGTATTTTATAAACTTTGAAGAAATTTAATATAAATCGTTAAACAAATGAAGAAATATTTGATATTGAATTTTGAAGGAACTAAAATTTTGAATATCATTGGAGAAATAAATTAAAAAAAAATAAAGCAACAATTACTTCTTGGAGTGCACAAATTTCTACAATATTCATGTTATAAAAGGCTACAGGCATAATCTTCTATATAAACAATATAATTGAAAAAGAGATGATTATTAATAATGAAAATTTGTTTCCTACTTTTTAAACGATAATGTTTGAATTGGAATATATATATTTATATATTTTCATAAACTATATTGAAATTTGTTTGGTAAAATAAATTATATCCTATTAATGAATATATATATTTATATATATTATATTTTTTTATTCTTAATAAAAGGGGAAGCAAAAAATACAAATATCCATAGTATGAGATACAAAAAAATTTCTAAAAAGGTTTTAAGTAAGAAGTAAAGTAAAGAAAAATGTTAAAAATTGGTGTAAAAGATATTAATGAAACTTAATATTCAAAATGGTTTGAAGGAGTATGAGGAGAAAAAGACGCAGTCAAAATTTCGTGGGATTTTTAGTGTGAATGTCTAAAAATTCGTCTAAAAATATAAGTTTACTTCAAATTAAGTAATTAAATAATAAATAATATATTTCAAATCACACAATTTAAATGGTTCTTAGAGCATCTTGATTTACATATGGCTAACTTCTTTAATAAAGGAAAATGATTAAAAATACTTTGTTTGTTTTTTTTTCTAATATATAATAAAGAAATTCTAAAAAAAATTTATATATATATAAATGTAAAACTTATAAAATAGAATGAATATCTAAATATATCATGGTATTAAGTTATTAATTATTCATTCTTTTGTTTTAATTTTCCTGTTCTAAAAGTACAAAATATTAAGATTTGTTTTTTATAAAGAATTCTATAAAAAACTAATATATTCAATATTGCCTGAAATTATAAAATAAATCATACTAATTATAAGAAAATATATTATTTTTCCAAAATTAAGAAATTTGTTTATAGATATTAAATGTTTTTTTATTGTACTAAAAATGATTCTAATATTAAATAATAATGCTTATTGTTGGCAAAATTAAAGAACCTAAAAATAAATATATTCTTAAAGCCATATAAAATTTAAGGTGTATTAAAAATAGTACAAAATGGAATGGTAAATAGAATTGAATATAAATAAAATTTTCTTACTACAGATTAACTTGCAAAAATAGTGAAGCTAAGATGATTAAAGGAAGGTTCAAGAAAATTGGTTATACAATTAAGTATTTTTATATTTAAAGAGTAAACTGAGAATATATTACATGTATTAAGCATCAATAAATTATATAATTTTGTAAATGGTTTTTTGATTTAATTCTAATATGGAGTTTTATCTATCAATATGGGAATTATATGATTACCAAACATTTTTCATGAACATTATAAATTCAATTAAAATTAATTTCACTTTCTTTATTTACATTAAGAAAAAGAATTAATTAAAGTAAAAAAATGAATAAAATATACAATGTATATTGAGAAAAATATGATCAAGGAAAAAAAACTACAAATAGATAAAATTATATAGATACTTATAAGCATTATTAAATACGATAATGTACAAAAAAGTGTAGTTATAAATTTTATAATCATTTATATAAAAATATTTTGTCAATAATTTACATAAAAACTACGTCCTTTACGTTAGTATTAGGCAAAAACTGTAAATATAAAAAAATAAGTCTGTGAGGAACTGTCAAAAAATTTTTGACATTAACGTAAAAAATTATATTCTTCATTTATTAAATCTTTAATAACTTTTGGATTAAAAATAAATAAAAAAATATATGTTAATGGATAACAATTTTAAAAAAAACCATTATGACTAATATTTTACAAAAACAAAACAATTATTCTCACAATAGTGAAATCAATTAAAATAAAAAGTTAAGTGCTAATAAAATAAAAATAATTCCTAGAAACTACTAAAATAGACCTAATATTCAATTTAATGACTTTTATAAATATATTTAACACGAAGCTTTAATAGCTGCTTAAGTAAATTATAACTTCAATGTTGAACAGGAAGTATATTTTTATTGCTATATCTTGCTTTGTCTCAATATAATAAAATATAATTTTGTCAAAAAATGATAATAAGTTGAGACTTCTGTTCTAGAAGTTTTGTGAGCATAATATTAAAAATTCAATACAGATAATAATTCCACCTAGTTGCATGAATAAAAATTTTAAGGAAACTATCTTTTCAAACACCTCATTTGGATACACACATAAGTGATATGTAAAGTTTTATAATATTATTAAATTTTGTATGTTAATATTCCATACTAATAGTCTATTTTTGGAAATAAAGACTTAAGAAGAAAAAAAATACGAATTCATTATATTAATTTTTATACCAGTAAATGTTCCTATAAAATTAATAAATTGTTTCAAATTTTTAAAAGACATAAATTAAATAAGAATTAGTTTTCCAATTTTTTTATTATTTCATTTTTCTCATGAATAATTGATTAATAAACAAAAATATTTTTGATGTCTAAAATATACAGTCTACTTTAACAAGTTTTTTTAGTAGCAATACAAGAAATAACTTTATAAAGCAAAAAAAATGAATTTTACTTCTAGATAGTTTACCAAAATAGTGGAAAAAATGAATTATATTTAAGTCATAAATATGAATATAAAAATAGTAATACTTGTAATATGCATATTAAAATTACTTAAAAAATTGAAATATAAACATATTTAATATGATATTATCATAATATACCACCTTTAAACATCAATAATAATAACATATTTTTACTTATTATTAAAAATACATTAAAAATTTCGATTAAAATTTGTTAATACATTTTAAATTTCTCCATTATATATTTGGAAATATTAATTAAAATAAAACAACAAGATTGCAATCACATTAATTGGTACCACTTATTTCACTTGACTCGCATTAACTCCTTCCCTTTATTCATTAGAGATTTTAAAATCATTCTAGTACTTTTTACGACAATTTTTATAATTTTTTTCTACAAAATGTTATTTTTCATTCATAAAATATTCTTTGTTTTCTATATAAAATTCTAACTTTTTATGCAAAACATAATTTTTAATGATTAAAAAAAATTTAGAAAAGTTTTTTTTACATATAAGTAACAAATTAATTTTTATATGTTGTTAAATATTTAAAAAATATACAGTTCAAAATTTTAGAAATTTCTGTTAAAATAAAGGTTTGGTAAGATTAGTCTATTTAAATTTTCTATTATTATCTAATACCTCGTTTAATCTTCTTAAAGTAATACATAAAAATTATTTTGAAAGAAGGAAAAATGATAGAAATGATAATGAAATAAATGAGTAAAATTGAAGTTGAGTATTGAGTATAAATTGAATGATAAAAAGATTATCCTTTTTGATGAGATCTTCTTCTTTATATCAAAACCATCATCACTTTAATAATGACCAGAAAAATTTCCTTAAAAAAATAAAAAAAAGGAAGTCTGGAATGCTTTAGAAATATAAATTTCTAAAAATTGTAAAGTGCTTTTCAAATGGGGAAGTTTTTTGGATAAAATTATTAAAGTAATATTGTTATGGAACAAAGAAGTGTTCTTATAGTTATATATTTTTATATAATTTTTATAGAAGTAAACACCAAAAAAATATGTTAACAACTTTTAAATATTTTCTGTATTCGCTTACTTCATTGTTTTTAAAGAGAAATGATGCTCAGATTACAAATTATGTTTTAAAAATATCTTAGAACGTATTGATAGAAAAGTGCTTTAAAATATTTTTAATTGTTAACTTTGAAGTAATATGTAAAAAGAAGTTATATAAGATAATCCATAACAATGAAAATCCAAATACCATGAACTTAAATAAATCCTATATTATTCTATGGTAAGGCATTATCAAAGAAAATTTTAAAATTAATGTGAATAAATTGTTATAAAAGAGATTAAATAAAAAAATATGAAGATTACAAAATAAGATTTTTTTAGAAAATATTTTTTTCATAAACTGTAAATTTTCTTAACCCATTTTAGCAAAATTCGAATAGTAAAAAAAATTAAAGTTACTTAATATACTTGATGAAGATTTAAAGTAATCAAGAGGAAATTTTATGAGTAGATAAATAGCAAATATAGTTTGAATTTAAGAGGTATGATAATTTTTTTACTCAAAACAAGGAATTCTAAGTATACTTTTGATAATACATATATACATTTTTTTATACTTTTGAAATGTCTTTAAGAAAGAAATAAAAATAAAATAATTTTAAAAACTTATCAACAAAGAATCTTTTAAACACATTTCTGAGAAATAAGATAACAAAATTCATTTTTTATTGGTTTTAAAAACGTTAACAGAATAGTAATTAATATATTAATAAATGATGTAAAATTTTATGAGGAATTTGATGTTTCAAGTAAACATTGAAAATATAGGTCCAAATAAATGAATATTATATTTTAATGATATACAATAAAGTTTTAAGTTATATGTTCTATATTAAAAAAATTCATAAAAAAAATAAATTTGAAAACAATGATGATGCATAATACTTGTGAGTTTTAAAAAACCTCCAAAATTAAAAAAATCAAACTTTAAATAAACATTTAATCAATTGATTTTTTTACTAGTACAACAAACTTTTAAAAAGAAAGTTAGATTTAGATAAACAGTTTAAAGTATATTTAAGAAGTTAGTAATAACGATTAGTTTAGTATCATATAATTAAGTTATGAATTTTTAATGTATTTTATTTTCTTCGTGTATTATCGCCATAAGAAAACTTTTCAAATGATGTACTTTATATGTACATCAATATTATATTTAATTTATAAAGTTATTTGTTATTATCTAACCTAAAGATATTTGATAAATGATTTTTCATTTTGATGTTACTTTTTTTTTATAAAAAAAAGTGAATTAGATTTAACTTTTTTTGTTAATTTAACAACTTAAAAGTGTCAATTTTTGATTTTAGTTTAATGAAACTTTAATACTTATTCTATATAAAAAATTCTATATTAGAATTGCAGAAAGATAAATATTTAAAAGTAAATTGTTTACAAAACATTGGACCATTTTTATTATACACATTACAACAACAAAAATAAGACAAATATAATTTTTTATAATAAAATTATAAATTTAACAGATAGAAAAAAATTCGATTAAGATAATATACTAGATTTTCTTTATTTTTATTAACCTAAACGAATGAAAATTTGACACTTTAAAATATAAAAGATTTTAAACAATAATGTTATTTTGTTAAGATATAAGAGTAAAAATGTTTACCTGTTAAAATATAATAGCTATATTTTAAGTTTAAAATTTAATTAAATTATAACACAAGAAAATACAATGGTGTATACATTTAATTTAAAAAATATAGTATAATATTTCGAGTATTGTCAAATTTTAAACAAACAAAATCATTTAATACGCCTAAAACAATGTTCTTTAAATTTTGTTATTTTTTTATTTAAAAATTAGATTGAATTTCTGTTAACATATGATAAATTTTTAATGTTGTATAATATAGATTATTGTAGTCCCAAATATTGATATAGTAATCCAGTTTATAGTTAAAAAAGCAATATGGTTATATTAAGATAACTTTGTTTCTTACAATTTTAATGGAAAATTATAGCAAACTTGATATATTATGTCTTGAGGTTATCATAAGTTATTCATTCAGTTTTCTTAATATTCGAAGTATCATTCAAAGTTTTTATGCTTCATTATAAAGTATTTTATCTTCTAGAAAACTTAGTATGTTTTTTTTTAAATTTTTTTAGAAAAATTTACACTACTTTTTAATAAAATTGTTGAAAATAAGTAAAAAATGGATAATTAAATGTTTCGTAAGTGATATTAAAAATGGAACGTTTTGAATGATAAAAAGATTGCTATTAAATAGATATATACATCTTTCTTAGACTCAATTACCATTTTTTTAGCTTCTGATGATGACATTACGATCGTAGGTAGAATGAAACATTCACTAATAAGTACGTTTGTTTATTCTTAATGAAAAATTAATCTTGATATAATGATGTGAAGATATTTTTCTACTATTTTAAAGCTGTTTTGAATACTGACATTTTTAACAAAAAAAGAATTTTTTGAAATGATCATTTTTATGTTTTTGATAAATTTTACTATAACAAATAAATTTTCTATTATATCATTTATCAATTTAAACTTTTAATGATTTATAAATGTATAAAAATTAATAATTTTATACAATTTTTATTTTAAATATAACAGATATCTACACAAGATTTTAAATAATTTGTTACTTTTTGCGGTAATTAAAAGTAGTTTATGATTCTTTAATTTATTTTAAAAATTATCACGAGACAATGAAATTCCATCCTTCTGTATTTCATCAAATGATATCATCTTTGATTTACCATGAGAATTTGTATATTAATCCAAAAATAGTTAAATAATACCTCAAATTCACAAGTATAAGTTAAAAGTATTTACAAATATATATATTAGTCTTTGAGAAACCAGGGATAAGAAAATGGAATTCTCACATTATTTAGATTTTTAAATGATGTAATTTTTTAAGTCACTGTAAAGAGGAATTAGTAAGGTTATAAAAAGAATAAAGAAATTTTTAATTTCAATAATTTAGATTATTCAAATATTGGTAAAAAGAATTTTTGAATGTATTCTAATACTCCTTCAGTTTTTATGACTTTTATGTGATTTTAAACAAAAAAATTTTGTGTTGTAAAAAGGAATTTTTAACATTTGCAAAATAAGTTCTAAACCAAAATTTATGTTTAGTAAAACATTTCTTTTTCTATATTTTTGAAATTATGTGATTTTCGATTAATTACAAAATGCTATTTTTATTATATGAATCCAAGTGTACTTATAACAATAAATTAATTAACTATAACATGATGCATTTGTTTTTATCATATCAACATAATAAAATATTTTTTTTGCTTTATGACGAAATAGAATAATAAAAGAAAAAAGTTTTGTACTTTTCGAGTAAAAAGCTTTTATCATAAAATTTTTATAATCCTATTATTAGAATATTTATTGTATTATAAAATTTTTGTCTTCTTTAAAAAGAATAACTTTTTACTTAAATAAAATATATTTTTTATTTTTGTTATTGTTTTATAATGCTTAAATATTAATAATTGGCATTCTATGATTTAGTATGGATTATAAAGTTTTTTTATTGAATACTTATTGATAAAATAAAAATCACATTTTAATATTTAATATCAAGTGCATGTTATTAGCTTAATTTCATTTTTTCAAACAACCTTATTTATAAAATTGAATTTTTCATCAGGAAGTCATTTTTATCTCAATTTAATATAAATGTTTTTATGAAAATCATAATTCAATGTTTTATTAACTGTAAAATATGTTTCAATGAACTTCTAACTTGTAAATAGTATTATTTTTTCTTATAGTTAATATTTAACAAGTCTAAAGTAAAATTTATGATTATGTAATTTTTATACTATGACATAATTTAAATTTTTCAATATACAAAAATTTCTACATATTCTTGTGAGCTTTTTTATTATATTTTAAATTTTTAATAATTATGATTAGTAATTACATAAAAACAAAGATTAAAATGTGTTATCAAACAAATATTTGGCTTAACTGCTGTAAAATTACGATTAACTAACTGTAGAATATATTTTGAAAATATATAATAACAGAACTAAATTTATTAAATGATCAGATATACTTGTTTAGTTGATATCGAGATGAAAAACAATTATTAATAAAATAGAATATTATGTTACTTGGAATGCAATTTTTTTATAATTTCAAGGATTCACTAATCTTTTATCATAGAAATTTGTAAGATATTTGATATTATTACTTTCGTTAGATGCAATTTCTACCTGAAAGAAGAGAAGTTTGCATATTTTCATGTAAACCAATCCACTTTTAATTACATATTTTTGCTATCAACTTAAATTATTTAGTACTATTATTTATAATAATGTGTTTCTAAGAAATTATTTATGTTATTTCATAATATATATTTATCTATATACTTTTTTCATATTAATTTAAACTATTATGGTACTTATTAATAAATTTTGTTTTAAAATTAATCGAATTATAAAAATTAATTTAAACGTTTTTGTAAATGACAAACAAAAATTATTAAGAAAATTTCTTTGTTTATGGGAAAAATCTTTTATAAAATTTTATTTTTTTAAAAGAGTGTTAATTTAAAATGTATGATTTTTTATGTGGCAAAAAATATAATTTTAATAGTCTTTTGCTTTATGGTTTCGTATTGTTGCTCTAAAATTAATCACCTTTTTAAACCCTTACTCTATATAAATACCATTGGTATAGACATATTTATTATTAAATATTTTCTGCAAACAAAAAAAAACCACTTTTGATTTTTTTTTAAAAAACAATTTATGTATTATGAATTTTATTTTTTCTAAAAAGTGCTCTATATATTTATTATAAAAGTATTTTATCTAAACAAAAATAATTTTAAGAATTAATTTTTTCAATTTAATAAAGTTTTTTTAGTCTTTTTTCTTTAAAAATTATGTGATTATATGTTGAGTTTTTATGAAAGGTTTTACTAACAAAAATTGAAAATATTAAAATTATTATATAAAAATTATAAAGTCAAATTTTAAAACATCTCTTTAAATTAAATTGTCTTTTTACATTTCACATTTTTTATTGAAAAGCCAAGACTCGGGGTAAATTTGAATTATCATAAGATGCTTTAAGAAGATGTAGGTTTAACACAATTAAAAATATATTGACGAATACATGATTTTTAAAGAAATATTTTATAAATTTTAGGTATTTGAGTCAATATATTACTTATCTTTAAGTATTAATTTATTAATTTCTTTTACATTATTTATCACTAAAAAATTATATACTTTTATAGAACTGGAAAAATATCTAATGACGTGTGTGTATTTTCTTAATTTACTAAATTTTCTTCCTTAATCTGTGATCGCTTATATAAGTGTAAAGTACAATAGTTTATAATTATTATTTATATAATAGACCATACTTTTAAACTGAAATAATTTAAAATTTATTGAAAATATTATCTGTGATAAAGTACAATGGGTCGTTATATTTATCTTAGAGTAAACATTTCTAAATTTGGTATATTTTTTAAGCTATATTAATGGAAAAAAAAATTAATTATAATCACGATATTCCTTAGAAAAATTAAATATTTACCAACAAATTTCTACTTTTTTTTAAATATATAAAGTTTAGATAAATACTTTTTAAATAAAAATTTTTGTAATGACAATGGTATGACATCAACTGAAAAAGATGTATTTAATATTAAAATGCTTTACATTAGTAAAAAGGGTGATTTCTATTATTTTGTCTAATGATTGTATCATCATTTTAAACTAGCAATAAAATAGTCAATTGATTAATGATGAGAGTAAATATTTTGAAATTAAAAGAAACATATCAATTTGATTTCATGAAAGAATTGCTTTTACTTCTCTTTAACATATATCTTATCATATTAATCTTTAAAATATTTCAATTGACTGTTAACTAAAAACATTTTTTATAAGTAACATAGTTTTTGAATAATAAGATAAAGTACAATTGTATATAAGAAGACACTAATAATGTATTTTACATCATCAATTGATATTTTCAGGATATAATATGCCATTCAAATTTGAAAATAAATCAAAATTAATGATAATTATGAAATTTAATAACTTATACGTGAAATAAATTTTTTTCTGTCATTTCGATTAAAATATATCAAGATGATAAAGATGTTTCAAGTGATATAACAAGACAAAATGACAATATTTTAAGGTTCATTAAAAATAAACTTCTTAGGAACGTGTCATAGTTTTGAGTATTTTTACAATTGCTATAAATTTAGTTGTTTTTTAAACTTAAATGAAATTATTCTTGTTAAAGTATATCTACTAATATAAATTTAAAATTAAAAAAATTTACGTAATTTAAATATTTACAACAATTTTAATTTTTCATTCATTTTTCAACCTATCATGATAAAATATTGTGCTTATCTCGAAAGTAAGTTTACATACTACTTGTTAAAAGTTAATCTTCTCTAAAATATTTTTTTTAATATGCTAACATACTTTATAGCATAATTATATTATTAATTAAAATTCCTCACATATTCTTACCCTTTCCAATAATTAACTTTAACTTTATTAAATATGAAAAAAATATATTTTTCCAAATATTTAAATAACATTTTGAAAAAAAAATTTTCAGAGACGATTTATCTAAGTTATGTATCTAAGAAAAAATTGAAATAATAAAATAAGACCTACTACACTGGTTGCTTTTTATAATCAGAATATTCTTGATAAATAGAATGCTATTAGTGTAAATGTCTTCCGTAACAACTTCTCCTGCTGTGCTCCATATTTTATTATTTTTACTAAAGAAAAATTTGTATTACTTTTTAAATTTATTCAATGAACATATCATTATAGGAATTGTTTTTGGCTTAATCAGCATAATGCTACTCAGTTAATTATTAATATATTTAATTTTTCTAGTTTGTTTTACAACTAACAAAATTTTGCTAATTATTTATTTATTATAAAATTTCGCTCATAATATTTCGGAGACCATTAATTAAAAAAAAATTAAGAACTAATAATAATTTAACATGTTTAACTTCCAATTGATAGGGCATCTTTCATATTATTGTTATACTCTTTATGAATGCAATATAAATTTTATTCTTTAATAATAACATAAGAAATTGAAATGTTATCATGATACTTATTAAAAAAAATTAAGAAAATAAATTAAATGCTCTTTATATTTTGACCTTTGAATTGGTTTTTTTAAGAAAAAACAAAACATTCATCAGTATAAATATATCCAATATTAAGTTAGAATATGTCTTTTTGACATTAAAAACCATTAAGATAAAGGATATTATTTAAAAGTTTGTACATTTTAAAAATTAGCTATATTATAGTAATAGAAACAATTGTTTTTGGTAAAAGTTTCCGAAAGAATTTTAACCACAATTATTTCTATATATAAATATAAAACTAAACTAACAAACACCCGTCAAATTTTATTTTACATGCTTTGTAATTTTACATTGAAAAAATATTATTTAATTGCATTTTGAATCCAAAGAACTTAATCTACTTTTTTTAAAATTCTTAACATTTATTTTTGGTTAAATGAAATTTTTTTATCAAAACAATTTTTAAATGTTTAAATAGTTTTAAATTTTTCTTTTATATTATTATCAAATATTACCTACGAAATATATTAAATAATTATTCTTTTTTTAAGCATTTTTTTAAATATAAACATAGTAAATTATTTCGATCAAAGAAAGAAAAATTAGTCGAATGCATGGCATTATTACAACTAATAATGTAAGTAAACATTTTTTGAATCCATATTTATAAAATTGGCTTTTACAAATTTAAAGTAATTGTAAACCATTTGTGTAATTGAAAAAAGATTTAACATAAAAATATGGACAAAAAAGAAGTATTTTTTTCTTGTTTAAAAATTAAAAAATTTTCTAATTAAACAAGACTACAATATTTTACGTATTAAAAAATATTAAATACATTTTCTTATTTGACTAGTAATTAAATATAAATAATCAATCATTCAGCTTGATTTATATGATCATATAATTAATGTGAGAAGTCTTTTAACGAGACAAATGTGCACATATTTAATTATGCATGAAAAATAAATGCCTTATAACTATTATATATTCTGTGTTTTTTAAATATATTATGATTTACTATTTAGCATTTTTATTTGTTTTTTTTATTTAAATTGATATTTTCGATATAATTATTAAATAAAATTAGCAGACTTCATGACTGTTTAATTATTTTTTATCTTTTAATGAAAAATATTTTAACTATATTCTTGACTATTTAAGCACAAAATTAAAATTTTAACTCAGTAAATTTTTATTTTAAAATTCATAAAATTACTTTTCTTTATACATATATAATCTATAGAAAATGATATAATTGATACAATGAATAACTTTTTTAACCTATCATATTTAAACATATTCCGCTTAAATGACATAAATAATAATTTTACTTTTATTATTTTATAATTTGCTCTTTTTTGGATAAAAAAATTATTTGACACTTCTATATAACTTACTTAATGAGGATATCTTCAGTAATATTTATATTACCAAAATTGTCATACAAAATGAATACTCTAGAAATTTATTTTTAAAATAAAAAATCATAATGCTATAGTCTTTTTATATTATACATACCAATGTAAAACCTCTTCTTAATCTTTTTGTTTTTGTCTATAAATATATATTTTTTATTACAATGAAAAAATGATGATGTTAATACCTTTTATGAATAACTCTGCTTTTATTACTTAAATTCTAACTTTTATAAAATATTTAAAAAAACACTTTTCGCAGAAAATTCTTCTTCTCTTTTTTCAACTTGCTACAAAGGCCAACACAAATGTATATTTAAACATTAAAATAAAATATTTTTTTATCTTTTTTTAATAAAATGTTTCAAGTAATTTCAATTATCTTATGTATTTATTTAGATATAAATTTTCTTCATGTTAATATTCTTATTTTGGTTTTATTAAACTAAACCCAATGAATGTTGTTCAAATTTTACTATATTTTGTTTATATTTCTGACCTGGCACTTGGAAAAAATGACAAATTTTTGGTTAGTTCTTTACTACCAACAATAATTGATCAGGTATCTCTTAATGCTTTTGAAAATACATCAAATCAACTTAATGAATCTATATATAGTAAATTATCAAATAATTTGATCCAAAGTAAGAATAATTTCTTAAATGACGTAGTTTTAACAACAATAAACACTAATATTGAAGATGTTGATAAAAATGAAAAAAATAATACATTCTTAAATTCATGTTGGAAAGTAGCTTTAGCATTACTGCTATCATTTTTTTGTATTATGACAATATCAGGAAATTGTTTAGTTGTTTTGGCTGTTTGTACTAAAAAATACCTACGAAATCCTACCGGATTTTTAATAGTATCTCTGGCAATCGCTGATCTTATTGTCGGATTAGTTGTTATGCCATTAAACAGTTTATTTGAAGTAACTAATCATGTATGGTTATTAGGATTACCAATGTGTGATCTTTTTCATGCTTTTGATATTCTTGCTTCAACTTCCTCAATATGGAGTCTTTGTGTTATAAGTTTAGATCGATATATGGCAGGACAAGACCCAATTGGATATCGGGATAAAGTATCTAAGAAAAAAATATTAATAACTATTGGATTAGTTTGGATGGTCTCTGCATGTAAGTCATAATAATATCATCAAATATATACATTCTTTTTTTTAATTATAATATTAACTTTTATTTTTATCTATTGTACTTCCTGATTTAAATTTTATACATTTCAACCACTTCAAAAATTATAATTACTCAAATTTAGTTTATAAATAAATTTCAAAATTATCTTTTTAGGTTTATCATTTCCTGCAATTATCTGGTGGCGCAAAGCATCTCCGCAACTTTATTTGGATGAAGTAAGTTTTCTTTAACTATTATTTATTATATTATGATAATCACATGCAAAATATTTTTCCGGAACATTTTGAAACTTATTTAATTTAAATTTTAGTATAAATGTATATTTACTAATAATTGGCTTTATATTGTCTTTTCGTCTTTGGTCTCATTTTATATTCCACTCATATTAATTTTATTTGCTTACGGAAGAGTTTATCT
This sequence comes from Strongyloides papillosus, assembly GCA_005656395.1. Classification (NCBI taxonomy): domain Eukaryota; kingdom Metazoa; phylum Nematoda; class Chromadorea; order Rhabditida; family Strongyloididae; genus Strongyloides; species Strongyloides papillosus. Next base: position 1,326,936 of record SRSI01000004.1, on the reverse strand, counting down.
TATTGCTACGAGGCACTCTAGGAGTCTTAAATTGGGCATAAAAAAGGTAATATATTGAAAATATATTTATTGTAATTATAAAAAATATATTTAGGTAAAAAGTAAAAAAGTTGTTGCAAAAAATTCAGTTAATGGTGGATCTGGGGATATTATTTCCAATGTTGATGAACCAGGTTTACGAATACATTATGGTGGTGGTGTTAAAAATTCAACTAAAGTAACGAGTATTCCATGTTTAACACAACATCATATAAATGACAATCATGATTCATCTAATAACCTACCTAGTTGTGGAAAGTATAGTCTACAACATAATCGAATAGAACATGTCTATATAAATAAATTTTCATCTAAAGCAATTAATAAGTCATCAGACTTAAATAAATTCCAAGAGATAAATATTTCAACATCCGGTGAAGGTACCTCAGCAACTCCATTTATTACATCACAAAATAATTATAAACAAGAATCACCTCATAAAAAGGGAAATCATAAAAAATCAACAATAAGTTTTAAGGAAGATACAAATAAAAAGTTAGGAAGGACATTGACAAATAAAAGTTTATTAACATTATTGTCAGATAAAGATGAATCGTCAACAGACTTTCATGAAAAAGCACAAAGAAAAATATCACTTCGGAAACGATTAGGTATGAAAGAGAAATCAAGACAGATGGTTAAGTATGTTCATGAACAACGTGCTGCAAGAACATTATCAATTGTTGTTGGTGTTTTTATTCTTTGTTGGTTACCTTTTTTTATTTTATCTCCAATTCTTTCATTATGTCAGGATGTAAGTTGTCAAAAAAATTGAAAAATTTTTTTCAAAAAAATTTTTTTCAGTGTTTTTCTGATAAACAATTAATCTTTTCAATTTTTACCTGGGCGGGGCATTTAAATTCTATGTTAAATCCATTAATTTATTCTCGGTTTAGTCGAGATTTCCGTAAAGCATTTAAACAAATTTTAATCTGTCAAAAAGAAAAACCATCTAGAAGTGTTATAAAAAGTCCACTTACAATAATGTTTGCACAATTAGTTACAGTATCAACATTATCTGATGACAAAGAAATTATAATGCCAATAAATCAACGACTAAACCAAGAATTGAAGACGTCTTTTACATAATTTTTAATATATTATTATATTTTTTAATAAAAAAGATTTTCTATATGTTTGAATATGCTTAACAGATATTCTAAATATGTAATGTATTAAAATAATAAAAAACCTATTTATTTGTTATAAATAAAACAATTAAATTTACAACAAAGATATTTTGTTTGTTTATACATATAGATGTTTATAAGTAGAAATGTTTATTGATAAAAAATTAATTTGTAGATGTTTTATATAGTTTTAAAAATTATAATTTGATATATATTTTTTTGTCTATTATATTAAACATAAATTAATGCCTATTTTTACTAACATCATTTGCAAATTTTAACTTGTTTAATAGATACAATTATTACTTACGATTTTGACAATCAAAAGTAAATACTTTAAAAAATTTTTATTTTCTTACATTACCTTGTAATTATATTTACTATAAAATTTTAATGGATTTTGTTGGATAACAAAACAATTTTAATTGAAACGCTTATTTTAATTGAAATATGCGATTTTCACGTCCACTCATCATAATATTATTTGATAAGATTTATTTTTAAGTTGAATTTGTTTTAAGAAACTTAATAATGTACCTGAATAAGTAGATAAAATAGAATGAATAACTTTTAATCTGGTAAGTAATGTGTTAATATTTAACTTATAGTAAAAAGATATTATAACTATTTCAACTTTTCCTTACTATCTACCAATCATAGAAGACGATTTTTATTGTAAAATTATAGCTAAAAGTATTTGACAATGTAAATACTTATTATCTTTTAACACCTATATCTGTAGTTTGCACAGATTTACCAATCTTATTCATTTTCATATATATTATGTTAAATTGAAAAAAAGCGTAAAGGGTATAGTTTACTGTTATTAAAAATACTTTCTTTGATCATTGTATAAGATAGTAATTGTAATGTCCTCTTGAAATGTGTAAGAAGCATTTCTCGTTTAAACAATACACAATTAAAGGTTAATAGTGTTGTATTTCTATTCTTACAAGTACCAGTCTAATCGCCTAAATTGTAGATATAGGTGTGGCTATTTTTTTGTTTTACAAAAATTTAATATTCATTAAATCTTCTAAACTCACCACAAAAGTTATCTTTTTTTATTATTAATTTTTCTTTTATATTCATAATTACCATTAATTTGCCAATAAGTTAACAGTAATTTATAGTAAATTTATATAACTTTTCATTATATTATTAATATGGCAACAATTAATAGTAGACCTATTGACAAAACAGGAAGCATTTCACCTTCTGAATGTCTTGATACTAATAAAAAATCAAAACCAGTTGGAATTGGTACAAAACCTAAGGCAAGTATAAAATAATATAAAAAAGATTTTTTAATTAAATTTTTTTAGGTAGCAACACCACATGTTGTTGCAAAAATTGAACAATATAAAATGGAGAACCCAACAATTTTTGCATGGGAGATTAGAGAAAAACTAATCGCTGAAAAAGTATGCTCACAACCACCAAGTGTTAGTTCAATAAATAGAATATTAAGAACACGGGCATCAGAAAGAGCCGCTGAGGAGCTAGCAATAATGTTATCCCAAAGGACGCAAGGATTTTTAACTGAAGATGGAAGTCAACTCTCAACATTTCCATTAGCACAAATGTTACCACATAACAATTCATTAATAAATATGAATTTATTAAATAATATCCATAATAGAACAAATACAGTACCATTATTTAATTATACACCTTCAATTATAAATACACCAATACCATCTATAAATTTACTATCAAATCCGTTAAGAGATCTATGTTTACAATCAACATTCACAAATAATATAAATCCTACAAATTTATTAATACAAAATCCAAGTCAAATTTTTTTTAACAATAAATCAACAACATCTTTAGCAAATATTTCACAAGGTTTGACGCAAAATAAGAAAAATAATATGAATGATAAAGATTTTAAAATTTCACCTGATACCTTGGCTTTGTCATCAAAAACTCCAGAAGGATATTGTAAAAAACAAAATACTTTACAATTTAATATGGAAGAACTCAAATTCCTTGAGAATGAATTTTTAAGAAATCCATATGCTACTAATAGTACACTTAAAAAACTTTCTAAACAACTTGGTGTGGAGGAATCTAAAATATCTATATGGTTTTCAAATAGAAGAAGTAAAAGTAAAAAAAACGATAGTAATTTTTGTAAGGATGACTCTGTTATTGAGAATGTTTTGTCAATTCATAAAAGAAAAATAATGTCTGATGATAATAATGTTGAAGTGTCAAAAGAGAAGAAAATAAAAAAAGAAGTTATATTTAAACCGTATGAATAAAAGAATGACATATCAATTGTTTTTAAAACAATTATTTAATCATGAGTCATTATTTTACATCCCTAATAAATATTTTTTTAACAATTCGTAACCAACTCTTTTTTTTCTTGTCTATCTTACAGTATCTACCAAAATAACAATAGAATTATTTGTCATATTAACATATAAAAAAGTGAATTCCTGCTTATCCATTACAATTAAAGATTGTCGGTAAGGTATCTTGTAAAATGAAGAAATTCAATATATTATAAACATGTCTTTTCATTTAGCATACTTAACTTTTTATCAGAACTCATAAGAGAAACCTAATTTGTCAAGTGTATTTGTCAAAATATTAAGATTAACAATCTCTCGAAGAGTCTTGTCTGTATCTATTATAATAATAATACTCTGCCGATTCTTTTGTGTTGATAGGAAGCTATAACAATTTCACCGACAATTTTAATTGCAATGTGATACATGACTGTGTGAAATAAGGTACTTTAAAGTTGATGTGAATATACTTCAAGTTATAAGATGTGCTACTATTTTTATGTATCTTATTACTAGTAAAATAACAAATTTGAATATTTGTAAAATAGTAAAACAAAACATTTTCCATATTAAAGCAAATGGATTAAATAGTTAATTTCTAAGTTAAACAAATAAAAAATAAAAAAAGAATAGTAAAAATTGATATTTTTATATATTCATTAACAAAAATTGTGTTTACTTGTAATTTTATTGTATTCATATGACTAAACTCTTTGCAATACTGTATATTCAAAAGATAAAAATTTTACATAGTTTTATACATAATCTTATTTTCGCAAAATTAGAATTAAAAAAAATAACTTTTTTAATATAATTATAATAATCTTTAATTATCTTTATTTCTAAAGCGGTATTCTTTAATGTTTGCTTTCAAAAAGGGTCAAGATTATTGTTATGCAAAGTATTTCTAATTGTGTAGTATTGAATACAGGTTGATTATATGCTAAATATATATCAATAGAATGCTTTTAGAAATTCAAAAAAGTTAAGTATGCTTAACAAGATGTTAACACGTTAAAAGTCTTTGAGTTAAACAAAAAACATACGTAGATAATCTCTAATAATTTATACATATTAAGATGGTATTGTTTGATTTTAATAAGCTTACATCTTAATATATTTCAAAAGGTTTTTGATGTTGTCTTAAAAATTTTAATTCACACAAACGAAATGACCTTTATTTTTAGAAATAACATTTAAAAATAAAATGTTAATTAGGAATTGAGCATAAGAAATTTTAAATAAATACCATTGCAACAACATTCTACATGTAATTTTTTTTATAGATATGATATTAAAAATATTTTATTTCAAAGGTTGTTATGGAAATAATGAAGATAAAATTAATAATTTACTTTATAGTTATTATTAGTTGTTATAATTTTCTTAATTATGAAAAGTAAATACTTTTAAAAAAAAGTTTGCTGAAGAGAGTATAATATTTGCTACCTAACTAACCTTTTATTCTTTACCAAAGGTAATTATTCATATGCTAATTTTTTAAAATTAAAAATTTTAATGAGTTTACACAATTTTCCTGTAAATTTTTTAATAACATTTCAACAGAACGTGGGAAAATAATTTATTATTTTATAAATAAAGCAATTATAAAATATTTTATTAAACCACGAATAATGTTTTTTTTAGTTGAATTGTAGTAAATAATTATTCATCTAAGTGATAATTCATAAAATAACAATTTTCAATTGTATACTACCTAACATTATGAATAATGGGCTCCTGTATCTCATGCATTAAATTTCTTTTTAGTAAAGATTCTGATGTAAGAATTAATGGTAAGGATTTATAATTACTTAATTAACAATAATTTCTAATTTTTAAAGTTATTGAACCAACCACTATTATAAATGGAGAACAAATACCATCCACTCCAAATATTCCACCACCAGCCTACTCGAACAATATGGGCCCTACTTTGAAAGTCCCAACACAAAAGCACAATTTAAGAATATGAAATTTAATATTACATATATTATCAAAATAATGACATTTTTAGTAAATTTTTTTAATTATTATTATATAAAATTCTTTGTTTACAATATTATTTTCAAATATTTTATTATTCGTTTAGACACTTGATAATGTGTTGAATTATAACCTATATAATATTTTATTTATAGCGAAAAAATGCAAATAATACCATTTTGAATGTATAAAACAAATTTTGATTATTTTCACATTTAAAATAGTATTTTTTTCTTTCATTTAAAACATAACCATTATTAATTTTAAATATAAATTTATGATAAAATTGTTGCAGGCATAAGTAAATAAAAGAAATTGTTTAGCAATATTAAGCTTCTGAGAAAAAGTGGTCAAAATATTTTAGCTTATGTATGTATTTATTTTTTTGAGATTACTTCTTTTTTGTCATCATTTTACAAAATTCTAAAAAAAAAGTAATATGTTAAGAAAAATATAAATTTACCATCAAAATTAATTTTACCATCTTGATTAGCATCAACATGTTTATATATTTGTTTAATATCTTGATCAGATAAATTATGTCCCATCTTTTGGAAAGCAGTTCTTAATTCAGATCTTGTAATATAACTATCACCATCAACATCTAACTCATCAAAGACTGCTTTTAAAGAAAGTGACAATGGATTTGCGTGTGCGATTAATAAAAATTCTTCGAAATCAATATTTCCATCTTGATCCTTATCGGCAGCATTAAACATTGCTGTAAGTTCCTCATTTGTTGGAGCTTGTCCCATTTTTGTCATCACTTGATTTAACTCATCTTTCTGAATAAATCCATCACCATTTAAGTCAAATTCTTTGAAAATTGCCTTAAGATCATCATCCTTAATTTCAGCAACGTTTCGAAGTTTTGAATCCGGATTTCCGACATTTTTTGCTCCTGATTTCTTTGCTAAACAATTTCCCATTTTAATTAGCTTTATTGTTCGAAATGTCTAAAGAAAAGGAACATTCATAGTAGGTATTGAAATATTATATGTAATAATTTTGTTATTTACAAATAAATAGTATAATTACAACAAATATTATAGATTAATTAACTAGAGTTTTTTGGAGTACTTATATAAAAATGACAATCATATAAAAAAGACAATACTTACATTTTCTATTAAAATTCTTATTTACTTTATTATGATAACTATTTTTAGTGTATGCTTAAAATGTGTGAAAAACTTGTTTTTATATAATATTATTAAATTATTGGAATGTCAAATGTAATCGCTTGTCAACTATTAAAATAACCAATTCAACTATTAATAAATAAAGAGTGATTTTTATAATTATAGGATGGGGTACACGATGAAAAAATAAGTTATAATTTGGTAAAACATTACAATTAAAGAATTATTTAATAAAAATAACAAAATAATAAAATTATGAAAAGCAGGATATGTTAATAATTTAAAAAAGCGCATTATATTATTTATCAAAAGTAAAATTTAACAAGATAATATTGATATATCATCAACAAAAGTTTATGCCATCTGAATTTTATTAGTTATTAAATGTTGTAATAGAGTTAATATATATTTTGAAACTTAAATATGCACATATGTAATATCAATAAGCTATTGTTAAAAAATATTCATTTAAGTTTTTTATCTCTTTTAATAGGATTGTTGGGACGGTTGTTTAAATTGTTGAATTTAAATTATTGTAAGATTATATCAGGCATTATATCTAAACAGTATGTATGAAATGGAAAAAATTTTTAAAATGCATTGCACAATTTTAATTTTAATATAGTATGCAAGTACTTTGTTTTAAAATTAACAAAATTATTTTAAATTGAAGTGAATAATAAAAATTAGCAATAAATAATATTAATTTTACAAGCAAATATACATCATGATAATATGACGTCTGGGCATCAATTTATACTTAATCAAAAAAAATTTTTTTCTTTTAAATTTAAAAAAAACAAATTAAACATAAGATCAGTTGATTTGAAGATCAAAAATATTTCAATTATCATACAGGAACGTTAAAAAATTAGTAAAAATAATTTCCAATTAGTGAAAATTAGGAAAAAATTAACTATAAAAATAAAATGCCATCTGTTATGATACGTAAATAAAAGTTGCTTACAAATGAGAAAAATGTGAAAAAAGTGAATACATATTAAATACAAAATAATTTACCAGAATCTATTATTTCGATAACTTTTTAAATTAGCAATCATTCTTAAAAGATATTAATAAAAAATGGAATAAAAAATAGAGAACTTTCAATAAATTATAAATTGCGTATCCACAAAAAGTATAAAATAACATTATTTTTTCAACAATATGTAAATCAAATTCTATTAACTTTTAAATAAGTAATGATTAGCAATAAAAAAAGTTGTAAACAAATGATAATTTTTTCTAAAATTTTGCTCTAACAAAAACTAAATTTTATAAATATTGAAGATTAAAAAATCAAAATGAATTTTAAATTATGTACAACATGGATAATTCACAAACTACAAAAATGTTATTTTATTTAAGTTTATTATATAAAATTGTTTGGTAAAATAAAAGAAATATATCTTAAAGCAAAAATATTTAATGTCATCTATGAAAAAGCTTTTCTATAAATTATTTTATTACGCTACTAAAAATATTTAAATGATTCTTTTTAAAACTTTAAATACATCTTTTTAAAGAACGGAACTATAAAAATTTTGGAAATTATATATATGCGACTTTTAAAATCAAATGTTTTCTATAATGATAGAATATTTTATAAATTAATTTATTAATTGCATCATATTAGAAAACTATTATTCCAATATCATTATATAAATATGTCTTATATAATTTATCCTAATTTTTAAATTGTCAAATTTTCAAATTTTTTAATGAACATTCTTATAGATAGAAAAATTAGATCTTCATTTAAACTGAAGGTTATAAAATTTTCGGTAAAATACATTCTTTTTTGCCTTTTACAACAAAATAAATTTTCGATACTTATTAAAATGTGACTACCGATGAAGAAAATTAAATAATAATTATAAGAATTTTGAAATATTATATAAATAAATATAGATTATATATTAGAATTCTTATACATTAGATATAAAATAATTTTTTGTTTTGATTTTATATCAATATATGTATAATTAATAATCATTTTTATAAGAAATAAAATATTATCTTAAAATTTCTTAATGTTAATTTTGAATGGTTGATCAGAAAAAAATATAAATGTTATTAATAATGTAGAAGTTTATTTTAATATTGTATATAAACGACTGCGTGTAATACTATAACATACATATCTTAACTGGTTTTGGAATGAACTTTAATATTAATATCATTTTGTTATTATTTCATGATTCTCTTATTAAATAGCTACAAATAAGTATGTACAATATAAAGGAATGTCTTTTGAAGCGAACAAAAATTATTAAAAAGTTACATACACTTGATTTATCAACTGATATAGAAGTTGAAAATTAATAATACGTATTCATAAAATATATTTAATAATCAATGTTATCTTAATTTATCAATTAAAATTAATAAAAAATATAACGATATAATATATAATGTAATTTTTATTAGAATAGTTAAAATTATAGTCCTTATACACACCTAAAACGTACAAAATACAAAATTTTTGCAACAATCATTGAAATTGATTGTGAACGAAAATTTTTGTAAACATCTACCTTCAGTGTTTGCACACAAGATTAGAAAGATTGATATTAGATTTAATAAGTTATATATAGACATGTCTATTACATTAGAAAATAATATATTTAAGAATAATTGAACCATATAAAGTTTAATCTATAATAATATATATATGTATAAATATATGCCTCATATCATAACAAAATTATTACCTTAGATTTTACATTTTTCACCTACAATTAAACATACAATCCAAGAATAAATAACTTTTATAATTCTCTTTTAAAAAGTCGAAAGAATTACTAAACTTTTGTGATTTTGCATAAACTTTCTCAAAACTTTTTAATTTAAGTTTTAGAATGCCATCAAAAAAAATTTCACAAAAAATTGGTTGATCAAATCGTTATATAAAATTACATTAGATTATTTATATGTAATTGAAGTTTCTGTTTTAATTAAAAACTAGATATTTAAAATATTGTTATTTTAAATACTGGTTTGTTTTTTTTAAAAACTTTACTTAAATTCACAAAAAAATCATATGTCTACAAAATTCATACACTGGTAATTTTTTATATATATTATTATTAAAAAACATTTTATTATTAATATTAAAATTTTTGTTACCATATTTATTAAATATATTGTTATATGCTATATGTATTGGAATAAAATATTTAACAATAGAAAAATTATTTCGACTAAAATAAGCGTTAAGTGGATTTTTTTTAAATTGTTATTTATTTATTTCAGGTTAAAAAAATGTGCAAAATTTTTGTTCATTTATGATACATCAATAATCATAAAATAATAATTGCTATTTTTAATAGATTTTTTTTTTAATTTCGTACTTAAAAATTCTTATTATTATCCTTAATTCTATCCCTATAATTTTTGATATGAGTTGAATAAAGTAGTAAAAATAACTTAAAAGATATATAAGAATTAACTAATCTTTGGAGGAAGATGCAATTTACAAATAATAATTTCATACACCCACAGTGTTACACTACTATTATTTCTTTAAATGCCTGTTTAACAATATGTTTTTAAATATAAAATTAATTATTATATGTTTTAAAATAAAATTTCAGCAGTAAAAAAAAGTATAAATAAAATTTTATCTTTATTATGATTTTCAATATTGGTAAACAAAAGTTTATCTGTGAATATACTTTTGAGATGTTTATGTATACAATTCACATTTATAAAAGATATTTTATTGTAGTCAAAAGATTCCATCAAATAATGGAACGAAAAATGATAAAAATATTTGATTGATGATTACCTTTGATTTTATTTGGAAGTACTTTATAAAAAGGTACCTATAAATCATTTTAAAATCTAATAAAAAATACAAACAAATTAGTATCATATAAGTAGATAAAGAATTTTTTTTCAGAATTACTTCACCATATATTTTCAAAATAAATTTAATATCAATCAATTATTCATTTTAACATTTTCTGTAGGCGTTGAATTCCTTTATAACAAAACAAAAGACTATTAAAAAATAACAAAATTTAATAACATTTTATTAATGTCTTTTGATAATTTTAATAACTTTTTTCATCTTAAAAAAATATGAATAATATGTATATTCATCAATTGATTAAATAGTAAATTTCTTTCATTGTACTTTTTTTAAATCACATATAAAACTTAAAGTAAAAATGTTTATAGATTAAAACTTTAATCAACAAGAAATATAATTATATAAGAATGATCTATTAGTTTAAGTTAATACAAGTGCTTTACATTTAATATGTTTTTCTTTTTTAATAAATTTTAATGCCTAATTTTCATTCCATCAATCTGATTCTCTTCTAATATTAAATCTTAACAAATAAAAAGAACTATTGATAGCAACATATTTAAAAAGTCAAATATCCTGTGCCATTTAGTAAGAGAGAATAGAAAATATTATTCTATCGAAATATATTTTATTTTGTTGATTTCCAGTTATTTTCATAAAACTTTATCATTCTATGACACTTTAACTAGTGTTTAAGTTACTCTAGCCAACAAAACTTTGTATGTCTAAAATAACCTCACTTAATTAACAGAAGAAATTAAATATAAATATATATTTATAATAGATCCTCCGGCATTCATAACTTCAACACACTTGTGTTTCTCACTATTTTTATTATCATTGATGATATATGCCAGTTGCGTAGTGTGTCGTTTTTGATCACAACATATACATCAAAATTTTTGCCAGATCTTATATATCAAAAGCCATGTGTAATTGTATTTATTATTCTCCCCCACGTCTATGTATGCTTTCTCTGATAATTCACTTCTAACATACTTTAAATATAAATGACAACAACCACACACATTTAGAAAAATAAATTAACCATCCTCTTCAATATTCCTTCATTCTTCAAATCCATCCCTCTTATATTGTTCAGTGATGGCAAAATAAATTATCTTACATTTTAAAGAATTCTTTTATATATATCGCTTCTCAATTTTTGCATATATCAGTATTTTAATATCTAACAATAATATCAATGATTATATAGGTACCTATTCATTTTATTATTAGCAGTTAAACAATTTATAGCATATAACTTTTTGAAAAATAATATTATATTTTAAAATATACAAATATTTTGTCGATTGCTAATAGAATATTTCTTAAAAAGGTTTTTTATAAATTATTTTTATATATATACATCTTTTTTTAATCTTTGTTTTATAAATTAATATAATTGAGTTATTTATTTTTCATTTAAATTTTAAAAATATAATAAAAATATTTTTTAATATTTAAGATCCTTTGAAACTATGTCTGACGATCGGTATCCAGAAGATAATGAGTACATCCGTTATGGAGGATGTCAAGGCGATGACACCGATGAAGTAAGAAACTTTTACTAAAATTCAATAAATTTATAATTCGTTTTTAGGAATCTGCTCGCAAGAATGAGGAACGCGAACGCAAGAAGGCTGAAGTTAGAAAGCGTCTTGAAGAAGCTGGAAACAAGAAAAAGTCCAAAAAAGGTTTCTTGACTCCAGAAAGAAAGAAGAAGCTTCGTGTATGTTTATATTAATAATAAGCAAATATAGTTCTTATTATTTAATTTAGAAATTGCTCATGATGAAAGCCGCTGAGGACCTTAAACAACAACAATTGTTAAAGGAACAAGAAAGACAAAAAATTCTTTCTGAACGTACTATGCCACTTCCAGCCATTGATGGAGTCGATGATCATGGAAAACTTGAACAAATTTACAATGACATCTTTAGTCGTCTCGTTCAATTAGAAGAGCAAAAGTATGATATCAATCAACTTGTTCTTGCGAAAGATCAAGAAATTAATGAACTTACAATTGCTGTAAATGATCTTCGTGGTAAATTTGTTAAGCCTGTTTTAAAGAAAGTTTCAAAATATGACAATAAATTCAAAAAAATGGCTGCAACTAAGGAAGATAAACAAGATTTCCGTGCTAATCTTAAGGTTGTTAAAAAGGAAACTGTTATTGATGACTTAGTCGCTAAGAAAAAATTCGACAAACCAGACTGGTCAAAGAAAGGAGGTGCTGATGGTGAAGCAAAAGAAGAGAAAGCTCCAAAGGAGGAGACTCAAGCTGCTGATGAAGAAGCTCCACCAGCTGATGAAGAAGTTGTTGAAGAAGTTGAAGAAGCTGAGGAAGAAGAAGAAGAGGAAGAAGAATAGATCAGCTTATAATGAGTAAAACAGATCATTTTCATCTTCTCGCAATATATCACCATTGATAAAATAATATTAAAAATGTTTAAATGCATTCAACAAGAAAGTTTTTATTAAAGTTTTATATTAGTTAAACCACACATTCGAAAAGCATTAACTGGTTACTACATTTTTTTAAAATTATTGCTTTATTAACATTTATGTGATATATATGTAATTGATCTGTTTTATATAACAATTTATTTTTAATTTACTGTCGCGAGTTATTTAATTTTATACAATATATTGCTAATTTCAAGTACTTTTCAATGGTGATATTAGTAAAAAATAATGTATAAATATCATTAAAATATATTTTTTATTGAGAAAGGAAAAAAATAATTATTAAGATGTATTCCTTATAATAGATATTAGAAAATTATTATGAATAATGTTGGCATTTTTGCGTTTTTCAAATTATAATTATCTGCTCAATAATTTTTCGTCGCCATAACCTTCTGGCCAATAGAATTGGTCCTCATATGGCCATCCTTTCTTGATTTGATCCATTAAGAATTTCTGGACAATTGCTCTTTTATTGTTATTAGTATCCTCTTGTCCAACTTTTTGGTATCCTCCCATATAATGTGGTTCAAGTTTAATAGCATCATAGGTTGTTTTTGTTGGTCCAGATGAGTGAATTTTTGATCTTACAGTTGGTAAAGACACCATCTCTTTTTTATTATTTTCTTTAAAATTTTCATAATTAATTATTGATTTTAATGGAACAGTAACTGTATTTGATACTAACTTAATTTTTTTGGGTACAAATGTTGTAGTTTCAATAATAGTTACTGTTTTCTCTTCATCTTCATTTAATTTTTCTGTTTTAACAATTAAAGGTTTATTTTCAATAATTGGTAGTGTTGTTGTTTCAACTTTTTTAGTTGTACTTACAATTATCTTTAATACGTTTATTTTGTTTTCTCTATCCTTTGGCATCTCATTTTTTTCTTCGTTTGAAGATTCATATATTTTAATAATATTTGGATTTGTTTCCTCACTCTCATCATCTTCATCAGCATCACCAGCACTTCCAAGATTTTCACAACAAATTGATACCTTTCCAACAGGTAAACATTCTTCACTTGGATTTGAGCATGGTTTTAATTTATCACAAATAGTAGGTAAACTTTCATCATTTAACACGGTTAAAAATGGATGTGGACAATCAAGGGTATTTAAATCGATTTCAATAACTTTTTTTTCTTTCTTTTTTGATGTAACACGGTAATTTGTTGGTTTAATTTTTTGTGTACCACTACAACAATAGCCATTATGACACTGTGAATTTAACCCATTACAATCAGTATTTCTTTTACAGTTTATTAATTGACTATTTTCATTAAGTTGTGTGAATGAATTTTCAGGGCATTCAAAATTTTCTAATGGAATAGTTTTCTTTCTTGAATTTTTACCTTCTGGACAACAAATATAATTGAATCCAGAAAAGAAGCAATAATGATTGTCTCCACATGTATGGGTGCTGTAATCACCCGGTAAACATTGTACATAATCATCATTTTGATCTTTTTTAGCATGACCTACCGGACAATGGTATCGATAGTCTAAAAATAGAAAATTAATATTATTTTGACTGTGTCATTTAATATACCTTCAGCAGCTGACAAGAAAATGGAGCTATAAGTAATTAATAGTAAAAACAAAACAAATAATTTTTTTAACATAAGATTATGGCTCATAATTGTAAGTAAAGTTATAAAATTTTCAAAAATAAATAAATTAGAAGATAGATAAAATAATAGAAAATAGATAGTTTTACTTACAAATATCCATCTATGATTTGATAAATGTGGGTCATTCAAAATTAATTAAGACGTCCTATTTCAATTGTTAATTTAGAAATGGTTTTTAAAACTTTCTATACTTGTACCTTAAAAGAATTACTTGTTTGTAATATCATATCTTCCTATAAAAATGAGTTCTTCTAATTAACGGGAAATTTTATATCTCATATAATAAATCTTTTTCTATATAATAATATCAATATATGAAGATATTTATCAATTTACTGATCCATAAAATATCTTATTCTATAAAATATTGATATATTGAAGGAAATGAAATTTATTGTTCTGTTATAAGAATAATACATCAATTATCAATTGGAATGAAGTTAAATATTGAAATTACATCCTTTCAAAAAATTATTTTATAAATTTCGAATGTATATAAATTGTTGACTTTTTTTCCAACAACTTTTAGTTATTTAAGAGCGTTTGAAAATTCCGTAAACTTTATTGGAAATTATATTTTATAATATGAAAAATATGTATGTTTAATTTTCTAACTAGATAAACACTAAGTACATAAAAATTATTTTAGATAAACATAGACCTATATCAAAACTAAAAAAACTTGTTTAAAAAATACAAATGAAAATTTATCAAATTTTTATAATTTAATTATTATATAACATTAAAAATAAAATAATTTTTTATGGAATAAGAATTTTTGATTTTACCAAAGGAATATCATCACAATATTTAAAATAAATAAAAGTGAAATTTTATTTTAGTTAAGTATTTAAGATGTTATTTTTATCATTAACAAATATAAATTAACATTATTTAATTAAAAAAACAAAAATTTTCTTGAAAAGTCCGATTTTTACGTTACAGTATTATATATATCAAATTTTAAAAATAAATTTTTTAGGAATTATCAAATCAATCAACTTATAAAATTTATTCCTTATATTTCTATCAGTTTAAATAATTTAACTTTAACCAAATAAGCAGTTTTTTAAGTTAATCTTTTTTTAAGTATTTTTTAAAATTATATCATACTTAATCACATATTAATAATAAATAGTTTTTTCATCCGTTTAAATTATTTTACTTTAAATATATACATCTTAAAAACAATTGGCAAAGTATGTAATTAAAACAATACTTATTATTTGTTTAATAATAAAAAGAATAATAATTTAAACTTATGTTATTTGCTTCAAAAAAATAAACCTTTTCTGATGTTTTTTCTTTTTATTTTCGGAATTTTAATGGCATATATTATGCTATTTTCAAATACCATACTAGCAATAGATTTATTGGAAATATTTGTGCCACACTTGTGAATTGTAATTACATTATATTTTCCATAAAGAAAATTATTATTTATCGTTATTAAATAATTATTTTATTAATAGTAACATGGTATAAATGTTTTAAAAATTAATATTTAGAAATAGAAAGACATCTGTTGTTATATAAAATATAATAAAGCATCGAAATAATATGTAACATATAATATTAAATTACATGTATTTCTTAAGTTGTTTTTGATTTTTTATTTCTCATTAAATAACAATGTAATATTGAAAATGTTAATGACATAGGAATATTTCGAAAAACTGTTATATTGATATTTAGATCAAAATATTATCTCAAGATAATAATATTTTTTTTTATTTTCGTAATATTTTTAATGATTCATTATGTATGTTAGAAAATGTGTGAGGGTAATTTTGCACTATATAAACAACTTTGCTATGTATTTTGAAAAATTTTTTGCTTTCTCCTCTGTTACTTTATTATTAACTAAATCACATTGTTAAACTAAAAATTTTGCATCTTTTTCAATTTCTAACAAACAGCCTACACTTAATAAAATTTTAGGTAATAAGTGATGCCGGAATGACATTTGTTTATTACTCAGCATATATATAACAATGTACCAAGTAAATAATCTCAAGGTAGTTTTATAATCATTATGTATTTTATAAATGAAAATTAAATAATATATGATTTGATTTATGTTGACTGATAAGTTTTCTTATAAAACACCTAGTGAAGATTACAAATGTGATTAAGTTTTAAGTAACTCATGTATTAAGCATATTTTGTTTAAGGTTGTCATTTTTCTAATATAATTTAATTGCTTTTATTTAACATACATTATCTTCAATCAAATTTTTTGATGTAATCTTAAATTACTTTTTATTATCATTTATTTTTCCATTTGCCAAATTTAAGTTTATATCCAGCAAAATCAAAACTTTTCGTCATACTTTTTCCTTAATGAACAAAATATTTTAAAAAAAATATTGAAAATTTTATTTATGTAATTTATTGTAACGAAGATATAACACGTTTGATTTATTTTATCGGCAAATACGTTGTATAAGAAATGTTAGATACAAAATTTAGTATTATTACATTTATCAAATTACGCATAATGTTTATTAGCCTTTTTTCGATTTTAAGATCATCATAAAATTTTTAAATTCTACAAATGTAAAATAGTCCATAAAATAAGAATTTTTAATTAGAATATAATAAATGATTGTTTAAAATGTGTAAAATTTTCTATATTATTTATTTGTACTACATTTTAAAAGTTAAATGCCATTCTTTTATTTATAAATAAATTATTTATTATTATAGTTACATATAATAAATTATTCATTATTATAAAAATTAAAATTTTTGATATTTTATAAAAAAAATTAGTCTATTTTCATTATTGAAGAAACTAATGATATTTATTATGTTCTTTATATTTCTTACTATATTGTTTAAAATGTTCATAGTTAATAAAATTAATTCTTATATTTTATAGTTGTCCAATAAACATAGTTAATTTTTAATATGTAATATAAACTATTTAATATAAAAAGTTTGTATACATTTCAAATATTTTATTTCATTTTTTTACGATAAAGCAGATTGTGTGATTTACTAAGAAAAATTACTATATATTTAATGATAAAACAACTGTGTTATTTCATATCATAATGTTTCAAACATTTTTACAACTAATCATAGCATTTAGTATAATTTATCATTGTATTAAAATAAATACTTTAAGTTTATCAATAATAAATATACTAGGAGACTTCGTGAGTGTCTAATGTTAATATAATTTTAAATTTTTGAACACTAGTTCTTCTTAAAACATTACAAAATTGCCAAAATCTTTTTTAAAGTTAATTATATTGCTTTCCACTATATTAACAACTTTCCTAAAGATTTATACATAACATATCTTTACATCATTCAAATGTATACGAATCAACTTACTATGATACTAACAATTTTATTATAATGGCACAAATTAAATACACTTATAAAAATCCTATTAATCCTTTAATTATCAATTTTATATACATTATTATAAGTAAAGTAATTTGTTTAGGTAAACATTTTAAAGTTATAGTTGTACTAGTAATTATTATATTTCTTATATACCTACAGCTAAAATTATATATTATAATAAATTTTCTTATCATTTTTTTGACTAATAAAGATTTTTGCATTTATTTTATAATTTAATTATTAATTTAAATTGAATAAATTTTTTATTTTTTTTAGATACAAAATGTACTTCATTTTTAAAATATTTTTATTCTTATTACTCACTATAATAACTGATAAAACATCAGCTATTCTAAAACAAGATGCACTTGGACAAAACTTAATTGTACTTTTAATAGATGGATATGGAAATAATTTGTTTAATAAAACAAATTCAAAACTTTCATTAGGAATACAAACTTTATTAGAGAATGGTGTTCAGGCAGACTATTTAAAACCAATCTTTCCAACATGGTCCTATCCAACATGGACTTCCTTATCAACTGGATTATATTCTGAAAATCACCATATGTCTAGTGACTTTATGTATGATGAAGAAAATGAAATGTTATTTCAAAGAGATGAGGGAGAAAATGATACAGATTATAGATGGTTTATTGATGAACCTGATCCTATTTGGTATACTGCTGGAAAGGCAAATGTTAACGTCCACTGTTATTGGTTTTCCACATGTCATGTAAGTTTAAAAATTTATAATAAATTAATTAAAAGTTTAGAGGGCTCATGGCGATCAAATAGTAAGAGTTGATAAGAAACGTCGCCATAGTTTTAAAAATAAAAACGACACCAATCTCCTAGCTGAAATTCCATCACTAATGCGTCATATAAAAAAATTCCAACCATACCGTCAACAGGTAGTATTTTTATTTAATTTAATTTAACATTTTAATATATTATAGTTAGCTTTGATGAGATTTAATGGTGTAGCAAATGCTTTACAAAATTATGGTGAAAATAGTCATGAATTCAATCAAGCTTTATCAGCAGCAGATGTAACTATAAGAAAAATTCAAGAAGAGCTTGAAGCAAAAAATTTATTTGAAACGACAAATTTTATCGTTTTATCAGGTCACGGTTATATGCCATTTGATGAAGAGGAACAATTTTATCTTGATGAGTGTTTAGAAGATTTTTCAAGAGTTAAGAGAGTTGTTAATTCACTATCAATGATGCTTGTTTACCCTCAAGAAGGAGAAGAAGATACAGTTTTCTTTGAATTAAAAGTATGTGATCAATGGGCTCCAATGGGTGATTATGAAGGCGATGAACAACCATTAGTTCGTGTTTACAGGCATAATGAAGTTCCTGATAGATATCATTGGAAAAATGGAAGACATATGGCTCCAATTGTCATTATGACTAAGCCTGGAACTATTTTATTAACTGTAAGCATATTATTATTAAAATTCATATTTGTAATCTTTTTTTCTAGAGACAAATACCATCAACAGATGTTTCAGAAGCATTAGGAAGAGAAGTTAAAGAAATTTCTGGTTGGGACAATGAAGCATCTGATATGCTTGGAATATTTATGGCTAGAGGTCCAGCATTTAAATCTAATTATAAAACTGGACCTGTTGATCTTGTTGATGTTTATCCGCTTATGTTAGGAGTTCTGGGTCTTCAAGCACCACATCAAAATAATGGATCATGGAGTAATGTTATTGATATGATTTCAGATGATTGGGAAAGTAAAACAGCACGTGATCCAAATTATAATTCATCTCCTTCTTTATTTGTATCATCATTAGTACTTATCCCATTATTTTCTACCCTTCAATGTATTGTGAGGGAACATTAAAATGAACAGGCTTAAAAAAACTGTTCTATGATTTTCATATCAGATAATGCTTTTATGTTTATTTGTATATCGCAAATAATTTTTTAACACTACTCCAAAAATTGGATGATATCATTTTCTTTTTGGTTTTCTTTACGTTTTTTGGCGTAAAACAAATTTCCATGACATTTGGAAATTATCATTCATATTATTAACAAATAACGAATATATATAATTAGATTCATTAACATCTAAAATTTAACCAAAGAAATTAGAATATGTAAAAATGTTTTTTTTAAAAATAATTTGTAAAAAGTAAAAAAATACACAACTGCCATAACATTTTATGCTTCATTACCCGGTATTTTTTTACCCTTGTTTTTACCCATTACATAGTTCTTATTTTAATCTCTTTTTATTATTGATAAGTTAAAAAAGTGTTTTTAATATTTTTGCCATTTCAAATTGTACTATTAATTTTCTTTGTAAGCTTTAATAGACTATTTAGATTAAATTAGAGATTAGTTTTAACATTATGTTATATATTTGTTAATAAACTTATTAGTAGTACGAGTTGTATAATGTTATTCGATATTTTTAATAATAATAAATAATTTAGTTTTTCAAATATTTATGTAGACGTTATTCATATTGATACATGATAATTAAAGTATTCCAAAGAAAATTTTTTTTTTCAAAACCATTAACTGATGCTTTTACGATGTCATAATACAATGCTATTAAAATGTCAGAAAGTTATTTTTAAATATTTAAATAAATATATTATTTGCATTTATTTTTTTTTAAATATTCAATAAAATTTTTAGTTTGCTTGATGGATTATGAGATATTTGCTCCAATAAAATCCATTGAATAATAAAAATAGTAATGGAAATGCAATTCTGGAGTAGACATCTAAATTAAAACTTTTTTTTGAGAAATCCCTAGATAAATCATGGAATATTTCACTTAGTTCAATTGATGTGAGATTTCCCTTTCCTTGAATATCCTCCTCAATTATTGCACTTTGCAAAAATATTCTTTCTTCAATATCCATATTTTCAAGGGGATCATTTATCTCACTAAAATCTATTCCTTTTTTTCCAATAAAGTGATGTTCATCACTTATACCTCCATTTTCATAGTATCGTCTTCTATTTTGTGGACTACAAGAATTTCCTAATCTTTTCATTAAATAATTTATTGACTCTCTTCGATTTACATTATATAAATTTTGACTATATTTGTGGGGTATAAAGGATACTTTTTCAGAATTAACATGATACGCAGGGAAGTCTCTATTTTCACTCACCCTCCTTTCAATGCTTCCATTTTTTTTCCTCAATTCATCAGTAGCTAACGATTTTTTTCGTTTATCATAATTTTTAGCTGCATCTAAATGTTTTTTGTTGTGATGATCAGCCATAATTTTTGCGTTTTTCTTGAGAACTTGAGACAATTTATCGAATTTCTCACTCCTTCTCACATAATTATTCACAAAAGCATATTGAAGAAGAGTTCCAAAAACAAAAACCATGCATGCACCGAACCAATAATCAACAGCTTTAGCATAAGATACTTGTGGTAAACCAAAACGAATACCATTTGATTGAGTTGTTAATGCTAATAATGTTGAAAAAGCAAGTGATATTCTAGCAGGAACAGCACGTCTAAAAAATATAAGAAGATGTTTAAAATATTTATAATTACCTATCAATCCAAAATGATACCCATGATATAATGACAATTAAAGCAGTTGGAATGAACGTTTGTACGACATGATATCCTATAGATCTTCTTAAGTGGATGTTTAATGTTAGACAATTAAAAGTATCTCTTTTAAAAGAAGTATCGGTTCTAGCATATTTGTATGTACCATTGCAATAACTATTGTTTATTTCAATAATATCAAATTCTGGCAGACCTATTTCATCATTATATAATATAGGATCGTCCTTAAACCATGTTACATTCATTAATTTTGTTATATATGCATATGATAGAACTTTAATTACACAAAATTGATTATCAAATGGATAATCTTTTAATACTAAAGTACAAGCAACATTAAGAGTAATTCTAGTTCCATAAGCAATTGTTCCATGTCGATCAACAAACATGCTAAAATTTGGGACTGTAACTTCATGAAATGATGCAGAACGACTGTTCGAGAAGTATAAGTCAGGACGCCATATTGTTGTAAGTACACTAGGAGAATTTATTAAAATTGTATGATCTAAATTATGTGCTAAAGCTGGATCATTCCAAGACATGTACATGTAAACATCAGCATCGAATGTCTTAAATATAATAATTTTTTTATTAAAAAAAAATTAATTACCATTAATGTTTCTCTAAAATTTCCTAGACTTTCAATATAAAAACCAAGCTTAACATTAACAGGATCACCAAAACGACTTCCAATTTTTCTAGGTGGCTGTTGCATACTATTTAACTTTTGGATTATTTCAGAACTAGCTCTTTTAAAAATTGTAGAAAAATCTCCATATCTTCCATATATTGTGGTATTAAAAGAAAGTAATAAGAAAAAACTAAAACAACTATTTGTAAGATTTTAATTTAGAAACATACATGTTAAGGTTTATATTTGACATATTAACTGCAGCAGTTTTAAATATTTGATATAAATGCTATTATTATACTGCGTTTAAATATGAAATTGAAAAATGGGGTGTGATTGATTGCCTAAGATAATGGTTATTTTAAACCCAATAACTAAAATAATAAGTATAATATGAAAAATATGAAAAAATGATATAGATAGAAGCAAATAAAAAATTTAACAAATGATTGTTACTTTTCTTAATCTTGATATCCCATTAGATTAAGTTGAAATAAGTACAACTATTTATCTGATAAAAAATAGTAAACATTAGAAAGAAAATACATATATTTAGTAGAATTTCTTTTTCCTTTCTTACATTTTTATTAATTTTTTTGTTGTTTGTAAAATTAATTACCTTCTGTACTTCGATGAAAAATTTAATAAAAGTTTTTAAAAAATATCATTCAATTTAAATGCAGAATTTTACTACAATACATGGAATTTATAAAAAAAAATTAAATGCAAGTAGAAGGATTAAATTATGTAAATTAGGCGATATATAAAAGAAGGACTATTAAAAGAATCTATCATGTTGCATAAAAAGAGTTTCAAGACGTTATAAATAGTAACAATTCCCAAAGCCCTTAAAATACTTGTATCATTTACTATATAACTTATTTCTAATCATTTGTTGTAATTTTTTTTCAAATAAATTTTATAAGAGAAATTAAATGTATAGAATTAAGTTTATTTAACTTTGTTAAATAATTTATTTTAAATTAATATGTTAAATTTTATTTAGTAACATCATTTTCTACAATTAAAACAGTTTTATATTGATTCTTACAAATTTTTAAGTATAAATATTTTATGCAATTTATAATAAAAAAAAATTCCCCCTATAAAGATTATAAAACTATAAATATTGCAACTAGAAAATAAATATTATGGTTACAAAATTATTATCTTCCGTCCATACTGGAAAATATATAGAACAAAAAGTTGTTTTTTATGATATTGCATTTACACTTTAGATAATTATTTGGTTCAGAAAAATAACCATAACACCTGTATTTCTTCTTATAATATACTTTTGTGATATTTTATCATCCTTAAATTAGCATCTAATCTAGAGGTTAGTTAAAATTTTTTTCTCTTTAAAAATTATATGTTTTAATTTTTGTTTGTCATAAAAAAAACTAATATGTTGAGTCCAGTTTTTTTTCTTACTATTATAAAATGCATTATTTATGTAATGCTGAAGATATGAAATCAACAAACGAGCTAAAAGAAACACATTCTTTAACAATTGGATATAAATACCTCATTATATCAATCATTTTTTTAATATTATACTTTCCTCCTGCATATGTTATTTCAAAAAAAGAATTTATTTCATGTAGTTGTTACAAAATTATAATGTTTATGTGTGCTACTGATATTCTCGCTATGATATGTGGTATTGGTTCTCAGTTTTGTTAATATTACATATAAGTTATTGGTTATCACCAAAAATACACCTTTTTTTGGATCATTAACAATATCACTATGGGCAGGAAGTTGTTTAAATACCGCTATTTTAGTTATAAATAGATTATTTGATATTTTTAGTGATCGCTTATATGTAATATTATTTAGTGGAAAAAAAACATATTTGTGGCTTTTGTTACCAACATTTTATGTATTGTATTTTTTTTATATTTCATTCTTCATCAGTCTTAAGTATACAAGATAACATATTTCTGTTTGATCCTTTCGTAGACTATACATCCCATAATGCTACAGTAAATTTTACTAATTTAGCTGGAACATCGTTAATTACAAATAATATATATTTTAATTCTTATGGTTATATTAAAGAATATTTACATAGTTAAAATTTACTTCAAAATAAACACATTTGAATCAAGTTCAACAAATGTAAATAGAATAAAATTGTTAAGAAAAGTTCAAGTTAAAGTATTGTCAATTTTGTTTTCTTATTTTTTTATGGCACTCCTTTACGTCATTATACAATATATCTCTCTTCCAAAGAATACAATGAATCTAACACATTTTTGTTACTTTTTATGTCATGGAAGTGGGGGTATAATATGTTTATTTTGTAATCCTTTAATAAAGGAATATTTTTTTAAAGTAATTATAAACGGAAGAAAACAAATTCCATTAAAAGCCACAAAAATTAAAGCAAATATTTAAGTAAGAAAGTTTTAAAAATATGCAAAAATTTATCAGTATTACATTTATAGATAGAAAAAATGTAATATTTGGAACCACTGATCATAATTTTTCTAAAAAATTTTCTTTTATCATAAATTTATATAAACAATATATTATTGAGTTTTTTCATTGAATTATCTTCTTCAAATTTTAATTTATATATTTTTATTTCACACTTTTCCTTAACATATATGCTATAAAATAATTAAAAAAATAAAATAAATAAATTATACTTTTTTGTGTTATTATATAATATAAATGTTGGCTTTATTTTTTAACTACTATATAATGTGAAACAATAAGTTATAATTTAATATTATTTTAATGTTGCGAATTTAATAATTTATTGTTTTTATTACTTAGTACTAGCAAATATTAATTGTATTTTGCAACATTTATAAATAAAAGTAATATGTATTTAAAAATTTTTAAAGCGTTTCTTAGCGAAATAAGATGTATAGATTATTATCAATTCTCATTATGTATGTTTTGCAGTAGTATATGAAAAATAAGGCAAAGAAGATAATCAATGTTGTTATAAAATTTTTTGATTAAAAAATATTAAATTTCAATATTAATAACTAAATTTTAAGAGAAAATAAAATCTGCTGGTTTATAAAATTTGTATGTTGCAAGTAAACATTATACTAAAAAGGTATTATAAATTACAATAAATAAGGAGATTTTGATGAAATTTATCATTTACCATATCATGATTGATTTGCCTATCCCAAAATTACTAAAATTATTTATTTTAGGGAGTTTATTCTTAAGAAACAGCTTGGATATTTTATTGAAGTATATGTTAAAAATTAAGTTAAATATTATTAATTAATTGTAAGTCTTACATGGTCTGTCCCAAAAGTAATAAGAATGAATTCATTACGACCCTCACAAGCATCGGATTAAAAAGGTAAGGATATCGTTTTGTAGAGAAAATTCTCCTCTACAAATTGGTATATATCCCATTTAAATCCAATCACTACAAAAGTTTTTATGCTAAAAAAAGTAGACTCATGTTTTGTACTCTCGTCACGACAAAAAAATCTTCATCTTCACAAACTAAAAATTTTTTAATTTCTTTAACAATGAGCATGCAAAAAAACGTCAAACAGCGTTGAGCATTTGAATTTTGTACAAAACATGAAAAAAATGTTACAGAAACTTTGAAAATTTGAAAGTAAAATATAAAAGAAAAATTTTGTGATCAGTCCAAATTCTTCATGTATACGACTTTTTAGAGCACTCGTCGAAAATAGTCGTACATTTTCTAAATTCTCAAAGTAATTTAATTTTAGATAGTTTTTAATTTCGAAGAGTAGAAAAAAGTTACACGTTGTAAGTTGTGGCTATAGGGAGCAACAGGCAAAGGGGGAATAATTGCCGAACATTAGAACTCTTCAACAGGCAATGATGAGTGACTCAATGTATAATCAATAATTGGCTTGTAGATTTTTTGCCTTTGTCGCTTTGTTTTTATTTTTTGAAAATTTTTTCTTATCTAAAAATATGATATTTTTGAGCGTGACAAGGCTATCAAACATGGGTTCACTTTTTTAAACATAAAAAATTTTTTATTGCTCGGATTTAAATGGAAAGTATACTATTTTGTAGAGGAGAATTTTTTCTACAAAACTGTGTCCTCACCTTTTAAATCCGATGCCTATAGAGTTTGTAATGAACCCATTCTCATTACTTTTGGGACAGACCATGCGTATTGTGTTAATTTATATTTTATAATCTCTATTAGGCGTTAAAGACCAAATAAAAATTTTACTTGCATCATATTTGTCTTCAAATCTTTTAAGAGCATCAATTATAATATTTACATCGATGTTCAGAGAAAATTTATATAAATTTTTTCTATAGATTTTTTTTAAGAAAGTATTAGAATCAGTGAAATATTTTATCATAAAAAAGCCGTTAAATTGGATCAAAACAATTCGAATTTATTTAGAAAATTTTTTTAAATATCTATAACCGCAAATAAATATATAATTAATAGACTTTATAAAAAAGATTACATTGCATATAATTATTTAATTTTTAATTATTTCTATTAAACAAAAAATCTAAAGATCAGTAAATTGAAAGCCTCATTAATGTTAGATTTTATTTTAAGACATAATATAATATTAGGTTGTCTCAAAAGTTCTGTCGTATTTTTTACGAAATTTTTAAATGATTGTAATTTTAATAAAAAATATGTCTAATTTACAATATACTATCGAATATAATCTACAACTAGTCTCCATTTATTAGCCATCTTATCGATTCCAGATGTGAAGATTTCTCATTCTTTTTGAAGAAAGTTCCAAAAAAACCAACATTTGCCTCACCAATTTTAGTGAAGTATCTATCGTCCTACACTGCGCGACAAAAATAATGCACCACTCATATTTTGTATTAAATAAATAATTAGATTTTGTGAATATTTTATAAATAATTATCACTAAGAAAAACAATATTTAAGACATATAAACAGATAATACAAAAATGTTTTAGACACGTATTAAAAAATGATGACTTTTGACGCGACAAAATTTTTGCACCACCTCAATTTTTGTTAGTTAAACTAGCAAAAAAGCTTATTAAAATCTATTTAATAATTAATTTGATCTCCTTTTGCTTCTACGACTTGGAGACATCATGATTTGAAACTTTCAAACAATGATTTTATATAATCTTTGGTATTTTTTTGCCTGAGAAAAAATTGCATTTTCCAGTTCAAACATATTTCTAAACCAATTTTCATATACCGTAGATTGTAGTTTTGACCATAAATTTTCATAAATATTTAAATCCGGTAATCTTGCTTGCCATCGCAAACTTTTAAATGGCTGAGACATCAAAAAATCTCTTGTTTTTTAAGAAGTGTGGACAGAAGCATTGTCTTGTTACCACCAATGCTTTCCTCTTTCATTAGTTCTAATGTTGCTTTTTAAAAATAGGAAGATTTTAGTCTCAAGCAATTTTACATACTCATCAGAATTCATTCTTGATGATGTTTTAGTCAAGTAAAATTTATCCGGATAGACCATACATCCAATACCATTATAGAACCACCTTTTCCTTGTCTTTTTGGTAAATTTAATGTAGCTACATCATTTTTTTGATAGCTACATAAATTATCAGGTCCATCAATGGAAAATTTCTTTTCATAATTAAATATAATGAAGTTTGTTGATATATTCACTTGTCAACATTTTTTTTACAAAATTTTACTCTTTCATTTTTAGCTGGTTTTGATAATAGTATTTTTATTTCAATTTTATCATACGTAAACTCCATTGTCTTTCTTTTTCATAGGATTTTTTTAGAAATACATCAAGATTTAATTCATTTTTTTTTAATTTCTAAGTTAATTAAAAAATTTCTCTTATTTTTTCCCATTTTAACCCTTTTAATTTTTAATTTATCTGATCTATTTAACTTTTCCTGGATGCCTTGCCTTACTTCTGATTTTTCTATTCTTTGTTTTGCTTGATTTTAGTATTCCTGAAACAGTGGTATAGGCGATTTTTAATTTTCTGGCAATCCATCTACATTATTTGTTTTCTCTTGAATAATTCAAAATTTGTTGCATAATTTTAGCAGACAACATTTTATAGATAAGAAATAATTAATTACCATAGGTATTAAATGTATATTACGTGATCAAATAACTTTTAAACTTATCTTTTTTATGTGGTGCAAAAATTTTGTCGCAAAAAAAATCACCATTTTTTAATACATGTCCAAAACATTTTTGTGTTACCTCTTTATATGTCTTAAATATTGTTTTTCTTAGTGATAATTATTTATAAACTATTCACAATATCTAATTACACGTTTAGTATAAAATATGAGTGGTGCATTATTTTTGTCGTGCAGTGTAGAAGTTATGTAGAGATAAGAGTAGGTAGTGATTAGATAGAGAAACATTTGGAAAATATGTTGTGTGCGAGAGTAATTCATAACTTCTCTTATCCAGAATTTTTCGAGTCTTCAATGTCAGATGTCGTTATCTTGGAGAACAACATTTTTGTCATTTTTCTAATTTCATAATTTTTTTAGGATTTTTTTGTTTAATTTTAATAGAATTTTACAATCGAGGTAATTAAAAGTAGTTTAGAAATTATAAGATCTCAAAAAATTTTCATTCGAAGCTGAAGCCATACAAATGCATGCTTCATTTTCAAGATTCATTTCTTTGTCTTGGAACTTTGAAAACGATCTTAACATAGTTACCGCATCTACTACATCTTCTTTTAATGCTCCACATAAATTTTTAGAATCATCAGTTGTCATATGTCTTAGTTGAAGCGAGACTGTAGACACTAGTCAATAGAGAAAATTTGCATATAGTAAGTGATGGTTAGTCTAATTTCACTATTATTTATAATTTAAAAGTTTACAATATATTGTATGAAGAAAATGGTATTTTAGAAGAAGGAAAATGTAAACAATGTTATAAAAATAATTTCGCAGTTGTTAAACTAATAAAATTTTTTCAAGTTTGTTGTAAGAAGCTTTTATCATCTGTCTTAAAGATATCACGTTATTTGATAATTAAATTTGTGGCATAGAATTCTTGCTTTAAAATTCAATACTTAGAGGCATCACAAAAACGTTAAGCATTGTAATAACATGGTGTAAATAACTTTTTTTTGCACAGGTGTCTCATATGAAAAGATTTTGTAAAAATTTTATTTTTGGTAATATGACTCTCTGACTAGTGTCCCGTTTCTCGAGTTGAAGCTCTTAGAGAATGCAGTGTCAAAATGACTTCTGACCACATCCATGTTTAGCAAAAGAAAATGTAGCATAGATAGTGTGAAAAATTGTAATTATGCGAATTATAAAGTTAAGAAGTGGTACTATCTAATTATTATAATAGCTTAATTTTATATCGATTGTAATTATATTTTTTGGATGATTAAAAATGACCATAAAAATACGACAGAACTTTTGCGACAACCTAATATTTAGTAAAATGAAGATAAAGTTTAGCTATGAATAGCAATTAATATTATGCTAAAAGTGAAAACAGATCATTATATATCACATTATTTATTAAAAAAAGTACTTTCAATGGCAAAAAAACCCTATTTATAGAATTCTCATATCAAAATTTATATTATAATTAGTAAAATGTATATCATTACCATTTCTATTTTTTTATGTTATACAGGTTATAACAATTAATTTATTCCAATATAATGTCTCAGACTTATTATTGAAAATATTATACTAATATATAATTGTACCATAAACGTATACAAATAATTTATAAATTCAATTTTAAGTCTATCACAAAAAATGCAAAGAAAACATTTTTATCTTTTCCGGAGGCTTTTCCATAAAACAGTAACTTTAACTGACTTAAATATGTTATGATAAGCTGGATGATTTATTCTTAATTCATTTAGATATATTAGTCTTGGTCTTCTCGCTGACCTTTTTTTAAAATGCTGACATTATAATTAGTTTTTTCTAGTCTATGGTTAGGTAGTAATAAAATATGACCTACATATTTATGTTTCAAAAATTTAGCATACTCTGGTAAAGCTATAATATTACATTTGTTACATAGCTTCTCAGCTGGGATCGAAATACGCCATTAAATCTTTGAATAATTTCAATTTTTATGTAGTAAAGATTTTTTTGTGCTCCATAATTTGTTGATATCTGATAATGACTGGCAGCATGTATTCATACCATAGGAGAAACCAGATCTCATGTACACAGAAAAAAAAGGACACAAGTTTGCATAAAATGTCATTAATTTGTCCCACCTAATAAAATTTGAATTTTCTTAATTTGCGACAAATTTTATCGCAATTACCTTGTATATAGAAGTAAAAGCAATAATAAAAATTAATAAAATAAGTTTCTACTTTTTTAGTATAGTGTTTTTGTTTTAGAACTTTAATTGCTTTCTAAAATACATTTTTAAATACAAGGTTAGAATTTAATTCTATATAAAATTACAAAAACTTTTATAAAAAACATTTTTAACATATTACAGTACATTTTTTTTAAATATTTTTCAATAGTTTGAATTATTATAAATTGTATTTTATAAAATTTTCACATTTGATACTCTTAATTTTTTTCATAATGTCTTTTAAAAATCATCTTTAAAAATCAAACTTATGAAAAGTTATAAAATAATATAGATTTTTATTTATAGTAAAAAAATAACTTTTATATATTTTAATTTGAAATAAGAACGAATATTAAAATAATATTCTTATTAATAATACTTTGTGTAAGTAAATAATTATTGCTTTTCATTATTGTTTTTATGAAATTTTTAAACTTTTTGTTGTTAGTAGATTGTTTAAAATAGTGATTTTTATTAAAACATTAATAACTTCAAACAAAATTGACTATTAATAACGTATTTTATAAAATAAAGATAAAAAACAAGTTGGGATCTAAAATAATCATAATGTTATGAAAAATATCAAAATTAAAAAAGTCGCATTAATTTAAAAGTCAAACATATATATCTTTGTAAAAAAACAGCAAAAAGTAAGCGACAACCTAATATTTTGCGTTGTTTAAAAATTTTTGCTATCGCTTAATATTTTTGAAATTTGAATAATATTCAATTTTTTAAAACGGTGGGACTTTTTTTTGGCATTTTAGATAGAATTTTTAAAATTTGTCCTTTTTATTTTTTGTGTGTAGGTTTAGTTAGAAACTTTTTGTAATTTTAATTTAATGTTTTGATATGCATAAAAGGATTTCTATGCTCAATTACATGCTTGGGCGACATAACTTCTACTGTTTTAAATTGATATCTATTTGCCCAAATAATTAAATACTTTTATCTCTGGTAAAATGTTTCCATTTATTTTTAAATTTGAATTGATTTTATAGCTAATGACTCTCTTTTTATCCTCATTAATTTTTTCTCTACAGTACTTTCAAATTTTATCTGTATTATCTATGTTACGTTGTAATCTTTTATAATTAAATTTATAAGCATTGCATCACATGCATAACATATTAATCTTTCAAAATTTTAGAAATTATGGGAAAGTTTTAAAAATTGTTTTATAAAATTTAATAGTATTATAAATATAATTGGTGAAGTTGAGCATTCTTGTCTTGTCCCCCTATGTTATTCGACTTCTAATTTTTTTCCAGAAAAATCTATAAAAATCATCTTATTATTGTCACTGAGAACTTGAAATATCTCAGTAAGCTCTTTCTCTACTCCTTATTTTGCCATAGCTATCCATGCTATTTTTCTATAAATTCGGTCAAAAACTTTTTTATAATCTATAAAGCAGAGTTGAGCCAGAATCTTGTAATCATATAATTTCCCATTATATTTTCAAGTATTTTGATGAAATTTGTAGTTGCAAAATTAGATCGAAATCCAAACTGATAACTTGAAATATATATTGTAAATTTCTGGAGAAGTTTAACCATAACATGTATATATACTTTACAAAACGTACAAAGTAAACTTATTGGGCGAAAAGTTTCAGCTTTTAAAGGGTCCCCTTTCTTGAATATTAGTACTGTTTCTGAGTGGGACAAGTATTAAGAAGTTCTTTTTTATTTTTATACAAATGAAATCTTTTTAATATCCCTTCAAAGAGTTTAGAATTTCTTGCTCCCAGTAAGTTATTTATGATTTTATCTGGACCTACACTTTTTCTTTTATAAATTTTTAATTGCTTCTATAATTTCACACAAAAAAAGTTTGGAGTTTTATCGAAATTTTTTTATAGGATTTCAAACACTTTTATGTAAGTTTTTTCTTTTCCTGAGGGATTATAAAGAAAATTAAGTAAGTTTCTATTTCTTGATCTTTAAACATTATTTTTATCTTTCTAGTTCTTACATATCTTTTTCTTCATTTTGGTTGTTTTAGAAGATTAATTATTACATTTTTTCTTTTTTTTTGAAAGTCTTCTTCCATTTTACATATAATCTTTTTTTTAAGTTCACAAAGTTCTACTAACAGATTCTTCTTCTTAATTTTGTCGTATTTTACCATAAGTAATTCATGTAATAATATTTTCCTTCTTTGTAGCATTAATTTAATCTTATTCGATGGAAAGTAGTTTTTTGAATGTTAATAAGTTCCTGACAGAAGTAAATTTTCAAACATGATAATTTATTTATTATTGAACAATTACATTATATAGTATATGAAATTTCTATAAATTTTCTATATCCTATTTAAAAGTAAGAAAATATGCGATTGATTTAAAAAAGTAATTAAAATATTTGTTATTATTTTAATTAATTGAACAAATATTTGTTCATATAATTTTTGATAAAGCGATAAGCTTTAAAATACTAATATACAATCATTTTTCAATCTAAAAATAAAATATAAGTGAAAAAACGATTTGCAAAATTTATTCAATTAATAAAAATAATTTAATAACTATTTTATTTTCCTTACATAAAATGATTTATATAAAAAATATTGTCTTATAAAATCTAAACGGTCTTATATTAATTAATGAATACCACTTGAATAAAAATTAAGCATAATAATATAAAGATATAACAAACAGACATTTACACACTCTAACAAAGTCGCATTTATATACATATGCAATTTTGAAAATTTATCAAAATAGCAGGATGTTAATATTACTGATTTTATAATACTAATAAGATATTGTAATTTGCATTTTTTAAATTAAAATAGAATTTATTTAATTTGTTAATGTTTATATAATAAAATGTCACCATAAACAAATTTTATAAATTATTATACACTAAAAAATTCAATGAAATTTTTATTCTAAATTAATATACTGCAAAAAAGATGTTTAAATTTTTAACATTTAACTACCAAGATGTCCGTTTTGCGGACAGTACATTTATATTTTTACTCATTACTATGTTCAATATTGAATTAAATTTTTAAAAAAAGGTTTATACGTAAAAGATTGTTTACTATCTGCTCACTATCTATTCAAAGCATTTGGATCCCTATAAGGTATAAAAAAATTAAAGTTTATCAAACTTATTCTTTTTGATAAAATATCTTAATTTAATTTTCTTATGATTAATGATAGTTATTATTGTGTTACTTATTACAATTGAAGAAAAGTATGTTCAAATACATATAAATATTTGGATTTAAATAACTAAATGACGAAATTTGATAATTGGAAATGGCGTCTGATTTTAAAAACATAATTTGTTTAAAAGCTGCTTTATTAATGTTATAATGTTAATCATACTAAAACAAACTTTTCTCATAAAAATATTAATTTTTTTTCATTAAAAAATCTCTACGCACAATATATTTACCCTGGTTCAATATTTCTAAAATAGTAAAAAATTAGCACATTAATAGTACATTATATTTAAAGAAAATAAAAATTAAGCAATCAAAATTTTAAAGATTTAAAAAATTCTAAAATTATTTTATTAATAAATTAGTTTAATTAAGATATCGTTACTATTAGATTTCTAGTTTATATAAAAGATTAATAATTCTTAAAATTTTAATCAACTAAGAACTCCTGATTTATCTAAACTATCAGTATACTTGCATACCAATTTGATCAATTGTATTAAAAGTTCAGGCTATCAATTTTTACTAACTCGACTAAAAAGTTATACAACGAAAATAACTAAACTAGCAATTATTTATTTGGGTTAGTGTTTTAAAAGTTTGTTACTTTGGTTATTTAAAACATATTAGAAAATTGAAAAATTAATAAATTGATATATCAATAAATTAAAATGCCGATTCAATTACTATGATAAATTCTGTCTTGTCGATTCCTGGTGTACTAAAATTCGGATTTTCAAATGGCAAAAAATAAAAAATTATTCTAGATGAAATTTAATATTCTAAATTAAAATTATTTTAATCAAAAAATAATTAACAAACATTAGAAAAAAAATTATAAGAATAAATGTTTATGTATGCAATGTATTTTATTTCAAACATAAAATAATAGAAATAACAAAAATTTTATCATTATTAAGAATAAATATTATTTTTGCTTTATTAATTATCTTAACTTTAACTTTATAACAGTAATTGAAATTAAACTTCTAATATTTTTAACATTTATAAACATTACTACATCTATAATGTTTGTTGAACTATTTTTTAATTAAAACAAATGCAATCTGGAATAATATATTTCATTTAAATTAATTCTTTGTCGTTTACCATTTGAAAATCCGGATTTCAGTACTTTAGAATCTTCAACAAAACAGAATTAATAGTAATAATTGAATCAACATTTTAATTTATTAATTATTTAATATGCTTCAAATACCCAAAGTGACAAACTTTTAAAACATTAACCTAAATAAAAAGTTGCTAGTTTAGTTATTTTTGTTGTATAACTTTTAGTCGATTTAGTAAATTGACAGACTGAACTTTTAATATATTTGATCAAATTGGTATGTAAGTATACTGATTAGTTTAGATAAATCGGGAGTAATAATTAATTAAAATTTTAAGGACTATCAGTATTTTATAAAAAACAAATTATTCAGTTAAAATAAAAATCTAATACTAATAATACTTTTAATACCTCAATTTACTAATAAAATAATTTTAAAATTTTTCAAATCTTTAAAATTTTGATTGCATTAGTTTTTATTCCTTTAAATATATTGTATTATTAATGTGCTAATTTTCTATTATTTTAGAAATATTGAACCAGGGTAAGTAGATTATATGTAGCAATATTATATTTATCCAAATATTGCTCATGACATAAAAATAATAGATTCTATTTTATATAAATACCAATAAATTAGTGTGTCCGCTAAATGAACAGTTTAATATTTAAGCCATATTTTGCACTGTTTAGAAGTTAAGGGTTAACCATTTAGCCAACAAATTTTAAACTAAAAATATTTTAACTTTTATTTGTTGTTATATGTATAGTATTCAATTATATTAATATTTTTTAAAAATACTTTTTAAAAATATTTAACTAAAATTTATAAAAGAAAAAATTATTAGTAGTTGTTGTAAATATTTCATAAAAAGATATTTATATGTAAATGTACATGAAAATAGTACCAACAAAAACGGCAAATTGTGACATATCTGAGTTAAATATAATAAATAGTTCCATTTATTAAAAAAGTTAAATTTTGTTAAGATTTTAAAAAAATAAAGTGACAGCAAAAATGTTGTAAATGATACAAAATACTTGGTTTTTGAAAGCATTTTGGTAATTTTTTACAAAAATATGCGTTTTCGACATTTTGAAGTAATGTAACGTTATTTAATTCTTATATTTTTCTACACACTTTTATTACTACTTACAAATCCTATAAACACAAAGCTTTTTTATTTCTTAGATACTTTTGAAATGTCATACTTCATTATTAGAAGCTGAAATTTTGCATGTAAGAAGATTTATACAGGTTTTAATGAAATTTAAATAAAACATTTTAAAAATTGCAGTAAAAGACATATATGTGCTCTTAAAATGTCAAAAGATCTCAAAAAATGGATTTCTTTTAACTAATGGTCATATCACAACTTAATTAAAAATTTAATGCAACCATATTTAAATTTAATAGGTATGTATCAATATTAAATGTCTTCTAATTTTGTGATTTTGGCGATAAAAAGATATGAATATGTAGGAATTATACAGGAC
Organism: Strongyloides papillosus; assembly: GCA_005656395.1. NCBI lineage: Eukaryota > Metazoa > Nematoda > Chromadorea > Rhabditida > Strongyloididae > Strongyloides > Strongyloides papillosus. The sequence goes on along the minus strand of SRSI01000004.1, from coordinate 1,290,818 downwards.
TCAAGGATTCGAAGTAAAGTAGTTCACGAGATCAGTAAAGTATTCAATTACCGAATGTTACTTTGACTACACACAAAAAAAGTGGGAGGCATTTTTGCGTAAAATGTAATGAATTTTTCCCACCTATTAAAATTTGAATTTTCTTGAATTGCGACTAATTTTATCGCAATTATATCGTACATAAAAATTAAAGCAATAGTTAAGTAGTTATTGAAATAAGTTTCAATTTTTTACTATATTATTGTTATTTTAAAACATAGATTGTCTTCTACAATACTTTTTTAAATATTTAATTAGAATTTAATTTTATGTAAGATTATAAATGCTTTTATAAAAAGCAATTCTAAACATACGAAAATATTTTTATTAATAAGTTTTAATAGTTTGAGTTATTAATAATTACATTTTTTATTATAAAATTACACTCTTCTGAAAGCCGAAAAGTTTTTGTATGACATTAATGGTTCTATTTAGAAAATTAAATCTATGAAAAGTTATGATATTATATGGATTTTTATCTATAGTTAAAAATATCTTCTACATATTTAAACTTAATATGAAAATAAATACTAAAGTAATATTTTTAATTATTAATACTTTGTGTGGTTAAATAATGATTTTTGGCTTTTTTTTATTATTATTACGAATTTTTTATATTTATTGTTGCCAGTGAATTGTTTAGGACGATAATTTTTGTTAAAACTTAACAACTTTACACGAAATTTAGTCCTAATAACATGTTTCATGTATATTAGGAAAAAAATTAGATCCTAAGAGTAGCATTATATCAAAAACATTAAGATTAAATAAAAGTTGCATTATTTAAAATATAAAACATATATAATTTTGTAAAAAAACAGCAAAATTCTGCGACACAAAAATATTTTTCATCGTTTAAAACATTTTTGCTGTCGCTCGATAATTTTAAAATTTGAATAAATGTTGATTTTTTTAATAGGTGGGAAATTTTTTTGCATTTCAGATAGGTTTGTCAAAATTTTTTCCATTTTTTTTCTGTGTAGAGTATAAAATTAAAAATTCTCTTGATTTTTGTGGAAAAAATTTTAAGAACGTATGGGATATTAAAAGAGATTATGGTTTCTGAATTTAAAAATCACAGGCATTAACTTTTTCTAATAGTATCTGATTTTTTTAAAAATTAAACAAAAGATTTTAAATGATTTTTTATCACATTATTAATTTGTCATTTACGTTTTTACTACCTTTGTTCAAGAAAACAAGAAATTTTGCGAATTTTCTTGAATATTAAATATTTTTAAAATGTTATTTAAGTTATTAATATTTTTTTAAAAAAATTTAGGTTTGAAATATTGAGTTAACTATAAATGCAACAATTAAATTGTCTTTGTACGGATTATAATAAATTATTTTTTTGTCACGGAAAAAAATAAAAAAGAACTATGTGAATTTAAAATGAAGAAATCAAATTTGAATACTTTAAATTGCCACTTCAATTATTATAAAAACAGCGTCTTTACAAGAATTAACATACTATCGAGAACTATAGAAAGTTAATATCGCATATTAAATAATAAAAATCGCATTTAATAAAAAAATTTTACTCGATCCCGAGCATTGGTTATATAAACTATATATTTCTTTAAAATGTATTCATATTAAACTTACAAAAATTTTAAAAAGTAATTCAAGTAATATAGTGATTATAAAAATACTATTAAAATAAAATATTTTCATAGCAGTAAAAACATCTACGAAAAAAGGTATTACGTTTCTAACAAGAAAAAATAATCAAAATATGATTAACTTAAAAAACAACTGATATGACTAGATTTAATTAAAAACGATAAATACTTAAACTTCTGATCCAATACTATTTTTACAATAACTGAAATGATACTTTGAGAATTTAAATTTATTGTCCTTCTTTTTAGTTTGCATAATTTATTTTCTTACCTCTTCGTACAATAAATTTGAATATAAACATAAAGGTATATTCGTGTTGCAAAAACCCATGTTTTTGCTTCGGTTATTTTATTTTTGGACAATTTATTTATTATTAAGCAATAAGAATATTTTTTTGTAAAAAAATAAACACTTTGTCCAATACTTTTCTATAAACTTTTTTATAGTCTTTTAAAACTGGAAATAATGAATATGTAATAAAAAGGAATTAAAAAAGTCATTGTGGTAGTAATTTATATAAAATATAAACACATTTAACTACTATCTAGTCGTTAAAATAAATTCTTCTAGTATAGTAGAATTGTTTTTTATTTGTTTATTTTATAGTCTAATAAGTATTTATTCTAACTATAGTGAAGTTTGAAAGTCCTTTACCCAAGAGTACACCTTAACTAGCTAAATTAAAACGTGTCAAACTCTTGACTTGAATTTACTTTATTTAGTGTTTTTGACATAGTTTTAGTATTTTTTTAATACTTTTAAGAGTTCTTTATGATAGTTTATTCTATTGTTTCCTTATTTATTTTAAAAATGACTGCAAAATTATATCTTTTGATGTTTAATGCTAAATTTATTAATTTTTTTCAATTTAAAGTAAACATTTCTGCAAAGTATCGTATTTAGTATAATTTTAATTTTTAATTAACTCTTCATAACGTATTTGCATCTTTAATTTATTCTAATATGTTTCATCTGGTTTGACTTTGTTACTAACAATTTAATTTTAAAAATAAGTATCTTTATGAGCAAATGCCTATGATAGTTTTTCAAGCTCAGTAAGCAAATCATTCCAAGAAACTCTTAAATTCCATAATTGTGTTGGTGTAAGTTGTTTTGGTGTTTCTTTGTGCAAAATAGATTTGTAGAATTCAATAACTACGTAACATCCAGAGTTTGTAAAGTCATTTTTGTCTTGCTTTAATCCTTGGATCATTGTAATCATATAGTTATTGATATCAATGCCTATTACATTTGAGAAATTTTTTTGAAATGTTGAGATAATATTACTATATAAATCAAAAGAATCGTAAAAGTAGATTTCATGTTTCTTGGTATCAACGATGAATAAAATCCAATGATTATTGTATACCAGTGGCATGATAAATAGATTGCCTTTACCTGGATTAAACATTCCTCTAACCAATGAATCTGATATGCTTGGATTTTCCTTCAAAATTTCTAGTGAAACTGCTGCAAGTGGGATTGAAAAGTTTGAAATATTTTTTAAGCCACATATTAAACAAATATCATTCTCAACCTGTTGGTCATCAAGATAGTATTTTGTACTTGTTAGGAAGTCATGTGGGTATACAGTTTTATCTACATTATTACAAATACTTCTATCAATCCTTTTTTTAATTACAATTTTCTCACTGCTACTACTACAACTTCTTTTCCTTGTTTTTGGAACTTCTTCTTTCATGTAGAAAGCAGCATTTAAATGAACATCTATTACTGTGTCATCAAAAAAATTATTACTATTGGATAAATCATCACTGCTATCATCTGAAGAATCATCAAATTCAACTGTGTAAATTTTTCCACTTGACTTGAAAATTTGCTGCACATTTCGAGGAGCTAAAAGCTTCGCACATTCCAGAACCATCAGCAAATTGTCTCCATCAACATCGAAAGAATTTGTCAACGCTTTTATTTTTCTATTTCTTTCTAAATAACGTCTACGTGTTGGCAGAAATGTAAATTCATTCAATTCCCTTGAGTAATGTCTTTCAAAATCAATAACTTCTTCAAAGTGCAGTAATTTTAATGCTTCAACAAAAAATTCATATTTCCTGTGCTTTCCAACAACACTCCTTGAATTTAATTTGCGGTGAAATGACTCAAACAATTACTTGTCCGGTCTTCGCAATGATAATGAGAAAGCATTTTTAATCTATAAGAACTACTCTCTTTTGTCCAGTTGTTTTTGTAGTAACAGATAAATGATTTTATTTTATTATGATTCAACTTGTTTCCATGACTTCCAAAATTATCAATAACACCAAGAATATGGAACGCTGTACTTTCTATTTTATCAGTTGGAAGGAGTGGTATGGAAAGTAATTGAAGTATGTAATAGTTAAAACAGTCTTCTGCAGTTTCTCTACGATAATTATCCTTCGAGTTTTTGTACAGTGATGACAAATCTTCATGTTGAAGAGCACGAAGTAAATTTTGGCTGTAATGGAACATGCACAGTTTGATATCAACTTCAGGAAATATCTGTGAAAATGCTGACATTGCTGCAGTTTCTCTATCCATTAGAATTCTCTCACATTGAATCCATATTTTATTTGCAATAAAGTAAGTTTTCAATTGGCTAAAGAATCTTAAATAGGCTAAAGTTCGGAATAAGGGCGACCACCGTCAAACTGTCTTTTAATGGAATTTTTTTGGGATAGAGGGCATTCTAAGCATGGATAACAATAGACGAACTTATTTTTTTTAGCATTTTGAAGCATTTACAGCAAATTTTTCTTTGTGCAGCATTTGTATTTTTGAGTGATTTTTTTTAGTTTTTCGGTATTATAATCACGAATAAAAATAAATAAACATATTTTTTGGTATTTTTTAGCTTTGCAGTAAATTTTTTTGCAACATTTGTTTTTCCAAGTAGATTTTTTTAGAAGAAAAAAGCTAGAATACTGCATCAGTAGCAAGCACTGCCGTCATTATCACACCACATATAAGAAATAGGGAATTTTACAATTATTTGTTATTAATAATAGGTGGCCCTAAAGATGGCCGTTGGGTTAAAACTGATTAATATTAAGAGAACTAAAAGGGCAATCATGAGACCCTAAGATTTCCTGGGTCTTTTTCTAACTAGTGAAGCAGCTGGTGAACTCGATTGCCTATTTATGTGATATTGACCATCAGTACCGAGATCTTCTTAGATAGATATTTGACTATTATCTTTGTTTTGGTTTGTAAGCATTTCTGATAATTTTACTGTCAAGTTAACTTTTTTATCAAATTTCTTATTTTTCTATTAAATTCCTCGTTGTTATTATCAAATTGTTTGTTTTTAATGATTTTTAGTTAATTTAATTGGAAAAAAAATTTTTGAAAAAATTTTAATTTTTTTAAGTAGAAAAAAATATTTTTTAATTTTTAAAAATTTATAAAAATGATAGAAATGTTTATTAATTAAAATATTTTATTCTAAAAACATCATAAAAGTAAAAAAAAATGGTTACAGTCAAAAAATATTTGGTCGCCCTTATTCCGAACTTGCTCCTTTAAATTATCAACATCGTTATGGCGGAAACCATATTCTTCAAATTGTCCTCCAATTTCAAACAATTGATGCCAACCTTTAGGAGCTGCACGAAATGTATTATCACTGATCCACAATTTTGAAGAAGAAAGTCTACGTAAATTTTCTTCAGAACCAAACACTACATATTCTTTATTTTCATCTTCAAAAAGAATAAAACTTTTATCTTCTAAGTCAAATACATCATTACTATCACTGTTTGAAGCAACTAATTTATCAATGTAGTTGTATTTATGTTGTCGAAAGGCTTTGAGACATTGTGAAGTGGTTGCCCAGTTACGATTCTTAAAGAATTCAATTGCAGGGATTTCTAGCTTTCTACAAATGGCAATAATCTTGTAAGTGAATCTATCATATTCATCAATAGGAACACCAACGAAACTTTCTGATTCTTTTAGGAAGTATTGATATGCGTGCTTGACAATAGCATCAATTAATGGGATACTTTTACACTTATCAATATGGTCCTTGTTTTTGATAAAAGAACTTATTTTTATCTGGGCAGTTGCACCAGTTTTCAAATTGCAATTTTCATCACTTCTATCTTTATTTTCAAGACTTAAGCAATTTTGACATCTATAATAAAGTGTCGAAGTATCAGCAGACATATATTTGTGCTTTAAAATATAAATATGGCCAACTATATTGGAGACATTATATCCACTTTCCTTGACAAAAATAGCAGCGTCATTAACTCTCTGTGCAATGAAATTTTTAATATAAGGACCTTCATCAATTAATCCGAGTATTTTAAAATTATTGAAACTTTCAATTTTATATTCTTTTTCATTTTTGTCAATACTTAAAGCTGATGATTGTGTTGAACAAGTACTATTTGCAACCTTCGTTTTTGAAACACCGACACTATCTCTTATGTCATTAGAATTTCTTGTTTCATAGGATTTTATAATTTTATTCAAACACGTTTGGCCAGGAACTTTAATTTTTAAATTAATAGGATGCTGTCTAATTTCTATATTTTTTTTTATTTTTCCTGCATACTTATCACTAATTAGTCTACAAAATAATCGTTCTTCTTCTGAATCTGGCATCAGAAAGATAAATTTTTTCCACTAACATATACATATATTTCAAAAATTTAGAAAAATTACCTGATTTTTACTATTATTGTTATTATTAATCATGTCTTTAAATGGAAATAGTTATAAAGATTTTTAAATTATTAAATATGAAGGTATAATAGTTTATTTATGAAGTCTTTTATTATTTATATACCGGGGCTTCGAGACTCTTTATGCATATTCATTTCTTGTCAAGGTATAAAATCACAAAGAACGAAAAAATTAATTCATTTTCCCACATTTACTTTATTTTAAACAACTACACTTAAAAACTACCTGACCAATAGAATAATAATCGTTTGATACACTCTTTTACTAGTTATTTATTTTTGTTTAAAACATATTTTTCAATTTTAAGTACACATATATGTGAAAAAGTAAATTACCAACTTAATTTTCATGAATAATGTTAAAAATATCATTTCGTACATCTTCATAATTTAGATAAAATATTCATTGTAAGAAGTATTATTTGGTAAAGTGAATGTTAAACATGCATTTTGTATATAATTTATGTGTTTAGGAAATCATCTTCCATAAAATTATTTTATTCTTTAAAATATTGTGACTATTACAATTTATATAACAACTAAAGATATCATTAAATGTACTAATTTACATTTAATAAATTCCACTACACTTGGAAAAAACATCATTATAACTTTTTCAAGAATTTTTATCTGCATTTATCTAAAAAATGATCAGAAAATTGTATATTATCACTCTGAGTTAAACTATGGGATTGAAAATAATGTTTATTCTCAAGAATAGGCCTTAAAATATATATAAAATGCTAATGTCGTTTAAAAAGCATGTATATAAACTAAATTCCAATTATTCCAGTTAAGAGTTTTGACGCGTTTCAATTTGGCTAGTTAAGGTAATCCCTTTACCCAACGATTTCGTGGTGTAGTCGGTTATCACATCTGTCTAACACACAGAAGGTCGGCGGTTCGAATCCGCCCGAATTCATTCTTTTCCTGTTTAAAATGTTTAGAAATTATGTTTCAAAACAATTTCAGCTTCAAAAGATTTAAATTTATTACTTATTAGAAAATACCTAAAAAATAAAATACCAAAACATCTAACATGTTCAAAATAAAAACTTTTATGATATAATAAATAATGATTATAAATACGTTTTTTAATCCATTTATAGTGATAGTAATAAAGCAGAAACAATTAAAACAATCAATCTTAATTTTAAAATACCAGCCTTAGACCCGCCTTCGGCAGGTCATAGCTGGTTCGCAGAGCAAAATTTTTACTAAAGCATTTTTATACTAAATTGTTAATCAAAATACGTGTATAAAAAAATTGTTTCATTAAATTATACATTTCTGAAGATATAAGATTACCGAAAATACATTGTTATAAAATATGAAACATTTCTGAGTTTGAGAATCATTTCATGACGTTTACATTTATTGAAACTGTTTAGTTAAAAAAAATCTACCCAACAAAAAGAATCTCATTTATTATCTAAAAGTGAATAAAAATGTATATTCGAATATTTTCAAGTAACAATTTAAGTGACTTTTCATCATACCTTTGAATTGGTATAGACAATTTAATATTATTGCTCTATTAACTACATATTTACGTTAATTTTACAAATATATAAAGGAAAGAAATATCAAAAAATTAATACCTAAAAATAACTTCTTTCGTTTTTAATCTACAAACTTTGTTATATTTTTCATATTTTATGCCAGTATTTGATATATGTAGTAAATTTAGTTTTATTTGCTTTAAACAACCTTGATAAAGTTAAAACATGAGAAAATTTTAATTTTTACTAAAAAAATGATCATCACTTTTTAGTCAATAATTTGATTTATCTTTAATTAATCTTTTTAATACCGAGTTTTCCTCTCAATTTCATACTCGTACATTCTAAACAAATCATAAAACATAAACTTTTAATTCTTTTTACAAAAGTTTATTGAAGGAGAAAAACTATACAAAAAAAGTATATAAAAAAGTAATATTTTTTAACATAATTTGATCAATTGTGGACTAAAAGGTATGTGACTTATTTTTCCCTTAAAGTTAGAAAAAAATACATCTGATGACTATTTAATCATAATAAATGATCGAGTTTAAAAAGAGTTATGTCTGGAACAAAATAGATTTTTGCAAAAAAAAATAGAAAAAGCAAAAAAAATGACACTAAAATTGATATAAATCGTTTTCTTTATAAGCTGTAAACTTCGCAACAGTCTCATTTTTTGAGTTAGACTTTAATTTACTTAAAAGAAAGTGTGCTACTTAATTTTATGAAGTTTACATTAAGTAATAGCTATTTAACTTTTTATTTTTTACCAAAAAAGTAGTCGTCACCTATTGACCCATAACTTGAGAGATTGTTTACCAATCTTTATGCTGCTATGTTTCTCTTTTATTCCTGACTCCTACCTTCAAAAAAGTCATAAGTTATAACATTTCACTTACTTTCACAAAAGTTTCTTTGAAAGACTTAACTACACAAAAAAGTGACTAAAAGATGGTGTTTTTTAAAAATAACATAGCCTATAATGAACCAATATTTTCAAAGACCGTTTTCCCCACTAAGAAAAAAATACATCTAATAACTACTTAATCATAAAAATTGATTAAGTTTGAAGAATGTTATGTCGATCACAAAATTGATTTTTATGAAAAAGATGAAGAAAAAGTGGAAAAATTGACACCTAAATATATATAACTCTTTATTTCGTTAATGAATATAATTCATTGTAGTTTTATTTTTTTAAGTTAGACATAGATCTATAAAATACTTTGAATTTATTTATTTTAAACAACTATTCATTTAGATTACAGCATTAAAAAATTTTTGTTTTTATTTAAAAAATGGTGACTATTCTTGGGTCCATAACTTAGTCAGTTTTCCTTATATTTCTATCGTATTGTGTTTTCCCAGGATTCCAGATTTAAATCTGTTTAATGATTAAAAAAATAGTTTATTTCATTAACTTTGAAGAAAGTTATTCTTTGCACAAAACTACGCAAAAAATTGTTTAAAAAAGTGGTGTTTTGCAAAAATAACTTGGCCAGTTTTGGACCAAAAGTTTTAAAAGCTATTTTCCCCACTAAGTTGAAAAGAAATACACTAAATGACTACTTGTCCATAAAAATTGATCAAGTTTGAGGAAAGTTATGCTTAAGAAAAAATTGATTTTTGTGAAAAAAATGAAAAAAAAGCTAAAATGTTGGCATAAAAATGAACGCAACTTCTTTCGTTGTTAAGCTATAAACTTCGTTAGACACTTTTTTTTAGTTAAACTTAGATCTATAAAACAAATATTATTTTATTTGTTTTCATCAAGTTTTGATTAAGTTATAGCTATTTAACTGTAAAATCTTTATTTCAAAGTGATCGTCACTCTTTGGGCCATAACTCAGCCAATTATTAATTAATCTCAATATTATTATGTTTCCGAACTATTCTAAATTGTATCTTTAAAATGACATACTAATCAAATTATTTTAGTAACTTTGAAGAAAGTTATTCTCTAAACAAAACCATACTAAAAAAGGGGTCAAAAAAGGGTGTTTTTCAAGACAACTTGGCCAAATGTTGGCCAGAAATTTTTGAAACTGATCCAGCCCCTCTAGTTAGAAAAAAACACATCTTTTGGCTATTCACTCGTTAAAATCGGTTAAGTTTGAGAAGAGTTATGAGAGAGACAAATTTTTTTTCCTTATTTCTTTTTGTTATAGACTAATTTTACTGATTAATAAAAAAATCATCACTTTTTTATTTTTGACTTTGTCCATAAAAACAATGTAGATATATGGTTTAGGTTGTGAAAATTTTTTTGAATAGATTTTAAAAAATTTTTACTATATTTTACTACCTAGATGTTTACTAATCTATGTAGTTTTTACTAATGTATTTAAACTATAAAGCATATAGTCAAATAAATTTTATAAACGATATTTGAGATAATTTATAATGAATTGTTGATAAAGCTATAAATTTTGTATTTTTATGACAAAATAATTACCAAAGATTAAAAGTGTGAAAATTATTAAAATTTTGTACTTATTATTTTGGTAATTTTATGACTATAAACTTTGCTTACTACTAATGCATATAGTTAAATACTTTTACAAAATTGTAAAAATTTCTCTAGTTGACAATTTTTTTATTATTTTCCTTTATTTATCAGCCAAATAATTCATCATTGATAAATTTAGTTTTACATTATAATTTTACAATTATTTCCATTTTGAAAGATCTAAAAGTTGATTTTATTTCTGCGAGTGTTTAAAAATCTTATTGATAAAGTTACAGAAAACGTTCCTAGATAATAACTTATAATTTAATGTCAATTATTTTAAACTTATTAAATTGCTTATTTTAAAAAAACATTTTTGATGTATCATATTCCAAGAAAATATAATTTTTTAAGTTCATTTAACAACTCACAACAATACTTAGTTAAGTTGTTTTTTTATTATAACTTTGCCAAAAGATTATTTTGAATTGGAAAAAAAATTTATACCAGATAGATTTAGAAATTAAATACAAACTAATGATATCCAATACGTTTTACTACATAAAAAGGTATTACATTTTCAATGTTGCATTTAGTTTTCTAATATTTACAATTTTCTACCCATTTCTTATTTTATAAATTGTTGTTGGTATCAGTTTATATATTAGGTTGGGGAATAAATAATGGCCGCAAAACGTTATCGCAACTTTCTGCTGTAAAAAATTAAAATAAAAAATTTCATATTAGAATGGTCTTCATGTAGAAATGTAGAGGGACTTGTCCTGATAATTTTTTGCATATTATCTTAGTTTTTAAATTAATTTTAAAGAAAGTTATGTCCGATCTTAATGATGTTGTCAAAAAAGGAAATACGGGTAATTTTCTTACATGAGTTCAAACATGGACGTAATAAAGTTGAAACATATCGAAATATAGTGAATGCATATGCGGATGGGTCAACTTCTGAACGCTCTTTGCGTCGGTGATTTGAGAAATTCCAAGGGGTTAATTTTGATCTCAATAATGAGGATGGTAAAAGAGGGCTCTTTACTATCAATACTCAGAATTAGTGGGAGATTGAAGAGCTAAATCTAAATCAGTGACTAACAAAATTGAAATATATTGATAGGAGCTTGAGAAAATGAATAAAAAACTAAAAAAAATCAATCGGCTTCAAAAATAGGAATAACCTAATATTATAGGACGACAAGATAAGATGCCATTTTTTAAAACTAGTATTAAAAAACTTTGTGAATTGAAATATGGGGCTGTATCTCACCCTTCATACTCCTCTGATCTCTTTCCTAGAATTTCCAATTTGTTTGAGCATTTGGATGTATTTTTTAAGGATAAATTATTTAAGAATTAGGAGTCGGCAGAAATCGATTTCAGTGACTTTTATTAGATCCAAAAGTTCTGAATCTTACAAAACGGGGATTCAAAAGCTGTTAGAACGTTGAGAGAAATGTGTAAATTCTAATGGGTATTATTTCAATAAATTTATTTAACATAAACTTAAATAAATGTTGCCTTAATTCATTTTTTCTGTCCGCGGTCATTATTTATTCCCTAACCTGATATCTCATAACTAAATGTATGTTTGACATAGAGTATAGATATTCTTTTTTATACAAAATATTATCACTGTCAACGTAATGTTAAAGTGCTATCTGCAATATCATACAGTGCTCTTGTAATATTAACTTAGTTTTTAACTATTGTTGTATTTTAAATAAACTTCTTCAATTTGTGGAACTGAATTGAATAATTTGTGTACATGATAATTAAATACGAAAAATTCGAATTTTTAATACTAGTATTTTTTTTTGAAATCGTTTATATTATTATAAGTATCTACCTATGTCTATTAAAAGTTGTAGAGGATCTTTAATTAATTAAATATTTTATTGTAATTTGTCTTTTCAAAATTACTTTAGAATTAAACATTTTAATAGTTCCATGTTAAAAAAACTCCAGAAATGCCACGAGCCGGGATCGAACCGGCGACATTTAGATCTTCAGTCTAACGCTCTCCCAACTGAGCTATCATGGCTGTGGACGGGCGCGTCCTACTTCTCCACAAGAAGTGACATTATGTGTCGTTATCATTTAAGCTACAATATCTCTTTTTTTTACACTTAAATTACTAAAAAATAATATCGGGAATATTAGTAAACAATAATCAATTAAATTTTATAAAAAAAAATTTTAAAAATTAAAAGTTGAAATTTATATAAATATTATATTGTAATAAATGCTTATTACTGATGTCTTACTGTTAAATCAAGATTAAGGATATTTACTCAATTTTGTTTTTTATTAGACTATGACAATTAATTCTTCTATGAAAAATTAGTAATTTGAGTTAAGTGATTTAAAATATGAAGAATTATTTTTAAATTGTTAATTATTGTATAAATAAATGTTTACTGCTTAGTTTAACTATTCATTTTCCTCCTATATATACAGGTTATTTCAAATAATGCCATTGTGTTATAATGTTTTATAACTGATGTGAACTTGAAACTATTTATTTGTTAAAATATACCCCTTGTATATAATAATAATTATGATTTTTTACAAACAATATGCTACATTATAATAAATAAAAGCTATTAGATATATAATAATAACAATATTTACTAATCAGTTTATTTTTCTAATTTTATTAATAGGTAATTTCTTATGATTTTATCTTTTCGAATTATTAGATTTTTGAAGAGTTTGAAGAATGTCAGAATATGAAAAAAAATTTTTAGTAGTATACCATTGAATTATAAAAAAGATAAAAAATTGATGGAGAAAAATACTTTAAAGTGAAATAAAAAATTTAATTTTTGTTAATAAGAAAACTTTTGATATGCAAAATTACATTTATGAAAAAAATGAATAACAATTATTACTCTATTTACTAGCAAAATGATTTAATTTAAAAAAAATCCTTTCAATTTAATACATTTCAAGCCATTTAATGCAAATTGTAAATCATGTAAAAACAATGCTTACTTAGAGTATATGAAGTTTCTTTATGCTATTATAGTACAAAAGTAATGTGCCAAAAATTAATACCACATTTTTAACATTTTTTATTAAAACCCATTAAATTATGAAATTATTTATCATTTAAAATAATATACTGGTCATATTTACCAGCTATTAATGGGAAAATACTATAGTGAAGAAATAGGTATATATATATATAGCATACTTCTCCACTATCATAATATATTAGTAGAGAATCATGCCACATATATATACATACTTCTTCATCTGTATAATTATGGTAGTGGAGAAGTAGGTATGCCTCCTGTGTGGCGGCAAATCTTTTTTCAATAAACACTATTCTAACCAAAAAATTGCGCAAATATTTCCAAATAATTGTCTTTTTTATCTTAATAGACAATTATTACAATTAATGCATTAATTAATCTTTATATCTGGGAAAATGTCTATTATATTAAATAAAATAATATTTAATTTATACGCTTATTGGAATTCGATCTACAGAGAAAAACTATTCTTACAGGGGCACTAAAAATCTATTGAAGCCATAATTAAAGTTCATATAAAAAGTGATAGACAATTATACTTATTCTTTATTACAATGTTATTATTGTCTATTTTTATAAAAATATAAATTAATAATGTCATTATTCTAAGAATTTATTTAGAAAAAATCATCAATATTAGAAAATTAGGAACTAAATAAAAAAATATGTATAAATTAATTATAAGTGCATCATTTATATCGTTTAACGTTATGATGATTTCAATAAGTATATGTCAATAACAAGTAATAATTTAGTGTGTTCTTTTACCAACTAAATTAACAAAGGACTATATAAATATTGATAGCTTAAATCAAAAACATTACTTTATAAATAAAATTATCCCTTAATAATTAAGTTATATATAAAAATTTAAAGCACTATTACATTCTCATAAAATTAATATTTAATCGCAATTTTGTTGTTATTAATGCACATATTCTTAGAATATCATCAAAATAAATTCTTAAACATACTCTTTATATAATTCACAAGGTGATAGTTTCAATTGAATTTTAATTGTCGTTTACCATAATTTTTTGTCATTAATTTAATAATCAGCTTTCTTTTTTATAAATATAAATAAATTTTATTATTTGGGATTAGCCTTTGCCGCGTATTTAAAAGATAATTTTGGTTAAAATAATGTTTTGTCTTTTTGACAAGAAATTCTGGAAAAATTACCCACCGTCCGTAAGGGGATCACCCTAACTAGCCAAATTAAAACGCGTCAAATCTCTTGACTGAAATTTAGCTTATATAGTGTTTTTATATAGTTTTAGCATTTTTTTTATATTTTTAAGAGTTATTTATGATAATTTATATTATCATTACTATATTTATCTTAAAAACTACGTAATTAATAAAATAATAATTGTATGATATGCTTTATCAGTTATTCATTTTTGTTTTAAACACATTTTTTAATTAAATTTAAAGAGATTTTTGTTAAAAGTGAACTACCAAATTAATTTTTTATGAATAAACTTAAAAATATCACTTCATACACTTTTTATCTTTTGAACAAAATGTTTATTGTAAGAAAAATTCTTTGGTAAAATGAATGTTAAAAATATATTTTATGTATTATATATAAGTTTATGAAATCATTTTTCATAAAATAATCTTGTTTTCTAAAACATTGTGTCTTTTACTATGGGTATTACAATTAAAGATGCCATTAAATGTATTAATATACATTTGATAAATTGTACCACATTTAGAAAAAAATATTATTTTTACTTTTACAAGAATTTTTTATTTGCATTTATGTAGACAAAATGATCAAAAAATTGAATATTATCATTCTGAGTTAAGCTATGGTATTGAAAATAAAGTTCATTTCCGAGAATAAGCTTTAAAATGTTAAGATTCTTAAAAAAACATTCATATAAACCAAATTCCAGTCAAGAGTTTTGACGCGTTTTAATTTGGCTAGTAAAGGTCTACTCGTCCGTAAGGAGTCGTATCTGATTGGCCACCGAATAAAATTATATGGTGGCCAATCATGAGATTTTCAGTGTATATATCATGATTGGCCACCAAGCAAATATATGCTGGCAAATCATGAAATTTTCCCTCGTACATATCATGATTGGCTAGCAAGTAAATAATATATCATGTCCAATTATTAAAATTTGAAAAACAAATTTCCCTGATTTTTATTTTTTATAGTTTATCAATTTTTTTATCATTATCATAACTTATATCCTTTCTTCTTATTTGATAAACTATTAATTATTTATTTTTTGCCATGTTGGAATGATGTTTCTTCTTTTTCCTTATTAAGAGTACTCTCAAATTTGAGACATCTTTGTCAACTTTCCCATGACACTCTCAAATTTGAGAAGAATTGGTGGCCAATCAGGTGTACCTCTCCGTAAGCCTTCCTAGCTCAGTTGGTAGAGCGTTAGACTTTTAATCTAACGGTCAGAAATTTGAGCCCCCTGGAGGGCTGACCTTTGTTTTACATAACTTAGACTATGCGAATTTCTCAAGAATAAGCTTACAGATTTTTTTTATTATATTTAAATAATAATAAAAAGGATAACAATATTTACTATAGAAAAATAGCTATATATTACAAGCAATTCATAAAATCATTCTGAACTATGTTTCCGTAAAAATTTATAAATAAACTCTTTCACTTCCGGATGACGCATATATGTATCAAAAAACAAAAATGTTAATGCATAGTCGTAATCTTATACTGTGACCGGCAAACTTTGGAATAATGTTATTTTTTTCTTCTAAAGTATTTACATTTAAAAAAAATAAGAGAAAAAAAATTCTTAAAATCAGTTAAAGATTAAATTTAAAAATTAACGTAATAAAAATGAAGGGAAAAATTATACTTTTAGCTTATTTTTTATTTTTATTGAAGAAATATATTACTAACTATTTATTAACATTTTATTCTCTAGAAAAGTACTCTTTCTATTTTCCACACACAAAGGTACATAATACAACGAAAAAAAATAACACAGAGAAAAGGTTAAATCATTATTTATGTAGCAATTTTTTACATTATCTATAATTTAATTAATTGTTAATTAAATGAGACTAATAAGTTTGTAGAAGAAAAGTGTTATGTAAGTAGAGAGCTTCATTAAAGGAACTGTAATGATAAATTCTATGTAATATTTAATCATTTAGGTGGGAAAATTTGTACAATCATTGCATTGTATTGATATTAAATCTTTTGATAAAGTTGTAATAAAGTATACGTCAGAGCATATTAACTTTTTAACTTTCACTAAAAAAATAGTCATTACTTTTTAGTTCATAACTTGACTAATTTCGTTGCCAATTTCTACAACATTGAGTTTTCTCACTACTTAATTTGTCTTGAACCAGTCTAATCAAATTCTTTATTTAACTATTTACACCCAAAAACCTAATATAGTAATAAATAGATTGTAAACCTACCTCTTACTTTCTGTGGAGGTTTCAACAAAATTTATATGTCAATAAATTAATCAAAATTAATACATATCTGTTTACTGAGATAAAAAGTGTAACGTAACAGAATTAGAATTATATTATGTATACAGAAATATCTCAACATTTTTAACCCCAATTTGATTCTTAAACATAACCAATTAGGCACTAACGATACCAGATTTTAATTTTTTTAGTAACGAATAGACCAATTTACTTTGTTAACTTTGAAATAAGTTATTTCTTATACATAGCTATGCAAAAAAGCCTGAAAGGATGTTTTTATAAATAATAAAGTCAACAAAGGTTAAAATTTTCGAGACTCATTTTTCTTATCAAGTTAGTATAAACACTTCTTTTGGGTATTTGCTCGTAATAATCGGTTACATTTAAAAAGAGTTATGATACAAATAAAATTTTTTTTTCATATTTATTATTATAGATAGCTCTAAATAAATCTACAAACTAGCAAACTTCCTTAACATTTTTACAACTATAAATTCTGCAGAAACAAAATGATTTAAATAACGATTAAATTTTAAAATATTTATAAAATTTCCTTTAGAATTTTTTCTAATAAAAAAACAACAACATGATGTTTTTAAATGTAAAAGTATTTTCATTCAAAATTGGCAGAAGTTAATAATAACAAGCAATCTCTGAATAAAGAGTTTCCAGGACTAAACATTTTGATAAATTGGAGATCTAAGATTATTAAATTAATGAACTTTTAAAGATAAATATTTTATTTAAAAGTGATTGTTAATAGATAAAATTACCACTTTTAAATGAAGCTTTTAAAGATTAACAATATTGTCATTTTTAAAAGAAATATAACGGAAATGGTATTTAACGATTTGCAAATTGCATAACTTATAACTGTTGAATTCATTTATAAATTACTTTTTAAAATATATAATATATTTTTAATGTTATTGTTTGAGTAAAACGTGCTTGTCACGTTGGCTTTAAATGTGCCATCAAGAATAGGAGTATATAATGTATAAGATCTTATGTCATCATGAGGATATTTTTTAACTTGGACTAACATTTATAATTTTAGGCTTAGGTGTTAAGTTGTTACTAACGTACTAATATTAGATAAACCTCCACGAGAAGTAGGAGGTAAGTTAATGTTTTATTATTATTGTTATTATTGTAATTAAGGTTTTTGGTGTGAAATAAATTTGCGATTTGAATAACTTGAGGTCACGAGGACCAATTAAACAGAAATAATTAATGATAAAAAAAATAAAATTATAGAAATTAGATTTTTTTTTATAATAATAGATTTTATGTATAGTCAATAATTATTTTTGCAAATATTTTTAAAAAAAAACAGTTGTTTTTATTTTCATTAAAACTTTACTATTTAAAAATTAAAGAATATAAAAATAATGTAATATTTACCTGTAATTATACAAATATAAAATTTAACAAAATTAACCGATTTTTACGAGTAAATAGCTAAAAGATATATTTTTGAACTAGTCATGTTAATTTCTACTTTTTTATTGTTAAAATTTCAGTAAACTAGTTCAAGCTGAATAAAAATTTCATTTAGTTAATGCGCTTATATTTAAGATATTTTATTGAATATAGTCATAAAACATAATTAATTGTATATTTGCTATAATTTTTTATCAATTTATAACTATTAAAGATGTACCTTTATTTTTGAGTGCATAAATATTTCAATGTTTGTAGTATTATTTTATTTTTGATTTCATTGTAATTAACCTTTGAAAATGGGATAAAAAGGTCTAATGCATTTTTTTTTAATATTATTACAAAATAAAAACATTAAATGGTTTGATATAACAAATATGTGTTTACTTAGAAAAACGGTAGACGTAGGGGACACCCGGGATTGAACCGGGGACCATATGATCTGCAGTCACATGCTCTACCACTGAGCTATATCCCCAGGTGACACGTGAATTCTACAATGCGTTTTTTGCCAATTCACCGTGATACATAAGATTCCAAATTCCGTGTTAGGAGTATCTAATAAAAAATATGCCAAAAATGTGTAGTTAAAAATATATTTAGTAATAAAATCAACACTTTTCATTAAAGAAATTTAAATAATTAAAAGAATATAAGTTTATTTCTAAAATAAACACTTTTTAATATATAAAATAATTTAATAATTAAAATAATGTATGTTTATTAGTAAAATAAATATTTTGTTATTAAAATATAATTGAGTTTTTAAAAAACTGTACATTTATTATTAAAATTCCACTTAAACAATAATATTAAGAATTACTTTAGTTAAAAAATTATTCTAATACAAAATTTTCTTTCCTAATGTTTTTAACTATAAAAATGTTTATTTTTCCAAAAAAATATACCAACTTTATTTATTTTTAAAAGATTAATGAAAATAATCAACCGCGTAGCCCCTTTTTAAGAAATTTTTTCATAATACACAATATATTTATGAGATTATTTTATTTTGATACAGTAATAATATCTTGCTTTTTTTCATTTTTAAAAATGTATATATTATTATATACTTATACAATTAAAATAGAATTACTTATATTACTTTTGAAAAAAGTATTGTTACACTAAAGGGTGGGAAAATTTACTATTACTTGGAAAAATGTATATACTATACGTACTTTTGTTTTTTTTTAAAGTGACAGAAAAATTTTAAGTGAATGAAATAAATGTAGGGTTGTTACTTTTTCAACGTCGTCGGTTTATAAAACCCAGTTTCTCGGTAGTCGAGAGTACTGAGGTTTGCGTTTTATTTATTGCATCGTAGAAATGCATTATTTCACTATGCAATTTTTAAAATGCATTTTTTGTCAAAAAACCGTAATTTGTCTAGATCCCGTTTTTTGACAAAAAATTTTGAAGAATTCACGTGCACCCAAATTTAAGGAAAATAAAGCAATCAAAATTTCTTTTACTTATCTAAACCGTTTTTATAATAACAAAATAGATAAATATTTTTGAAATATAAATTTTCACTAAAAAAAATTCTACTTTTTGTTATTTATATTATAAAATTTTAATAATATTGTAGGACATAAATGCTACTAATATGTACCACCTAAACGAATGAGTTGATTTAACCTTTCTTGTCAAATGTAAGGATATATTGTTAAAGATTTCTAGCTACCGGAATATGTATAAAAAATATAAATTACATACTTGATAATTTTAATAGCATACCAAAGTACTAAAAAAACAAAAAATTTACACTTAATAAAATCTAGTTATTTAAAGTTTATACATTTTTAAACAATAATTGATTGCGATTAAAAAATAGTTCCGACCATACAACATCTCTTTTCAAAGAAAATGGAACTGCAAAGAGATAACATTTTATTGTATTTATTTTTACATTGTATGTAAAGCATAGATATGTACTAGTAAGTAAAAACGATTTATCACTAGTAAATAAATGTTTTATGATTGTCTTAAAATAATTTTTTAAAGAAAAAAACACAAATGATGCTTTCGTGGAATATTTTTGGAGGAAAAGATGCCACGAGCCGGGATCGGACCGGCGACATTTAGATCTTCAGTCTAACGCTCTCCCAACTGAGCTATCATGGCTGTCAACTGCGACACTTACTTTCCTATAACTGCAATTATTTTTTGTTTATGTTGTTAAATAAGTTTATTTATAAAAATTTCTTTACAAATATAATAAATTATGTGGAAAACTATTTCTATAAGAATAATTTCATAAAATGTTTGCCTCAGCAAAATTATTTGAAAGTAAGATAGAACATTAAAGATTTAAGTTTTCTTCAGCAATAGTTATGAAATTGATAAAATTACTATTAATGTTAAGCAGATTTTTCTTTATAATCTTGTTTTAACTATCTATACAGAGTGTCCCATAATTAACTCCCCACATGTGAGAGCTTATAACTTTTTTCTACGAAAAGATAAAAAAGTGAAATTTTGCAGGTTAGTAGAATTAAGAGACAATATTTCTTATTTTTTTTATTTTAAAAAAATTATGGTCCTATGAGGACTTATGGCTAATTTAAAAAAATGTGTTTTTTTCGCCTTCATGAGTATGTAACTTTTTAATATGAAGAGATATTTAGATGATTCTTCTACATATCGAAAGCTCAACTTTCTTTTGTACTATAATTTTTAATATCATAAATATTGAACTTCATTAACATTGTTTAATTTTTAATTGAAACAAAAAAATCACGATTTTTGCCAAAATTTCGTAGTTTTTTCAAAATTAAAGCTCATTGTGAAGATTCTCGCAAAAGCTTTATTATTATTCTGATAAAGTAAACGATGCTCTATCTAACGGTAATAATCTTGTTTTCTAGTAATAAGTTTTAAGAAAGTTATGACAATCCAAAAATAGTCTACTTTCTCCATTTTCTTTAGTATTTAGAAAAAATATATTTTTTTTTAGTTTTTCAACATTTATAATGCTTTTTTAATGAAAGTAATTGAAATATTATCCTATTTCGTATTGTTATTTGTTTATATTTCAAACATAAACTTTATAAGAACAGGGCCGAATATACGATATTTTTGAAAGATGCATAAAAATGTCTCTTTTAGGGCAATTATTATGTAAAATACTATAAAACGCAGATAAATTGTAGTAAATGTTAAGAAAATGATTTTTAAAGAAATTTAAGTGATAAAAATTGTTGGAATTTTTTTGGCCAAATATAGACAAATGAGCAATATACTGTAGATTAGCATACTCTATTGATAATAGTAATACTATTAGGTATTAAATATGTTAGAGAAATTAGTGTTTGTAAATTAATTTTTTACCAAAAGTACGAAATTTGTGGTCTTCGGTAAATCATAACTTTCGTCACTCTTATAAGATTTTTATGATGCTATACCCAATCGATAGAGCATCGTTTACTCTATCAGAATAATGATAAAGCGTTTGCGAGAATCGTTCCAATAAGCTTTAATTTGGAAAAAACTACGAAATAATGGCAAAATCGTGGTTTTTTTTGTTTTAATTAAAAATTAAACAATATTAATGAAGTTCAATATTTATAATATTGAGGATTCTAGCACAAAAGAAGTTGAGCTTTCGATCTGTAAAAGAATCATATAAATATCTCTTCATATAAAGAAGTTACGTACTCATAGAGACGAAAAAAACACATTTTTTTAAAATGATCATAAGTCCAAATGGAACCAAAAGTTTTTAAAAATAAAAAAAATATTGTCTCTTAGTTTCTACTAATTTGCAAAATTTCACGTTTTTATCTCTTCGTAGAAAAAAGTTATTAGCTCTCGCACACAAAAAAAATGGGACAAATTTCGAAATTATTACGTAAAATGCAACAAAATGTCCCATCATTTTAAAATGTTATAATTTACTCAAATTTTAAAAATATCAAGCGACAACAAAAATGTTTTAAATGACGCAAAATATAAGGTTTTCGCAAAAAATTGGCCGTTTTTTTACAAAAATATATACTTTTAATATTCGAAGTAATGTAACATTTACTAATCTTAGAAGTTTTTAAAAAAATTGTACTTATCTTAGAATCTAATTTCTTTTTTATAATATATTATGAAGTACGTTATTAGAAGTCAATTTTATTTAAAGTTACTAACGTTTTAGCAAAAATCACTATTTTAAACACTCTACTGACGACAATAATCATGGAAAATTAAAAATTTCATAACAATAATAACGAAAACTAATTATTATTTAACAACACAAAGTATTAATAATTTAAAGTATTATTTTAGTAATTGCTATTTTTCTTGTTTAATTTAAAATATTTAGAAATTATTTTTATCGTGAACAAACCACATAATGTTTCCAAACTTTTAATAAGTTTGACTTTTAAAAATAATATTGAAAAACATTTTAAAAAGTTGAATCACCAGATGCGTATGACTTTATATAAAAATCTAATTTTTAGTAATTCAAACAATTGAAGAACATTTTCAAAAAATACTATCATATGCCAATAAATACTCCTTATGAAAGTATTTATAATCTTATACAGAGTTAAATTCTAATATTGTATTTCAAAATGTATTGTAGGAAATAACTTAAAGTTTTAGAAAAACAAAAAATATAATAGAAAAGTAGAAACTCATTTCAATTATTGTTTTAATCTTTTGAACGAAATAATTAGTTAATATTAGTCGCAAATCAAGAAAATTCAAATTTTATTAGGTGGGACAAATTTATTACATTTTACGCAAATGTGTGTCCCATTTTTTTTTGTGTGCGCAGGTGGGGAGTTAATTATGGGACACCCTGTATATCAAAGAGACACTCTGTTACCACGAAGTATTTAATAGTGTTTTTGTAAAAAATATTTGATTAAAAATTTATTAATTTATTTTAATAAATCTCTTTCCAAGAATTAAATTAATTTAGTTATAATTCATAAATAGAATAATATTCAGAAATCGTTACAAAAAAGTATATTGAGCTTTATAAATGTATTATTAAGCAATAATATAAACTAGTTTAACTAAAAAGCATTTATAGAAATTAATAATAATTAATAAGTTCAAAATGGCATTTTAAAAATAGACAGACTATTATCCTAATAATTATAAATCAAATCCTACGAAAAAATTAAAATATTGTTGATTGTTTTTTTCTGCATTTTATTTTAAAATGTTTTTGTATATTATAATTTTGTAAGCAAAATATTACATAAATTATGTTAAGTTATTTGAATATCTTTTTATGTATACATTATTAAAAGCTTAATTTAAATTGCAAGATGTTATATAATATTTATAAAATAATACTTTTCCATATTTTAAAATTTTTCAGTAGTTTTTTCTCGCCTTGTTTGCAATGTACAATCAAAAATTTAAAAAAAATCACACCAAATGTTAAAATTCAGAAGATTGACAATGACGTTTTTCATAAATATGCTAGCATAAAAGTATTATTAAGATGCAGAGGTCCTCCGTGGGGCCGTCTTACTTCTCCACAAGAAGTGACATTATGTGAATTTTTGTGACATTATGTGACATTATCATTTAAACTACAAAATTCCTTGTTTTTTTTTGTTTAAACCAGCCTTAGACCCGCCTTCGGCAGGTCAAGACTGGTCCGCAGAGCATATTTTTTATAGAAGTATTTTTATACTAAATTACTAGTCAAAGTATGTGTTTAAAAAATTGTTTCATTAAATAACGTATTTATGAAGAAATAAAATAACCGCAATACATTATTAGAACATGATAAGATTGAAAATTTTTCCGAGTTTGAGAATCAATTTATAACGATAACATTTATTGAAACTATTTAGTCAAATAAAAAATTTATCCAACAAAAGAATTTTATTTATATCAAAAAAATGAATAAAAATGAATATTTGAATTATTTAAAGTAACTATTTAAATGCTCTTTCTTTATAGTTTTGAAACTGATATAAATATTTCAATATCATTCCTTTATTAATCACATATTCACCTTAATTTTACAAATATATAAATGAAAGAACAAATAAAACAATTAATACTCAAAAATAACTTCTTTCGTTTTTAAGCTACAAACTTTGTTATAGTTTTCACATTTTATGACAGACTTTGTTCTACGTACTAAATTTAGTTTTATTTTCTTTAAACAACTTTGCATAAAATTATAATATCAGAAAATTTTAATTTTTACTAAAAAAAATGATCATCACTTTTTGATTCATAACTTATTACATTTTTTGTTAATCTTTCCGATATTATAATTCCTTCTAATTCTTGATTTTTATTTTTAAAATGAGTCATAAACCACAAATTTTCATCAACATTGAAAACAGTTATTTCTGGAACAAAACTATGCAAAATGTGTCCAAAAAAGTAGCATTTTTAAATCATAAATTGTTTAATTGTGGACCAAAAGTTTTAATACTCGATTTCCACATTAAGTTAGAATAAAACACATCTATAAAATGATTAAGCGTAAAGATTGATCAGATTTGATAAGAGTTATGTCTAGAACAAAATTGATTTTAACAAAAGAAATAGAAAAAAGCAAGGAAAATGACACTAAAATTGG
Source organism: Strongyloides papillosus (assembly GCA_005656395.1). Classification (NCBI taxonomy): domain Eukaryota; kingdom Metazoa; phylum Nematoda; class Chromadorea; order Rhabditida; family Strongyloididae; genus Strongyloides; species Strongyloides papillosus. The sequence goes on along the minus strand of SRSI01000004.1, from coordinate 1,266,015 downwards.
CATAAATCGTTTTCTAGATAAGCTGTAAACTTTGTAATAATCTCATTTTTTAAGTTAGACTTTAATCTATATAAGCAAGTTATGGTTAATTAGTTTTATAAACTTTCCATTAAGTAATAGCTATTTAACTTTTTAATTTTTACCAAAAAAATAGTCATCCATTGTTGATTTACAACTTGGCCAATTCTTTATTAGTTCTAATGCTGCTGTGTTTCCGCACTATTCTGGAGTTGTATCTCTTAAATGAGCCATAAATTAAAAAATTTTATTAACTTCGAAAAGAGTTATTTTTGAAACAATACTATGCAAAAAATTGTCCAAAAATGTGGTAATTTTTTAACATAACTTAGTCATTTATAAACTAAAAGTTTTGAGACCCATTTTCCGCACTAAGGTGGAAAAAAATACATAAAATTACTATTTGACCATATAATTTGATTAAGTTTGAAAAAAGTTATGTCTGGAACAAAATTGATTTTTACAATAAAAATATAAAAAAGCTAGGAAAATGACACTAAAGTTGGCATAAATCGTTTTATAGATAAGCTGTAAACTTCGCAATAGTCTCATTTTTAAAGTTAGACCTAAATCTGTATAAAAAAAACCATACCAACTTAGTTTTATGAAGTTTTAATAAGGTAATATTTATCTATCTTTTTAATTTTTACCAAACAAATAGTCATCACTTATTGACCCATAACTTTGCTAATTCTTTACTAATCTAAATTCTATTTAGTTTCCCCTTTATTCCTAACTTTTACATTTCAAATGAGTTAAAAACCAAAAAAAATTAGTTCACTTCTACAAAAGTTTTTTGAAAGACAAAACTATGCAAATATTTGTCCAAAAAAATAGTATTTTATAAATATAACTTGGCTGATTATGGACCAAAAGTTTTGTGATTTACTTTCCCCCCTAAGTTGAAAAAAAATACATCAAATGACTATTTGACATAAAAATTGATCAAGTTTGAAAAGAGTTATGTCTGGAACAAAATTGATTTTTACAATAAAAATGGAAAAAAGGCAAAAAAATCGACATTCAAATTAATATAACTTTTTCCCTAGTTGAGCTATAATCTTCGTTAGACCCTTATTTTTTAAGTTAGACATAGATCTATAAAATTGTATAACTTTATTTATTTTCATAAAGTTATGCCTGAGTTATGACTAACTTTTAAGATGTTTTTTCAAATGGTTACCACTCTTTGGGCCATAACTCGGTCAATTTTGAATCACATTCAAAATCATTAAGCTTGCGAACTATTGTAGAATTTTACCTTTCGAATGAGATATAAAGCAATTTATTTCGTTAACTTTGAAGAGAGTTAGTCGTGTAACAAAACTATGTAAAAAAGGCCTTAAAAAAGGGTGTTTTTTAATAATAACTTGGCCAATTATGGCCCAAAACATTTAAGACCCATTTTGCCCCCTAAGTTAGAAAAAAACACATCTTTTGGCTACTTACTCGTAAAAATCGGTTAAATTTTAAGAGAGTTATGTTAAAGACAAAATTTTTTTCCTTATTTCTTTTTGGTATAGATTATTAAAAAACAATATTGGGAATGTTAATAAATAATAATCAATTACATTTTATAAAAAAATATTAGAATATTGAAAGTTGAAATTTTTATAAATATTATATTGCAATAAATTCCCATCAATAATGTCTTACTGTTAATTCAAGATTAAAGATATTTATACAATTTTGTTTTTCATTACATTATGACAATAAATTCTTTTATAAAAATTCAGTAATTTGCATTAAATGGTTAAAAGTGTAAAAAAACTATTTACTGTTTAATTTGATTTTTCATTTTCCTCCTATATAAAAATTATTTAAAATAATACCATTGTATTATAATGTTTTATAACTGATGTGAACATAAAACTATTTATTTATTAAAATATACCCATATATATTGCAATAGTTATGATTTTTTACAAACAATATGTAACATTATAAGAAATTAAAGCTATTAGATATATAACAATATTCTCTAATCAGTTTATTTTTTTAATTGGTAATTTCTTATGACTTTATCTTTCGAATTATTAGATTTTTTAAGAGTTTGAAGAATCACTGAATGTGAAAAAATTTTTTAGTAGTATACCATTGAATTATGAAATAGATAAAAAATTGATGGGGAAAACTACTTTAAAGTGAATGTAAAAGTTTAATTTTGTTTATATGATAACTTTTGATATCAAAATTATATTTATGATACAGATAAATAACAATTATCTCTCTATCCACTACCAAAATGATTTGTTCAAAAAAAATCCTTTCAATTTAATATATTTCAAACCATTTAATGCAAATTATAAATCATATACAGACAATGTCTACATAGAGTATATAAAGTTTCTTTATGTTATTATAGTACAAGAGTAATGTACCAAAAATTAATACCACATTTTCAAGACTTTTTTAATAAAACTCATTAAATTATGGAATTATTTATCATTTATAATAACATACTGATAAGATTTATCAGTTATTCATGGGAATATACTATGGTAGAGAAATAGGTATATATATAACATACTTCTCCACTACCATAATTATACAGGTGGAGAAGTATGCATATATATGACATGGTTCTCCACTAATATATTATGGTAGTGGAGAAGTAGGTATGCTCCTACCCCCTGAATCCGTGGCGCAACGGTAGCGCGTCCGACTCCAGATCGGAAGGCTGCGTGTTCAAATCACGTCGGGTTCATTACTTTTACTGTTAATAGGAAAATAAGTTATACTTATTTTTGATTACTAAGAACCTCTATTTTTAACCTAATTAAGTGCGATAGTGAAAATATTTTTACAAAAATACTTATTTTTATAAATAAAATAAGGAAAATTTTAATATTTAAAAATTTATATCATGCAATAACAATAAATATAAAAATATTTTCAAAGCAATTTTAAATATATAGTAAAATATGTTAGAGAAAGTGAAATATTTTTTTCTTTATTAAACATTCTTTAAGACATGAAATATATAAACTGATATCAGCGGCAATTATCATATAAAATGAAAGCATATTAACAAATTATTTACACTATGTAACCATATATAACATTGTAAATTTAAATTTTTTTATTTAGCAGAAAGTGAAATAAAGTACAAATTGGAATTTTATATCTTCTATTAAATTAGTATAAATACCAAGATGTTTTGTAGCTTAAGTCATTTTATTTTATGTTCTCTTTGTAACACCTGTCTCTTTTTTTTATGTCACTATATTTTTTTATATATTTTAGGGGTTTGTGTTATTTCTTTGTGATTTTGTGTTAATTGATAATAAAGTTTGTGATAAACTAGTACGGATATGTTTTATATAGTATACGCCAATAATCTTATAAATTTACTAGAAAATATTTAATATTATTTGTTTTTATTTTATTTCTAAATCTATTCAATATAGTTCTCCTTTAATTAAGAACGATTCTTGGCAAATTTCAGTTTTATAGAGTAAAATTATGATTATTCAACATTATGTTCCTAAATAGTTGAAAATTTAACGAAATTATTATTACGCAAAAACATATTTTACCATACTAATTTTGTAATTTAATAAGAATAGTTAGAAACTGTCATACAATTTGTATTTAGTGATATCAAGAAAAACAAATTACGTTATTTTACGTTAGTAGCAAAAAAATCTTAAACTAGATTTATTTATGATTTAATATTTTATGAGACATGGGTATAATTATAAAGTTAAACGTTTTATTAGTTATGAAACGACAAAGTCTTTAAAAATAAAAGGTACTTTTATATTTTAAACTGATTTTTATAAAGAAAACTATTTTTAAAGAAAAAGGCAATGCCGCATACAGGGTTTGAACCTGTGACCTTCTCTTTACGAGAGAGACGCTCTGCCACTGAGCTAAGACGGCGGAACCCACTTCTCTTATATTTTAACAAAGCAATATTCAAATTTTAATTATCCTTTAAAATTTTCTTTCTCACTTTTTATATTTATAGTATTCTACAAAATTATAAAACGTTTTTCAAATTAAATCTATTTGCAAACTTTTTTTTAGATGGTATACTTAAAAAAAATTTGAATAAATAATCACATCAAAAACCTAGGTTTTTGTCTTTTAAAAACTTTTATATCTTAATATATTATACCCGCACTTAAATGGACAAAATAAATTTTGCGAACTTTAAAGGATGAAAATAAATTTCGCGTACTAAAAAGGATGAAAATAAATTCTTATTCCTATAATATCACTCATCTGGATAAAAGTAGCGTCGTCTAGTGACTTAGATAATTATTGTTTACTATTAAATCGAAGCTGTGCAATTTTCATTTGATTTTTTAGTTTTTATTAATGGTAGCGATTATGTTTTCTATTGTTGAAAAAGGAAATGGATTTTAATATATTTGTTACAATATTAAGAGTTTACGATGTTAATAAAATATAATAATCGAACAACAATTTTACCCTTATTAGCAGTAAATGGATTTTGTGAAAATTTATTATGATATATAATTTCATGTATTACTTATTTTCATTTGCAAAAAATCACTGATATAGTAGAATTTACATTAAATATTTTTGTTTCTGATTACATAGAATATATGATAGTATATGCTTAAATAAAAGTTTTATTAAATCAAAGTTGTGTAATTATTATTTTATTAAGGATGCCGAATATGTGTTCTATTGTTGGAGAAGAAAATGGATTTTAATATATTTGTAGGAACAATGAGAGTGTCGTATTTTAATAAGATAGAGTAATCAAACAAAAATTTTATCAACATTAGCATTAAAAGGATATCGTACACGTTTCTTATAATATATAATTTCATTAAATATTTAATTTCTATTAGCAAATTAATGATTAAGTTGATTTTACATTTGCATTTTCATTTACATGGAATATTACATTGTATATGCCTTTATAATTTTGTAGTAGTCATCGATATAATCTAAATCACTAGACGACGCTACTTTTATCCAGATGAGTGATATTATAGGAATAAGAATTTATTTTCATCCTTTTTAGTACGCGAAATTTATTTTCATCCTTTAAAGTTCGCAAAATTTATTTTGTCCATTTAAGTGCGCGTATAATATATTAAGATATAAAAGTTTTTAAAAGACAAAAACCTAGGTTTTTGATGTGATTATTTATTTTCATACTTTTTCGTTACAAATAAGTGTAATAATCTAAAAAGTTTATAATTATAAATGTCAATAATAAAAAATGCTAAATTAGTTCTTTTAAATTGCATCTTTTCAATTATTTTATTTAATAATTTCTAGATCTCCTATGTAAATTATTATTTTTAAGAAAAATTTTTAACTTCTTATATGTTAAAAAAAGTAAATTTATATAAGAAAAAAACGCAGACCCATAACTCTAAAGCAAAAAAAACGCCACGGAAACCTTAACTTTTGAATTCATCTTAATTTCAATTTCCCCAAAAAAACATCTAAAAATTAACTTCGGAACATTCATTGTGAAGTCTGAAGCCTTATGAAATACTCCATTGGAGCTTGAATGCCGCGCAGCGCACGGTGGAACCACTAAGCGTTGGTAAATATTTTATTAAACCTCGGTTCGGCAATTCTTATTTTAGTTGGGTTGATCAAGACCAAAATTTTACACATACATACTAATTTGTGTAGTATTTTTTGTTAAAATACGGCGCGTCCATTTACTAAGTAATTAGTGTGTGTGATATATTTTTTTAAAACGCGGCGCGTCCATTAATCCAAAATTTGCACCATTTTTGGCACTTTGGATTCATTTTTCTCTATGATGGAGCAAGATTTTTGGAATTTTTATTTTAGATTCCGATTTCTCGTAATGGAATCTATATGTATGCAAAGTTTCAGAAGAAAATTCTGAAATCTAGGGGGTCAAAATATGCTTAACGTTGCATTTTCAGGGGGTGACGTTAGTGAGTAGATATAAAAGTCTTTAAAAATATTTTATGTTGGATATTTTGGTTTAAAGTATATTTACTTTATCTAGAAACATCAAAATAAATAAAAGACACGTATTTTATATAATTAATTACAAGATAAATCTTATAAAAATAATCACCTAGAATGTAGCCTGTTACAACTTTTTGATGTAACTTACTTCTATACTAATTACTTTCTATTTAGGCGTCAAACATTTCCTAACACAAAACTCATAATTTACCTAGAACTCAAACTCAAATTGGAAACACAACATTAAGTAATAATATTAAATACGATTATATAGTATTAAAGTTACAAGAAAACAGTAGCTGGTAACAATGACTATCCAGTAACTAGCATTACTTAAAATGCCAGATAAAATGTTCTCGAATTTTTCAAAGCCTTGTATTTTTACTTTAGTGTATACTGAGGAAAATATATTGTGCGGATGTTTGAGGTTGGAAATTTTTTTGCGTTTATGAACGGATTTTTGCGGTTGATAGAAATTGGACTTATTTTAATTGATATTTTTGCCGATATTTTTTCTATAAATAAAATGTATCCAATGTTACAACGAAATTATAGTGATTTGCGGTTTCTAGCCACAAAATTTTTTTAAGTGTACTTGTTATATTTACAATATTTGAGTTTTAATAGAAATTACGTAAGCGTTTGTATTTTTAAAAAAAATCTTGAATAAAATAATGTTATTTAAATCACAAGCCTTAAATCCGCCTTCGGCAGGTCAGAGCTGGTCCGCAGAGCATATTTTTTAATAAAGAATTTTTATACAAAATCATTAATCAAAGTATCTGTATAAAAAAATTGTTTTATTAAATTACAAATTTCTGGAGAAAAAAGATAACCGAAAATACATTGTTATAATATATGAAATATTTGTGATAGTGAGAATCATTTCATTACGTCTACATTTATTGAAACTGTTTAGTTTAATAAAAAAATTACGAAGCAAAAAGAATTTTATTAATATCTAAAGGGTAAATAAAAATGAATGTTTGAATCATTCCAAATAAATATTTAATTGATCTTCTATTATATTTTTAAGATTGATATAAACGATTTAATATCATTTTTCTATTAACTACATATTTACCTTAATTTTACAATTGTAAAATGAGAAATAGCAAAAAATTAATACCTTAAATAAGTTTTATCGTTTTAAAGCTAATAACTTCGTTATAGTTTCAAATTTAAAGTTAGACTTTGAACTATATTCTAAATTTAGTTTTTGTTAATTTAAACAACCATTATTAAGGTTAAAACATTAGAAAATTTTTATTTTTACTAACAAAAATGATTATCATCTTTTGATTCATAACATAACTAATTTTTTATTAATCTTTTTAATATTGAATTTCCTTTTTATTCCATATTTGTACTTTCTAGATAAGTCATAAAACAAAATTTTTTATTAATTTCGAAAAGAATTGTTTCTAGAACAAACCTTAACGAAACGTGTTCGAAAAATTGGTATTTTTAAAAGATGACTTTGTCAATTTTAGTTGAAAAATTTAAAAGCTATTTTCTCCCCTTAAGTTAGAAAAAAATACATTTACTGAATGTTAAACCATAAAAATTAATTAAGTTTGAATACAGTTATGCTGAGAACAAAACCGATATTTGTGTAAAAAATGAAGAAAATATGAGAAAATTGTCACTAAAATTAGTATAATCCGTTCCGCAAATAAGCAATAAACTTCGCAATAGTTTGACTTTTTAAGTTTAGACTTAAATTTGTATAAAAGAAACTATATTTATTTAATTTTATAGAGATTCCATTAAGTAATAGCTATTTAACATTTTAATTTTTACCAAAAAAATAGTCATAACTTATTGACCCATAACTTGGCCAATACTTTATCAATCTTTTTGCTGCTGTGATTCCCCCTTATTCCTGGCTTGCACCTTTCAAATGAGTCATAAATCAAAGTATTTCATTTACTTTTACAAAAGTTATCCGAAAGACAACACTATACAAAAAAGTGTCTAAAAAAGTGATGTTTTCTAAAAATAATTTGTCCAGTTATGAACCAAAAGTTTTGAGACCCACTCTCCACACTAAGTTGAAAAAAAATACATTAAATGACTATTAAGCCATAAATTTTATCAAGTTTGGAGGGAGTTATGTCTGGAACAAAATTGATTTTTACAATAAAAATGGAAAAAAGGCAAAAAAGTTGACATTCAAGTTAATATAACTTCTTTCATAGTTGAGCTATAAACTTTGTTAGACTCTTATTTTTTAAGTTAGACGTAGATCTCTAAGACAGATGCTATTTTATTTCATCTCATCAAGTGTTGACTAATTTATAGCTATTTAACTTTTAGAATATTTTTTCAAAATGGTCACCACTCTTTGGACCATAACTCGGCTAATTTTTAATACAATTCCATAGTATTGTGTTTCCGCACTATTCTGGAATTAGACCTTTCAAATGATATATATATATAATTGTATCTTTTATACTTTGAAATACCGTTAATCCCTAGTCAAATCTATGCTAAAAAAAGCCAAAAAAACGATGTTTTTTAAAGATAATTTGACCAAAAGTTTTTGAAACTAATTCAGCCCTTCTAGTTAGAAAAAAACACATCTTTTGGCTATTTACCCATAAAAATCGGTTGAATTTGAAGAGAGTTATGTGAGTGACAAATTTTTTTTCCTTATTTCTTTTTGTTATAGAAATTTGTTTTATAAAAGGGATATCAGATAATTTATGTTTAAGGAATATCTCTGAAATACACTTACAACAAATGTAATGTTAATGGTAAATTATCTAAATTTAAAATAATTTTAAAACACAGCTTTCGATATATTTTTAAGAAAGAAATAATCATTAGAAAATATTTTTGTAGTTTCGACAACATATCGAATTTAAATATAAAAAATTACTAAAATGGTTTAACTTATACAATTTTCTACGCATTTATTATTATAAAATATTTGTCAAAGATATTGTATAAAATATTCATTATATGGACAATTATAGTTATGTGTTAATAGCATTTGCAAGTTTAATTGACTATTTCTCTAAAAATATTTTACAGGAAGAAAAGTATAAATAGCATTATATTTTTCTATGTGTTTTACTGGTTATAATAAACCAGAACGTAGTCTTCACTTCAAAGTGATATTTTAAAAATTATGAGTTTGATGTGGTGAATTCTTTGTCTAAAATGTACGTTTTGGAGAAATGCACTTCTTTTTTCAAGATGATGATTTAGTATCATTACAAAAAGTAAGAAATCACCACTTTGGGGGTGAGAATTTTGTTTTGAATGATTTGTAATCTTCCCCACGAAGTGCAGGTCTGATTTCTGGTATATGAAATGTTTTATGAAAAACAACACTTAAGGAATTTCTTACACATTAAGTATTTTTTAACTTATTTTGCACAATTTATACAAAATTGATTGTGCTTTTATACATTTCGAATAGTATTAATAAAACTAAAAAAATGAATTTGACATGTTTCAACTTTTTAACACTTAGCTATTAGTTGTGAAAGTATATGCACTTTTCAAAAATCTATAAAAAGTCTTTCTAGTATCAACTGTATATTATTGTGCTGGACAATTGACATAAAAATATAGAAAGAAAATTTCATAACAAAATTTTGATCAATTGAAAAACTTTGCAATAAGTAGAATATACTTGACTATCAAGTTTGGCTGTTTTAATTTTACTTGTACTATATATATATAAGTAAACAACGATAGTATTTATAATACTTTTGTTTATATTGTTTTAAAAAAAGATAGTAAAATAATTTTATTAAAGATAAAGGAATTAATCAGAATCTCTATTTTTCAAAAAAAAAATGTAAATGTATATTAAAATTTTATTCTTTAAATATTGTTCATTTATGTTGCATTTCCCAAGCCTCCATTAGCTTGGTTAATGCAACATTACTTTTATTTTGATGTTTCGTACTTTTCTTAGTGATAACATTAAAATATTTTACAGTTTTTAATAACCATTTTTGCTTTATTTGAAGACTCAAGAAATGATTGTATAATTACTTTTAATTACATAATTGATCCATTTAGCTACATCTTACCAATAGAACAATTCAAATTAATATAAGTATAAAAAAAATTAAATACATTTCTTTAAGGTTTAAAAGTATTTTCACAGAGAAAGGTTATATATTTTGTCTTGAAAGATTTTACTTCTTTATAAAATTAGAAAAGTCAATTTTTAAAGCAAAGCAATATTAACATAGCGTCAAAAAATACATCTATTGATAATTAATTCATAAAAATTAATAAAGCTATAAAAACATGTTTTTAAATTATTTATCTTTAAAAATTGATGAAATTTAACGACAGGCATGAGGAAACCAAAATTAATTTTATTTGTTATGTTTATTATGGATATAATAAAGCAATATATATAATTTTAATTTTTGTAGTTAAAAAGTGTGTTTAAATGTTGCATAATTAGTTTTAGAATGTGCAGATTTTTTTCTAATTTAGCGGTCCACCACGGCTCAATCACTCAAAACCTTTTGCTTTTCTTTATCCGGTGTTTACCAAAAAGACCAAAAATTTTCTGACAATCAGAAAATTCCGACTAATTATATAGTATTTGGTTAAATATTCCCTCATATCATATTTCAATCGTATTAATTTATCATTTTATGTTAAAATTTAACAAAATTGGCTTCTCAATATGTTATTAATAATTCTTTTGAACGATATTTTTATGTATACTTTTAGGTTTAATGTTTTGTTGTGAAAAGGCTAGCTGTTGGGGATGAGTTTTATGTAAGTATACTTCTATAAATAAATAATACTTCTATATTTATAATCATTGTAGGTACCACACTAAGGAATGTTTTGGAGCTTGTCCAGGTTACTAAGAGATAAGTTTTTAGAGTTTCTCTATTAATATAAATAATTTTAGGTATAGGTTAATTTCGTATAAGAATATATGTGAAGACGGTTTAAAAAGAATCTTGTAGGCTACAGATTTATAATTACAAGCTATGCTGGATATATAAAGCCGATCGTTTTGAAGTTAATAGGAATTTCATCGGATAAGTTTATACTAAACTACTTTTTTAATTATTATTTATCTTTATTTATTGTTGTATAGTAATCTAATTATTTTTAATAAATCTTTGATGTTTATATGTTTTTTATCAATATTTTCTAACATTTTCAATCAGTATACAGGAAGTATATAGTGTATTTTATACCATTTATGGAGAAATTTAAAAATTTCTCTTTAGGAAAACACTTTGGAATAATGTAACAATTTTCTGACAGTTGGAAATGACAGCCAATTTTGACGTCAAATTTTCTGACAATTAGAATTTGAGTGAGAGTGCTCACTTTGCATGCGAGAAGTTGCGGGTTCAATTCCCGCAGTCTCTAACGTCCTTTTTGAAAACTACTTTTTACTACGCTATATCTTATTTTAGTATCGTGATGCTTATCATTTGTATTAGAATAAAAATTATAAATGTGTATATTATGTGTTATATTGTACAATATATCAAATAACATTAAGATTAACACAAAAAAGAAAGAAAGGTATTGATGTTTATTGTAGAAAAAGAATACATCCTACTATTAAACTGAGAAAAAATTTAATAGTAGTCAGAATAATATACTATTAAAGAAAGAAAAGTTAAGGTAATAGTCAATTCTGTCTCAACTAGCGGAATTATAGTCAAGAAAATATTTTTTAAATATAAGTACTACTCGTTATAGTAAGAAAATAAAAAGTTATATTCATTTAATTTTTTTATTTTGTTCTTAGCACTTATATCCAAACATGTTATTAATTAGTAATAATCTTGACTAAGTGGCAAGTATCTAGCTAACATGCTTCTATTATAATACATGTAACAAAAGCTCTCGGTACACCTTTTAATAAGACTGTACTACAAAAAAAAAGTATCAAAATCTATAAGGGGTATAAATTTTGCTTTTTCTAGTAGTAAATAAAAAATTTTTCGATAAGAAATTTTAATTTATTGGTGTATCAACTTATATAATTAACAAGTTTGCAAAATATAACCATAATTATTTAACACAAAAATAAAAAGCATAAAATTCTTTATCTTATCAACAAAGTATGTCATTCTTTATTTCAAATGAAACTGAGTATAAAGAGAAGTTTTAAATAATACTTTTCATTCAATATTGATCGATTAATATAAATAAATTGTATACAAAAAATTATTTTCAATAAATTGCAATTCATTGTTTTAAATAATGATATCTCCATGTAATATTTTTAAAATTCTATAGATTTTATATAAAAAATTAATCAAATAACCTATTTCAATTTGTAGTCACCTATAGTATAAAAAAATTAAAATTATTACTAAAGGTTATTAAAATTTATTGTGATGTTATTTTTTATGTCTATTTTTATTATTACATGTACAAGAAAATATTGTTTAAGTCAAAGTTTATTTATATCAAAGGAATTATTTATAATATAATAAATTCTGTTTAATAAGAAAGGCAGAAAAGGATAATATTATTGCTAAAAATGACCATAAATGGCCCGAAAAGTCATGAAGAGTGTTACTAATATTTTATATATCAACTAATTAATTTTATTATCAAATTATCGAACAAAATTTAGACGAATAACTGGTGGTAATTTTGATAGAGGCAAAAAGATTCCCAAGATATAACTAATTAGTATTGTCCCAGTATATTTACTACTTAAATGATTTTTTAACCCTTTCCCTGCCAGAGATTTTTTTCTTTGTATTACGCACTCATGGTGTGTAAAATTGGAAAAGTACTTTTATATAGAAGAAAATGTTAATAAATAATTGGTAATATATTTCTTCAGTAGGAAAAAAAGCAAACAGACTTAAGTTACAATTTTTCTTCATAATTCTGTTAAATTCATTTTAAAATTTAATATTTAATTGTTTTTTTAGTTTATTTTTTCTTTTTTAATTTTGTTTCATATAAATATTTTAAAAAAAAAATAGAATAGCATTATTCCAAAATTTCCCACTTATAACATAAATTACCACTGTAAATTAACATTTTTGTTTATGACGCATATATGCGTCATCCGGCAGGGAAAGGGTTAAGACCAATAATTTACTACATCATAAGTTTTAAGACATACAAGTTTAACAATATATTTAATAAAATCTTTTATTCTGTTACAATTAAAAAATATCAAAAAAAGCTTATAAAGTGTTGAAAATACTAAATATATTCTTTTTAATTATGTTGAAAGTTGTTAGTAAAATAATTTGATGATAAAAAAGTTACGTTAAAATTCTAATTATTTGTATAAAATTATGACTTTTTAATAACAAATGATTTATAGTAAAATATTACATCATACAATTTTTTAAAATTATAAGAAAAAATATAGTTATGACTAAAATTTTATTATAAAAAACGTATTATATATTATTTGTCAAATATTAAAAGTTAGCAATGCGTAACTATTAAAATTTCTAAAATAAACTACCACAAATATATTTTAATAACGTAAAATAATTGAATAAATTTGATGGTCTCACGTCCGGGCCTTCCTAGCTCAGTTGGTATACTCAAACTGAAAGTGTTAGGTCGAGCTAACATTTCCGCAATACGCTGACTTGAGTTAACATATTTTATAATATAATTTGTATAGTATGTACCAAGGTACTTTTTTTTGATTGAGTTAAAATACTTTTCATGCTTTACAGGTTATCATAATAAGTAATTTATACAATTTATTAACAATAATAATTTAAGGGAATTTTAATAATCGTCATAGCAAATAGTAGCAAAATTTTACCTGTATAACATATGATTCTTTAATGATATTATTTCAATATATGACCTACATTTTCTATAAAAATATTTAATAGATAAAAAAAAAATTTTATGTAGAAAATAAATTAATAGTATGAAAAAGTCGGTTTATCTAACTTTAATTTTTAATTTTTTTGTATTAAAAATAAACTAATAATATAGGTATCAAATTTTGTTGACTTTAATTATAAAATTTCTTTATACTAAAAGTAAATTGAAAATATAAAAAAATAAGTTTCGATGACTCTTATTTAAATTTTCGTTGTATTAAAAATAATTTAATAACATAAAAATTGAAATTTCAATTATTTTTATTCTAGCTGATACTTATTTCACAGAAACCAAGTTTCGCTAGCTTAATTGGTTAAATTAGTAAAATTCATTCGTTGGCCTGTTGTCCCCAAGTTCTCTTCCTCCTCCTTGTAATTGTTGGTTGTCAAGTTCGTTCTTCTTCTTTCTCGGTTTCGTGTTTGGTATTTGTAGATCTTGAGTTGCTATATGTAGGATTATTTGAATATTAAGAAATATTTTTGTTTTTTCTAAAAAATTTGAATATGTTAGGTCGAATTTTTGAATATGTTAGGCCAACCTAACACTTTCCTTAAAAACAAATGTTTTTGACCAAAATGTTAGGTCGAGCTAACATTTTCGTTTTCAGTGTAGGTTCGAATCCTGCCAGGATCGTTGTCTTTTGTACTTTTTCGTATATTTATGTATAAAAGTTTTTTTAATTTATTTTAGAATTTTACAGTAGGATAAAAATTGCTATTTTTTATAAGTAAGAACATTTTAATAATTTATTACTATAATTATAGAATTTCCTAAAGTTTTATTAGACAAAACATTTTTTTTCTTTAGTATAAAAAATATCTAAAATGACTATGCATTTAAAAAAATATATATATATTATCTAAATTTATTACTGGTATTTTAAAATTCACTTAATTTTTATATCACAAGTACGTATTACTTATGTTTTTAATTTAAGTACATTGTTCCTAAAATTTTATTTTTACCCTTTTAATTTCTTATTTTTTATAATTAACAGTAAATCAAAAGTCTTAAGATGTAAAAACTTGACAAAACCGTTTTTTAAATTATTAAAAATACAACAAAAGCATATCGGATCATAATGAAAATGATTTATTAAAAATAATGATTTTGATAAAATGTATATTTATTGATAAAAAAATTATTACATTAGACTGCATAGAAATAAAAAAAATATTGTATTTAGTTAAAATAGTACAATACGATCTAGAAATATTTTATTAATTGAATAAATAATGAAATATCTGTTTGCAAAAAGGCAACACAAATTTTAAAACATTTTATTTTATAGATAGTAGTCACATTCAAAATATTGTTTAATGTTATTAATGAAAGTTTTAATAGTAAATTTACCGAAACAAAAAGAAACTGCTTTTTATTAAAAAAATTTATACACTATAGAGAATTTGTTAAAAATTAGTTACAATTTATAACATTTAAAGATAATTAATTATACAAGATTACTGTATTGTTAAATACGAATAAGAGACACAGTGCAGCAACTTTTCCTGGTTGGAAATTTTTTGAGAAATATTCTTAATTAAAATTAATTAAATTAGAAATGTTAAATTTTTTTTAGTTTTTACCGTTGTATTAGGTTGTTACATATGAAGTGACTGTTTTTTAATGCGCGTTGTTTGGCGCGCCTTTTCTTAACCGATTTGTTATGTTTTGGTATAATTAAACAAACTGTTAGATTCTCCTAAATCTCCTCTACACAATGATATATATATTGTTGCCATGAGCTCTATTTATCTTCAAATTATTTCAAAAACAAACTATGCTTTCAAAACGTGATATTCGTGCTATTATGCTTTATGAGTTCAAACGCGGTACTGATGCTGCAAAAACAACTCAATAAATTAATGAATCTTTCGGAGAAGATCTTGTCTCTGTTCCTACTGTACAAAGATGGTTTAGAAAATTCAAAAAAGGCAGTGAAGACCTCGAAAATGAAGAGCGTGAGAGACCTGAGACCGTGATTGATAATGATGAATTACGGGAAGCTGTTGAAGCCAATCCACGAGCAACTGTCAGGAGTCTTGCAGATGACTTAAGTGTATTTACAGCAACAATTTTCCGTCACTTAAAAGAGATAGAAAAGACGAAAAAGCTTGACAAATGGGTATCTCATGAATTAAACGACTATCAAAAAATGTGTCGTTTTGAGGTTTGTTCTTCCCTCATTTTAAGGAACAAAAATGACCCATTTCTAAGTCGTCTTTTAACTTGTGACGAAAAGTGGATTCTGTACGACAATCGTAAAAGAACTGGACAATGATTGGACAAGGATGAAGCTTCAAAACACTTACCGAAACCCAAATTGATACCAAAAAAAGTTATGGTGACTGTTTGGTGGTCTGCTGTAGGAGTGATTCATTATAAGTTCATGAAACCTGGAAAAACTATTAATTCGGAGTCCTATTGTCAAGTGCTTGAAGAAATACATTACAAATTGTCCCAAAAACTGCCTGCTTTAGTCAATAGAAAAGGGCCAATTCTCCTTCTTGATAACGCAAAATCTCATGTTTCAAAGAAGACCCTCCAGAAATTGAACGAATTAGGGTATGAAACACTGCCTCATCCTGCATATTCACCTGACCTTGCTCCAACAGATTTCCACTTTTTCAAACATCTCGACAACTTCTTAACGGAGAAAATCTTCAGAAACGATGAGGACATAAAAACTGCCTCTGAAGCTTTCATTAAATCTAGAACCCCGGATTTCTATGCAAATGGAATAAATAAGCTTGTATCTCGTTTGCAACAAGGTGTAGATTCTAATGGTTCTTATTTTGAATAAAAATATTAATTTTTAGTAAAGTTATGCGTATTTAAAAATTAGCGTAAAAAACAGTCATTTCATATGTAACAACCTAATATTACTATGTCCTTTATGCATATATGTTTTTTTCCGGGAGTTAGAGTCCCTAATTAGGAAGTTTTTAATTAAAAGCCAGTTAACAAAAAATCCAAGTCGTAAAGTATAATTTTTTTTTATTTTGTAATTCTCCGTAAGAAACTGATTATTTTGATATATAAATCTCAAAAATCGAACCAGTAGAACAAAAGTTATTTCGTAAAATAAATCATAGTATTACTTTATATTTACTTTTTTATAAAAACATAAATTTTAGTGATTACAAACATGATTATATCACTATTGAACTCTAAGAACACAATTTTTAGAACTAATTTTAAATAATTAGAGATTAATTTGTAGTTAACTTATATGGTAAAGTATAATGCTAGGTGGTTATTTCAGTATGCATGATGATAAAACGAAAGTAGAATGAAATTGTTTTCACTATTTATTAAATAAATATAATAATTATTAATTGCGACTACTCATCGAAAATATGATTATATTCCGCCGTAATTACCATTAAATGCTTAGGATAATCTGTAGTCTTTTTTAAACTTCTTAACATTTTACTATAATTATTACAAATGGAATGCAATAACTCTATAGACTCCCCACTATCTATTGCAATAATTCTCCTATTTAATAAATTTTTATTCTTTTCCGCAAGCTGAGGTAGATGATCAAGTAGTAAATGCCATTTTAACGTAATATTTTGATTAATTAAAAATGGCTCTACGGTGATAAACTTTCTGGTATCATATAATAACTCTTTAAGTCTTACTAAGTCATCTTTACTTAATTCTTTAAAAGTAAATGTAAAAAATTTCTTTAGACATTCAAGAACCTGTAGAAGATGGAAATCTTCATTTTCATGCTTTTCATCAGGAGTAAGACTGCTAAATAATTCATTTAACATAAAAAGAGCTTTCTTTATTTCGCGACCATTAAAATTTGTAGGATCGTTATATGATTCTATCTCTCTTTTACGCGCATTTAACTTAAATTTCTTAAGAACGAGAGTATCTGGTGCAACAAGAGTAGCACTTTTTAAAAAACTAGAAAAAACATCAGGATAGATATGAAGGATAAGTGATATAAATGAGTCATAGTCAAAAATTGAAGAAAATTCATCATACTGTCTGTCCAATTCATAAACTTCTTTACTAACGACATACATTTTTTGGCGACTTCTGAAATTCATGCAAAGAAGGCAATTGTATGTATGCTGAGGAGTGATTGAAGTAGACAAAAGGGAGTATGTTGCTTTTAAGTCACAGAAACATAAATTTTTTTCTACAGATCTTCGTTAATCACTCTTAAATTCTGAAGTTGACTCTCTACGTATCCAAAGGACTTCCTCAAAATAGATGTCGAATCACTACCTTTGTAACATAAAATTAAACTACCAGAATTCCCACTATCAGAACCTTTTACTCCAATAAACGACAAAGTAATCTTTGTTGTACCACCGCCAAAATCAGCAGATAATCTAAGTGATACATTACCATCTAGGTCAATATTCTTTGATTTGCAAAGATTCTCATGGCTCTGAATAAGAATTCCACAGATATCATCAGCATAGGCACCATCTATTGTTGCGAAGATTTCACTAGGTATAATATCAACAGGTTTGTAAATGCATTTGCCATTCTTTGGAGCATAAAATGCAAAAGAAGTGTATTTCTCCGCTTCAACTTCAAAGAACTTCCTAAATCTTTTTTCAGGCAAAAAGAGTAATTTCTTTTTCTTTATAGCACCTGTTTAATTCAAGCATTGTTCTGCGTGAAATTCGGCATCTAGCTAATGTTCTTAAACTTTCCTTAACAGAAAAAACAGTGCTAATTTCTTTAGCTTCAGGAAGTTTTGATTTCATTTCGCCAAATGAAAAACTGTGTAGTTCAACGACATCCATATCTTTGCAAGGACGGCCATCTGTAGAAGTAGTTGAACATTCTACAGTATCAAATGAACAAATTAAACTTCTATTATTGTTATTTAAAGAATTATGAAGTTTTCATTCAAGTTCTTTTGTCATTGCCTCGGCTTTTTCATAAGGCATCTTATGATAGAGACAATTTTCACAGTCTTCATTAACGTCATTCTATAGAAGAAATAAGTATTAAAGATCTATTATTATTAAACCTTACATTCTTGACTCGCTTTGATTCTCTAGCATATTCAAGATTAACATGTCCAGGGTTAAACTTCTTTTTTTCAAAAGGTATTTTAGATTTTTAGAAGAATAACAAAGGTAAATTTTAAATGAAATTAAGGTTATTTATGCAGGTTTTTATACTGTTTTATTTCTTCATTTTTTGTATTTTGTTGTTGAAAGAGTTTAAAAAAGTCTTTATCCATGTAAAAAAAATACATTTCCGATAATTATTGGGTTGAGGAATAAATAATGGCCACGGAGAGAAAAAATTAATTAAGACAATATTTTTCAAGTTTATGTTAAGTAAATTAATCAAAAATATATTCGTTAGAATCTACACATTTTTCTCAACGTTCTAACAGCTTTTGAATCCCCGCTTTATAAGATTCAGGACTTTTGGATTTAATAAAAAGTCACTGAGATCGCTTTCTGCCGACTCCTGATTCTTAAACAATTTATTCTTAAAAAATACATCCAAATGCTCAAACAAATCGAAAATTGTAAGAAAGAGATCAGGGGAGTATGTAGGGTAAGATAGAGCTCCATATTTCAATTTATCAAGTTTTTTTAATACTAGTTTCGAAAAATGGCATCTTATCTTGTCATTCTATAATATTGGGTTATTCCTATTTTTAAAGTCGGATGATTTTCTTTAGTTTTCCACTAATTTTCTCAAGCTTCTTTCAATATATTTTAACTCTCTTGGTCATTGCTTTAGATTTAGCTCGATAATCTTCCATTAATTCTGAGTATTGGTAGTAAAGGGTCCTCTTTTATCCTCTTTATTATTGAGATCAAAATTAACCCCTTGGAATTTCTCAAACCACCGATGCAAATACCGTTCAGAAGTTGACCCTTCCCCCTATGCATTCACTTTATTTCAATATGCTTCAACTCTATTACATCTAAGTTTGAACCCATGTAAGAAAATTACATGTAATTCTCTTTTTGACAACATCTTTAAGATTGGACATAACTTTTTTAAAATTAATTTTTAAATCGAGGTAATATGCAAAATGTTATCAGGGCAAGTCTCCCTACATTTCTACATAAAGACTATTTTAATTAAAATTTATTTATTCTAATTTTTTACAATGGAAAATTGTAGTAAGAATTTTCGGCCATTATTTATTCCTCAACCTAATAATAGATTGTGATTTTGAAATAAAACAACCTTTTGATCCAAAAATAACGAGAATTATACCTTTACCTTCTTTGATTAAAGACTCGGTTAAAAATATGCTTGACCAAGAATTGTCTTTAGGATGGTTAAGAAAGTTAGATGATTCAGAGACAGTTTTTAATACTAATCCTATGGTTGTTGTCCCAAAACACCAAGGTGAAATTCGAATATGTTTTAGTTGTAAGCATGTGAATAAATATATCACAGTTCCTAAGATGAAAGAGCTTCCTAATATAAAATCACAATTTTATGCACTTCTAATTTAGAGATAATGAGCCTCATAGATATTTCTAACGCTTTTTGAAGAATAAATCTTAAGCCCCATTTAAGAAAATATTTTGTTGTAGCAACGGAATTTTTGTTACTTTGAACAGCAAACATTAGCTTTTGGCGTTTCAATAGCACCATATATTTGGTATGAATATATTACGTCGATTTTGGAAGAATTTAAACAACATATTGAGATATACATGGATGATATAATAGTAAAAGCTCCAGCTATGATACATGAATCAGTAGTCTTAGGCATTTTAGGTAAATTGAGAGAGTTTAATCTGAAATTAAGTACTCATAAATGTTTTTTTGGTGTGACTAGAGGAGAATTTATTGAATTTTCTATTGATTTAAAGAAGGGAATTCAAATACCTTATCATAAAATGTTATCACTCTTACAGTTACCTATACCCGAAACAGGTCGTGAGTTAAAGAAGACTTTAGCAAAAATAAACTATTTTACTAGTAATATTCCTAATTTCGCACTTCCTGCACAACCCCTTTACCCATTTCAAAATGTTAAAGGTAGTATAAGAAAAGATATTGAACCCATGTTTAAATCATTGCCAGAATCAACAAGTAATGCTATTCTCCTTACGCCGTTAAAATCGGGTGTGAAAAAACTTGTTATTACTGCAGCGACAAATGGTAAAGCGATATTATCAACCATGAATGTACAATACGAAACTTCCCAATATCCAATAGCTATCTATGGAAGGGTTTTAAGAAACTCTGAAGTAAATTATGCATACCCTACAAAATTGCTTTTGAGTATTAGAGAGATTATATATGATAATTTGTTAATTGCTTCAGTATACCCTATTTTAGTCCTTAGTGATGTAAAAAACTTAGTAAGAGAGATTATCTTACCAAAAATCGCTTATAATACTCATCAGAGAATAATGACCGATTTACTTCCTTTTTCGATTGAGTACAAATATTTGAATACAAAAGAAAACATTGTAAGCTTAATGTCTGATGCTAATTTATCAGAGAGTTTATTAACAAGCAATTGCACGTTAGCATAATCTACAAGTACGATAAACCCTTTTTATAATTTTCCGTTTTCAATTAGTGATCTCAAGGAAGCATATAATAATGATACGAACGCAGGGACTTTGTTAAAATTGAAAGATTCTTCTTTATCACCTTCTGAAGTGTTAAAATTGCAAGTACCGTTGAGATCGTTAGTTAAAGAGGTGGAAATCCAAGGGGGATTTATTTTTATAAAAAAGAAACTTTATATTTCCAGTAGTTTAGAAAATATAACAATAAAATTTCTTCATAGATTTCATCAAAGTTATGCAGCTATGACTAACGAAATTAGAAAAAAATATCATATGTTGAATTATACAAATAAGATAAAGAATTTTTGTAGTAATTGCGAAACTTGTTGTTTATTAATGCGTAATCGTTGTAAAGAGGTCCAAAATTGGCCTGAGAGTAAAACACCAAGTGAAAGAATGCACATAGATATAGGTCATTACTTGTCCCATAAGTTTTTATTAGCTGTCGATTCTTTTTCGGGGTATACAATTACTCAACCAATACGTAATATATCTGCATCAGAAGCGATAAGAGCTATGACGGAGATTTTTTCTGTTACTGTGTACCACTGCTGACGGTTTCAGATAATGCTTTATGCTTTAACAGTGATGCATTTTTGCAATTTATGGATCAACTTGGCTGCACACATATTTTCTCCGTACCGAGGAAGAGTGAAAGAAATGGTGTTGCTGAAAGACACATTGAAATAGTTAAAGAGGGACTATATAAATTCATACAGGAGGAAAAGACATTTGTAGAAAGTCTGAGACTCTCTACCATAAAGGCACAACAGCGTATATTCAAAGATGGTCGCAGTTGTCATGATATTTTCTTCAACATAAATTATGACATTCAGAAGGAGCTGATAAAATATTCAAATAAGAATATACTTTGTAACATCAAAGTATTATTTAAAAAAGAAAGAAGTGATAAACTATGGACACATGGTACTTGTATAGAGCAAATAAGTGAACAATTATACAGGATATTGGCTATTGATAATTTAATTTATTTACGGACACGTGATAGTATACAGTTTCCTGATCGTAGAGTCAAGGGGGAAGATGAAGAGATGACAGATAACTCTTCGATCACAATTAAAGATGGTGATTGTTCTAGTGAAAGAGGTAAACCAGATGATGAACACGTATTTGTTGATCTAGAAGGTGAATCAGATAACGAGAGATTTTCAATAAGCTCGCATATTTCAAATGAACAACTAAGTGTAGACGAGATGCTTGATAACTTCAGCGCGGCAGAGCCAATAGTCTATGTACAGATGGCTGAAAACGTAGATGGGAAGCTCGACAGATCCGGCAAATCTTTAAATATTGAGCCAATCCTTCTACAACCAAATGAGTCATCGAATACAATCTTATCGGAAGGAGAATCAGTTTTTCATGATCAACGAATTAGTGGTTTTGATTTTGGTACACCTCTGGAATTTGAACGAACATTAGAACAACGTGATTTGAAAGCTAATTGTAAACTTGATGCAACTCCCGTCTTGGAGATTTATCTTCAACTAAAGATAGTAAGAATTTATTTAATTCTGATGATGAATTGGAAGAATATATTAAAGAGAATAAAGTAAAGATTTTGGCTGGGGTAGATGGATCTGCTTTGATAGATCGTGGAACAGGTTATACTATCGAGTGGTGCGAGACAGGTCACTCAGTAGATGGAGGTGAGAAAATGGGAAATGCTTCATCTCCTCAACTATGTGAAATTAAGGCCTTGAGACTATGCCTGGATCATTTAATAGAATTGAAAAATACTTCAACTCTACCTAAAGGCGAAGTACTAGTGTTAAGCGATAGCAGTTATTTAGTTGATGGAGTAAATCTTTATTTGGAATCGTGGTTTAGAAATAATTTTGTGAAGTTGGATGGGAAACCTCTCAAACATTGTGATGAGTGGAGATCAATACACTATCTTCTATCTAAGTTAAAATGTGTTAATATTAAGAGAGTACCGGCACATAAAAAGATAAGAATAAATGAGAAAGCAGATTGTATTGCCAAGTCTTTTGCGACTTCTAACTGGACTAAAAAATGTTGATTCAGTAAAGTCTTCTATTCTGAATCAAAGGGGGATGTTTGAATGATGGATAGGTCATCGTTATTGATGTTATATAAAGTCTATTTTTGATTAAAATAAACAGTTGCGTATCACCTTTACTATTTTTTTCTAACAACCTACCTAGTAATTTAGATAACAGTACTTAAGAAAAAGAGCTGGAAAGTGTTAATGTTTCTCTCAAATCGGATTTAAACTAGCAAAAAAAAATAATTGAGAAATATTGTTAATTTACACAGAAGAAAAAAATGGAAAAAATTTTGACAATTTAAGGAAAAATGCAAAAAAAAATTCGACCTATTAAAAAAATCAGCACTTATTCAAATTTTAAAATTATCACGCGATAGCAAAAATTTTTAAACAACGCAAAATATTAGGTTGTCGCTTATTTTTTGTCGTTTTTTTACAAAGATATATATGTTTGACTGTTTAAATTAATGTGACTTTTTTTAGTTTTGATATTTTTCATAACATTATGCTCATTTTAGATCCCAACTTGTTTTTTATTTTATAAAATACGTTATAAAAATTCAATTTCGTGTAAAATTATTCATGTTTTAATAAAGATCATTATTCTAAACAATCTATTAACAACAAAAAGTTTAAAAATTTCACAAAAATAATAATGAAAAGCAATAATTATTTACTCACACAAAATATTATTAATTAAAAATATTATTTTAGTATTCGTTCTTATTTTCAATTAAAATATGTAAAAGTTATTTTTTTTACTATAAATAAAAATCTATATTATTTTATAACTTTTCATAAGTTTGATTTTTAAAGATGATCTTTAAAAGACATTATGAAAAAAATTTCAAAAAATACAATTTATAATAATTCAAACTATTGAAAAATATTAAAAAAAATGTACTGTAATATGTTAAAAATGTTTTTTTATAAAAGTGTTTGTAATTCTACATATAATTAAATTTTAACCTTGTATTTTAATATGGATTGTAGAAAATAACTTATGTTTTAAAATAAAAATAATATACCAGAAAAATAGAAACTTATTTTAATAATTCTCTAAATGTTGTTTTAATTTTTCATATACAAAATAATCGCTATAAAATTAGGCGCAAATCAAGAAAATTCAAATTTTTTTTGGTGGGACAAATTTGTTACATTTTACGCAAACCTGTGTCCTTTTTTTGTGTGTTTTCTTAATATATGTAGGCATATATGTACGATGATATATTTAAAATGATTGACGTGTATGTAACAGATATTTATTATATTGTTGAATGAATGCTAAATATATTCGGATTAAACCATTTCTATATCGGTTAGAAAAACAGGAGAGAAAATTTTAAAATAAATTCGAAGATATTCTAATTTACCTCGCTTAAAATAACCTAAAATGACCACCATTTTAATGTTTTTTTTAAAATAGATAGTGATTTTAGTAAAATCATAAAGTATAACGTACTAGTAAGAATTTTAAAAAAATTACAGTATTGTTAAATGTTTAAAAGAAGTGTACTTTATGCTAAATATGTTTTAAGGTCGTGATAAGTAAAATCAATATGTATATACGATAAAAACAAAAGGACTACGAGCTCCTACAACTTTTTTCATAGAATCTGAAAAAACAAAAAAATATTCTGCTATATATAGTTCAAAAAGGTTTACAGAACCTAGAAACCATTTTCGACAACGTTGAAATAAAAAAACTTCGAGAAAATTGTACATACTTATCAGATTGCAAAACGAAAAATTGCATATTTATGGAAATTTTAACATTTTGTAAAGCTTCCAAATTTATGTTGAATGTTTATATACAATTAGTAATTCAATAATTTTAGAAAAAGTAGTTTGCTACATACACAAAAGTTATAAAACAGATAGTTTACGGAAAAAATAATAGAAATATAATCATATATCGGTAACACAGATACATGATAAAAATATTTCTATTCTTTCAAATAATAAGAAACGTAGAGTAATTCAAGAATTTTATAATGATAATATTCCAAGACATACTATCGTGTATCATGAACTAAAAAGTTTCGAAAATAATGAAATGCAATGCTTAATTACTGAGTGAATCTCCGGATTACCTAAAAACTATTGATGATAATAACGCAATAATTTTTGTGGAAACGAACACAAAGTACGAAAATTTATTTCAAAAATCAAATCTAAATTTTTTTTACAATACTTTTTCTAGTACTTCTGATCAAAATTTATATGTTTAGTAAGTAGATAAATGCGCGTCTGAATTTATACTAAACATAAGTGAAATTTTATTTGTATAATTACTAAAATATAAATAAAATTATTAAAGAAACAATTATAATAAATTTTAAAATTAATGACACATTTGTAGAAGAAAGGTTCTAATGTATTAAATCAAAGACGCGAAATATTACCAATCATATTTAAACAATATATTTTTCGTTTGTTACTCTTCCTTTTTCAAGATTCTGCTTCATAAGATAATTTTGACCGCAACAAACATTACAAAAGGTAATCAAAAACTGTAATTTATATGTGTATTAGATTGGTGCATAAATAATGGCCGCAAATTCTTACTACAATTTTTCATTGTAAAAAAATAAAATAAATAAATTCATATTAAAACAGTCTTTATGTAGAAATGTAGGAAGACTTGCCCTGATAACATTTTGCATATTACCTCGATTTAAAAATTAATTTTAAAAAAGTTATGTCCAATCTTAAAGATGTTGTCAAAAAGAGAATTACATGTAATTTTCTTACATGGGTTCAAACTTAGATGTAATAGAGTTGAAGCATATTAAAATAAAGTGAATGCATAGGGGGAAGGGTCAACTTCTGAACGGTATTTGCATCGGTGGTTTGAGAAATTCCAAGGGGTTAATTTTGATCTCAATAATAAAGAGGATAAAAGAGGACCCTTTACTACCAATACTCAGAATTAATGGAAGATTATCGAGCTAAATCTAAAGCAATGACCAAGAGAGTTAAAATATATTGAAAGAAGCTTGAGAAAATTAGTGGAAAACTAAAGAAAATCATCCGACTTTAAAAATAGGAATAACCCAATATTATAGAATGACAAGATAAGATGCCATTTTTCGAAACTAGTATTAAAAAAACTTGATAAATTGAAATATGGAGCTCTATCTTACCCTACATACTCCCCTGATCTCTTTCTTACAATTTTCGATTTGTTTGAGCATTTGGATGTATTTTTTAAGAATAAATTGTTTAAGAATCAGGAGTCGGCAGAAAGCGATCTCAGTGACTTTTTATTAAATCCAAAAGTCCTGAATCTTATAAAGCGGGGATTCAAAAGCTGTTAGAACGTTGAGAAAAATGTGTAGATTCTAACGAATATATTTTCCATTAATTTACTTAACATAAACTTAAAGAAATATTGTCTTAATTCATTTTTTCTCTCCGTGGCCATTATTTATGCACCAACCTAATAATATACGTAAATAAGTACAATAATGTAAATAACATCGGAAAAACGAATATTACTGTTTTACCTTGATACATAAGTTTTTCTAAAACAAATATAGAAAAAAACATATACGGAACGTAAAGTTAGTAAAACATAAAGCACTTAGAATTTCATGCTTCTGCATGTACTCTCAATTGTCGTTTGCTATTAATGTAAACGCTTGATCAAGTATAGAAATATGTTCGCATTTCCAATTCTGTAAATGGACGGTTTTCGAGATTTGACATGTGGAGCAATGACTAACCACATTTTCAATAAATTATAGAACTTTTTAGTCTAATGACAGTTATTTTTACAAATGAATAAATTCATTACACGCCGAAATAACTATTGTTTTTTCGAATCATAAAAACCGTGTCACGATATAGTGATTTAGAAGGAAATAAAAGAAAGATATCACCGATATTATTTCGAGTTACAGTAAAGATAACGGCACTGAGTAACACTTTATTAGAGTCAAGTTCAATATTTTTTTTCTTTTGTTCATTGAGCAATCTTTCAATAAATAAATGGTAGAGATTTTCCTTACTTTCGTTTGGATTAGAAATGCGAAAAGATTAAATTTTAGTAACGTTGAGAGGATTCTTAGTTGAATAATTATGTTTCATATTAAATATTTTCTATTAAAAGTAGAAAAGCTATAAAAGCGTTTTATACAGGGTGGCCCACGTAAGACTTCCCAGACATTTGCACATAAATCTTCGCGCATATATAAGCTACAAACATGGTATTATAATCATTTTGTAGCTGAGATATATGCCATTCTAAATCTATAGACATACTAACAAAACGTGGATTCCATGCGCAGGTATGGAATTTCGAAATTTAGGTACATTTTTCGACTTTCATCAACTGTAACTTTTTTATTTGAAAAGAGTTTTTAATTATTGTTGCATATTCTGAAAGTACAAAGTCTTTTGTACTAACTCTCAAAATTATATAAAAATTGAAGTCCGGCAACTTTGTTTAATTTTTAAATAAAAGTTAAAAAATTTGATTTTTGCTAAAAAATCGACGTTTTTTAAAAATAAAATTTTAATCATATAATTTTTAAAAATGCTTTATTAGTATTCTGATAGAGTAAGCAAAGCTCTATCGAATGAGTATATGACCGTTCTGAGCGGTTGACTTTGAAAGAAGTTATGATTTGCCAAAGTCAACTTTTTGACACTTTCATTTGAAAGTTAAAATACAAATAATATTTTCCCCGATCTTTATGGTAACCTAATAGCAATAATAACACTACTTATCCATATCAGTTTACAGATTATTATTTGTTTGTTCATAAATTGTCTAAAGAACTGAAATATTCTTTATCACCCAAATTCAAGAAAAAAATAATTTTTCTAATATTTTCACACAATTTACAATTGTTTTAAACTATTTTGTATAGATATTACTCTGTAAGAGCAATTATAATGTGTTTTTTTAATCTTTTGTATATCCACTCATATTCTCATGCCCTTTATTTTTAAAATATGAGCAAGTTTTTATAAAATAAGAGCAATATTTTTAATACTTTTGAAAATAAAACATAATCCGTGCCCAAAAATTTAAGAAAGATTGACA
The DNA here is from genome assembly GCA_005656395.1 of Strongyloides papillosus. Lineage (NCBI taxonomy): Eukaryota > Metazoa > Nematoda > Chromadorea > Rhabditida > Strongyloididae > Strongyloides > Strongyloides papillosus. The sequence continues at coordinate 1,237,592 of SRSI01000004.1, read as the reverse complement.
TATTTTCTTTTTTTTAATAGCATTATTGTAAAAAATGCTCAATTTTTGACTATTCGTAACTTTCTTCAAACTCAATTAAATTTAGTGACACTACTTATTCGATAGAGCTTTGCTTACTCTATCAGAATATCAATAAAAAATTTTTGAAAACTACCTGATTAAATTTTTATTCTTAAAAAACATCGATTTTTTGGAAAAAATCAAGATTTTTAACTTTTATTTAAAAATTAAACATGGTTGCCAGACTTTATTTTTTATATAATTTTGAGAGTTAGTACAAAAGACTTTGTTCTTTTAGAATATGCAACAATAATTAAAAACTCTTTTCAAATAAAAAAGTTACAGTTGATGAAAGTCGAAAAATGTACCTAAATTTCGAAATTCCATACCTGCGCCTGGAATCCACGTTTCGTTGTGGAATCTATATATTTAGCATCATATGTATCTAAGCTACAAAATGAGTATAATGCTATATTTGTAGCTTATCTACACGCAGAGCTACATATGCAAATGTCTGGGGAGTCTTACGTGGGCCACCCTGTATAAAAAAACGATATAATGTGAAGTTACAGAAAAATGTTAGACAAATTTATATGCACTATACAGGGTGATTTTTTTTAAAAGTATAGTAGGCAAAATTTGGAGATATATTTTACTTTTCAAAAATATTAAAAAAAGTGATGCGACTTCAAAAGTAAAATTGATGAGCCAAATAATTGGAGTTATAAAAATCAAGCTAGTTATTTAAAAACATCCGAACAAAAAATAAAGAATGATAATCAGGTAGACAGTTATAAAATATAAAAATATATTATGGTTCCTTACATTTTATGTTGTAAATTTTAAAAAAAATCTTAATATTTATTTATTTTTTACGTATAATTATAAAATTAAGAAATTTTTATACTAAATCTTAGTAAAAAAAAGATTTTTTTTTATCAAGAAATATAAAGTATGTTTATTCTATGTTATCAATAATAAATTTTAACAAATTTTAACTACTTTTTAACATTTTTTGTTCTTACTATTTATTTTTGTCGCTACGCATGTATCAAATTCTAACTAATTTGCTAGTCTAGTCGCAACACAACAGTTATTTTTTACTAAAAAAATATAGTGTTACGAATTTTGTCTACTATACTTTTAAAAAAACCACCTTGTTTTTTACCATATAAAATCTGCAACTGAATTCAATGAAAAATTGTATCTACACAAAATATCAAGTGTATCTTTTTAATCTTTATTTGTTTATTGCAATCAACATTGTCATTATATTTTCAAGTTTAGTACATTATCTTAAGAAAAATCATTTTAGCCATTTCATGTAAATTTATATTATAACTCTCGCTTTTAATATTATATTATATTAGTGTTGTAAATCCAATGTGTTTAACTTATATCTACATAGTATCTCAGAATAAAAAAACTTTTAATTATATTGATTATTCGTATTATGCTTACATATGTTTTATTTACTTTAATGATCTTGAACGTAATTAATTAAAAAATTTTTTCAAACGTTAATGAAATAAATTGGAACTTAAGAATAAGAATTAAACATTATAATATATAAATTGATCAAAATTAGACTACGTTAGGAACTAAAAGAATTATGATAATGTCTATAAAAAAATTCTAAACTTACAGTTTAGAAAATGAAGCAAAAGCCAGGTGAAGAATAACATGCAATTGGTTATTTTAAATGAAATAATTGACTGCGCACGTTTAGCATATTATATACTTCCACTGTTTCTTTTCTCATGCAATATGTGCTGGTAAAAAGCGAAGTCTCTTCCAATAATTGTGTAAGATGATCATACATTACTAACTCTTCTAGAAGTATGGAAGCATGTACTAATAATGTAATCATATTTTAACCCTTTCGCGCCCGGAGATTTTTCTCTTTGTATTACGCACTCATCTGTGTGTAAAATAGAAAGAGTACTTTCACATAGAATAAAAGTTGACAACAGATTGGTAATATATTTCTTTAATAAAAATTAATATTTATGAAATAAAAATAAACAAAAAGTACAATTGTTAATGTATTTATATCTATTTTTTTTATTATCTTTAATTCATTTCTTTTTTCCCCTCTTTTTTTAATATACGTATTTTATATCACTGGAAATAACTTTATTCCAAAATTTCCCCTCTCAGTACAAATTACCACTATGCATTAACATTTTTGTTTATGACGCATATATGCGTCATCCTGGCGTGAAAGGGTTAACTTCTGTAATTATAGTTATGAAAAAAATTATTGATTATAAGATAACTTTAAGACATTAATGTAAATGTTATTATAAAATAATACTGGATAATAACATGCATCAAAATAGAAAATTTTGGTGCCGGGTCGGGTATCGAACTTTTCCATGTATTGCCGGGTCGGGTGCCGGGTAAGAAAAAATATTTTCTCCGAAATATTTATTTATAATTAAACTTAACTACATATACTTTTACAACAAATAATTTATTAGATAATTTATTTAAAAAAATATAAAAAATTGTACAAAAATTTAATTATAAGTAGAAATTATTTCGCGATACAAGTGTTTCAGAACGCAGTTGATTATTTGATAGTCGCGGCCTAGATAGTAACCGTCTTTTAAAAAATGAATTCAGACGTTCACAAGATGCACTTGTGGCTTGACACGTAAAAATTTTTACAGCTAGTTGTTTTAAATGTATTAATTCATTTCCGTGTTTTTCCCAAAACTCTCTAAATTTTAATTTTGAGGTAGAAGAGAGAAATTTAAAATGTTTAAGTTCTATTTTAATCTGATTCATCAACAAAGGCTCTTCTTTATCATCAGAAGATACTTTAATAAATTCAAAATTTTTAAAAATTTCTGGGACATCATCATATCTTTCATTATTGTTGTTTAAGTGAGAGAGATATTTTGAGCAATTTTTAATGATATATTTTTCTACCTGTTTAACATCAATTACTTTTTCTACATTTACCATACCAGGAGATAAAAACAAGCTTAAGTTCACAAAAGGATGATTGAAGTGTGATTTAAATCTTGTACAAATATTACCCATCAAATTATCAATAAAATTTAAAAGCGCTTCTTTGTCATTAGCACTATCACCAACTTCCATGTTTAGTAAATTATTAATATTTTCATCCGTTAATTCATCTAATTTATTTTCTACCATATCTATTTCTAAATCAATTATTTCCAGATCTGTATCATTTTCAAAGTCAGAATCACCAGAATCTGAGTATTCAGCTTCATCTACTTGATAATCTTCATCTTTACTTGAATCACCACAATTATCATCATGGTCTTCTTCATCTTCCTCCTCTATTGATGTTACACCTATCAAATCTCTGTAAATTTCATCTTCATTATTTTTTAGTTGAAACAATTTAAACAAAGCATCCCTGATATAAAACGTCATTTCATAAAGTTGACATTTATTGTTACAGCAGGACATTGACGCAACTTCAATTATTTTTAAAATCTCACATATCTTTTCAAATACTGCTATTTCACTCTTTTTTAAAAAAAGCTTAGGCGAATTTTCAACTGCATATTTATTTATTTCATCTTTATTTTCAAGAATTGACTCAAAACAATGTAAATAACTATTCCATCTTACATCAATAGGCATACGTAATCTTTTTTTAAACTATTTTCAGTTCTTCTAAATGATGCTGCAATCCCTCTAGCTCGAGAAAATAAATTTTTTATGCATTGATATGGACTCTTATCAATAGCTTGAGTAACCACTAAATGAAACGCATGTGCTGAACAGTGTAGAGGACGTACTTTATTTTTTGATAGCAAGATACGTGCAGCCTTTAGACATGAAGCAGCACCATCACAAGTTACTACAAAAAATTATTAAAAATTAAAAATTTTTATAAAACTTACTTAAACAAGGGACTTTGTTAATCTCATTAGAAATAGCAGCAGCAATATCAGTGAATTTTGAAGATACTGGAAATACAACGGTCTCCCACTTCTCTACATCAAAACCATTTGATTTAAAAATCACCACTGACAGCATCTTTTTTTGTTGAAATTTATAACCATCAAATGATAAAACAAAATTATAGTCTTCAAGTCCATCTTGAAGTTTAGCATATGCTTCATTAGCTAAATCCTTAACGTATCGTTGAACAGTAGAGGCAGATGGTAGTGAATCATTAAAAAATTTAAACCCTTTATTAGAAAACATTCTAAAATTATTAAAAATTTATTAGAAATTATCTTAAATAATATACTTACCTGTAACATGTGTTCATTTTAATGAAATTTAGAGCTATACTTTTCTTATCAAAATCTTTTTTTTCCTCCTCCTTTACTTTAAAAAATGTGGTTATCTTGTTTGGTACTGACTCTTTTGACTGGACTATAGACAATTTATGGATAGTTTTTTAAATGTTTATCGAAATTTGAAGTTCCATAATTACGTGGATTGTTTGTAGTAAATTCAGCGGGATTAGAAGAGTCTAAAAATGTAAATGATATTACTTTGACCATTAACATACCACAAATTTTACAGATAAATTTTGAAGCACAACCAACAATTTCTTTTTTAAAAAATACTGCATACTTACTGTTGGTATTTGAATTAATGACTTCACAGATTTGCTTTTCTCTATCATCATCACTTTCACCATCATTACTCTCAGTGTGTGCTCTTTTCCGTTTTACTTCTTTTGGCATATCTAAAGTAAAAAATTAATGATACATAGTTATTTAGAAAATATTAACTTACTTTTTTAGTTAAGTGGTTACTAAAATCCAGAACAAAAATATTATGATATAAATGATTTAATTTTCCAAACAATTTACCCCTGTAATTCGTTTCAGGATAAAAAAAAGTCTACCCGGCAAAAATTTTTACTCCTGCTGGGTCGGGTATAAAATTTTTTTTTTTTTTTTGCCGGGTCGGGTGCCGGGTAAGTTCTACCCGGCGCTGCATGTTACTGGATAAAAAAGTAGAAAATTTTTAAAAAAACTTTAATATATGATAACTTTCTACAAATTTAGTATATGTTAATGATCATAGTACAATATTTTTACATGAAAAATCAAAAAAGTTAGTGGAAGGTTTTAGATACCGTGTGTTTTATGCAAAACTTATTTCGATAACACCAGTAATTCTTCTGTCAGCAAAAATAAATAGTCATCAGTGTAAAGTCTTAAATATATCGCCTATTTTTCAGAAGATTTAAATCTTTTTGCTTTATTAACAAAGCTGTTTTGCGGCATTTCTCTGAAAATGTTACACTATTTAAGCTTTCATAATTTTTTTACCTCCAATACTAGTTTTTATAAATATTACGATATAAGACATCTTAGAATTATATCTGTCAGCCATCAGCTTTTGGCTCGTGGTCATATTGAAAATAAACTTATAACTTTGTTATATAGTAAAAAGACAATTATTTTACAATTTTAACGATATATATATTAATTATTTATATTTAAAATTATATGTTATGTAAATTTTTATAAGTAGTTGGTATAATGCGTCGATTGCCGATAATATTGACACTTTTTCGTTAGTTTTTTTAATCATATATGTTAAAATCATTTAATGTAACCATTTCTTTAATAATAACTAATTAAATATATTTTTACTGTTAAGATGATAATAAATAAAAAAATCTTATATTTTATCGCTGATAAGAAGAACACTGTTAATTTTTTAAATATCCATAGAAAGTGTATTTCATATACTGATAATAATGTTATATCATAGTAATTTGTTTTCGGTCATTTTATGTTGTATAAGAGCTAACGAAAAAGTACTTTAAATATTTTTAAAAACGCAAAACATGCACAATGTAACATTGATTTTATATTCTTTCTTATATCAGAATACTCTAATTCATAGTTATTTGAAAAATTATATATATCTTCGTTTTATTTGATTTTCAAAACTTTATTTATTTTTCTCAGTTTCAGTAACAATTGTAAACTGTTTCTTGCGACTTTATTGCCAACTTAGTTTATTCTTTTAGTTCTTCAAAATAAAGATAAAATACAGGAAAAAACTTAACTAAACATTTATTTTTATGTCAAAATAACAACAATATAATATAAAAAAATCAAATTCTTAATTGAATTAGCATATTAAATTGAAACTGCAAAATCATTTATCGCTAGGAATTTGCCTATTATCAAACGACGAATGATACTTGAAAAAAAATTAATAAAAGAAGAACCACTTTATTCGTTAGCGCAAATAAAAATAAAATACTAGTAAAAGAAAATGCTAGATGTAGACGTTAGTGTTATCGAATTCTATAATATATAAAGAACATCTAACAAATCTATTTAACTATTATATTTACCAACACCTTTCTATTAAGTAATTTACTAAATCTATAATTCAACTTGTTATAAAATTTTATTGTATCTTTTATTATAATTTTAGAATTGAAAATAAAGGTATTCAATTAAAGATGTTAACTGGTAGAAAGCATTAGATCGAGAATGATGAAATTAATAGAACCCGATCTCCATTACAAACACCAAATAAAAAAATGGTGAAATTTACATGATTCATTAATAAAATATATTTTAAAACAAACAATTAATAGAAGAAAATAATGAACACACAAAACCTAATAGTGACAAAAATTTCAAAATGCAAAAAAACTCTATACGTCACGAGCAATATTGACAGTCATTATTAAAATAACGTGTGTATTTTTTGTCATTAACAATGATAAAAATCTTTTTTACAACAATGTACAAAATTCAAAAACATTTTTAAAATTTAATAAATAATATGTAGAAATTTTGTTTGGTAAAATAATAAATTATAGGTATAAAGACCTTGGTATTTTTAAGAAATTAACATTAATAAATAACTTTTACAAACATAAATAAATTTTTTATTTCAATCAAATATTCTGAAAGTATTAAAAAGACATAAAAATCAAATTATTATTCTAAGTTATACTCACTTAGAAAAATTTTGCAGCTAGAAACCGCAAACATTTGCGGTTTATTATTTCTGATTATGAACCGCAAAAATTATACAACCGCAAACATCCGTACAATATATTTTTCTCAGTGCAGTAAAAGGTAATTATGTCAATGATATCTGTAAACTTTTTACTAAGCGTCATGAAAATCATTAAAAATAAAAAAGTAATCTAAATAAAAATATATTACTTAGATTAACTACTAATTATATAGGTTTTACAGTTAGCATTACTCTATTTCTTATTGAGTAAAAAGTTCAAATAGTGGATGTTTCGATAATTTAGTTTTATGCCACAAAAGTATTAGTTCTAAGAAAATTACTTTAACAGCAAATTCCTCAATGAAAATCTGTGCAATGGAAATTTTCAAACAAATACTATAAAATTATTAGACTAAAATAACAAAATATAAATTTTATTTACGTTTTATTAAAACTTGATGCTAATATAAAAAATAAATTTCAAAATTTGCAATATATAAAAATATTTTAAAACTAGTAAGTTTATTTTTTTAGAAAGTATAATTATTGCAATTTGGCAAGTCTTCTTAATTAAGCCAATTTGCTTTAAGGTCTCTGTCCTTTTTTATAGTTGAAATCACTGTTGCATACAACTAAACATATTTTCTTTTTTTTAACTTCGTGTCTTTTGACCGAGAATTAACCAACGTTAATCCATTATATGCCAAATCATTTTTCAAACTATCTACAAAGAGCCAGATATTCGAATGGCTACAATGAAAGATCGAATTTACTGTGTTATGGAATGTTTCGCAACAATTAGTAGTCTCAGAAGATTCTTCTGTACATAATCGAAGTTATTCTAGACTTTTAGAAAGAATTGTGCATTTCTTCCTGCTGTTCGCATAATATTAGTTGAAAAGAAGTATGAGTAATTAATCTCGGTAAAAAACAAGTATGCAAAACTATTACTCCAGGAAAAATTGGAATTCTGTTGAAAAATCTAATATATCAATAAAGATTTTTATCATAAATTCAGAAATTGTTTATTTCACTTGTTTGTGTAGAGATGATTCGGAATAAGGACGACCATTGTCGAACTTAATTTAATTAGAGTGTTGGTCGCGGTGAAATTAGATTTCACATGTTGGTGAATCCGATGGTCAAGCTACAAAGATATGTTTATTTATTGCCATTTATATTTAGAAATACCCTTTATTATAAAAAAACTGTAATAAATAACAGTTCAACAATGGTCACCCTCATTCCGATATTTAGCCAAAATTTTTCTTATGCGAGTATATTATTATACGTGTTTTCATTAGAAATTGTTGTTGAAAGTAAAATTAAATTTATCCGCACATTTTCCAAAGGGACAAAGGCTACTAATAAAAGTAACTTGAACATCAATTTTATTAAAATCTAGGATTCAATTACACTTTTAAAATCAATGGGATGTATTTTTCGTATTAACCTCTACGAAAGATGGAAACAGCACTTCTCCATATCCGCATTTTCAAATGCACGTCTAGCTGCATTCATTGTAGCTTTCTCAAAATGTAACAAAATCTTTACAGGATCCATATTCGAAATGAGCTTCTGGAATATATTGAACATATCCGAATATGTTCTTTCGTCTTTTTTTAGGTAATAAGAAATAAATGTATGGTGGGTATGAATAACTTACTTTAACATGGTAAATATATAATTGGTAAAATATAGTTGTAGATTTATAAAAAGTAACATCCCCAAATATTGTCAAATGGCTGAACTGAAGAAGTAAGTTTCTATTTGTTAATGCTAATACAGTACAACCTCGCTTTTACGTATCCGGATTTTACGTTTTCCCGCAGTTTACACCGATTTTTTCCGGTCCCTTCAATTTTCTTATGTTCACAATGTTAAATTATCTCCGCTTTTCCACTTTGGAAATTAAAGTTTTCTCGCCGTTTACACTTTTTGAAGCCGACACGGATCTGTAAACGCCATTTTTTTCATGATATTTTTGCTTTCTCTCGCAATGTTCTCTCTTGAACGAGATTTATCTCGTCAGCTACGAATTCCGGTCTTGCTCGAAGTTCATTCATGGTGGAAAGTGATCTCTTTTCGCTCGTTCATTCACTCTAGTACAGTTGTAATGTAATGTGCTCCTCGCTATAGCGTCGGGACGAGTATTGAAGCGAGTATAGTAACGTGTTGGATATCGTAGTTTTGTGCTTTTAAAAAAGCTTTATTGTTAATAGTGTTTATTTTGCCCTGTCATGGATTTAAAAAGAAAGAGAATGAGTCTGTCTATTCAAGAAAAATCTAAAATTTTAGAGGAAGCAGAAGCCCTTAAAGGATTATGTGTTGCGCTAGCTAAAAAGTTGGAGATATCGGTATCCACTCTTAACACGATAGTAAGAAACAAGGACTCAATTATTAAAAATGTAAATGAAAGTGGACATTTTTGTAAGAAGAGGAAGTATGCAAGCTATTCGAAGTATGTAGAGCTGGAGGAAATTATGAAGAACTGGTTCAAGACGGTACGTGCTTCGAACATCTCCGTGAGTAGCGTGTTGTTACGTGAAAAAGCTCTGAACGTGGCGGATAAGCTTTCCATTGAGAACTTTTCGCGTCTAATGGTTGGCTTGATCGATTCAAAAAGCGTTACAATATTGTTTTCTAAGGTTGTGTATGGAGAAGGAAATGCTGTGCTAGAAGAAAGTGTTCGAGAATGGCAAGAGGGAAAACTGAAGGACCCACGTGAAGGAGTATTCACCCAGGGACATTTTTAACATAGATGAAACTGGACTATTTTTTTGTGTTCTTCCGAACAAAACCTTCACGTTTAAAGGCGAGAATTGTCATGGAGGCAAAAACAGTAAACTTAGGCTTACTGTAATGTTAGGTGCGGATGCTGACGGGTCTGAAAAGCTTTGACCATTTGTTATAGGAAAGTCCAAAAAACCTCGATGCTTCAAGAATGTGAAAACATTGCCCCCAAAATACGAGGAAAATAAAAAAGCTTTGATGACTTCCGACTTTCTTGAGAAACAAATGTATGCTCTTGATGCGAAGATGGGAGCGCAGAACAGAAGAATTCTTTTATTTGTTGATCAGTGCTCTGCACATCTAAAAAAAATCAACTTAAAAAATAATAGAATTGAATTCTTGCCAGCAAACTGCACAAGCAGGTTACAGCCACTGGACTTAGGAATAATCCATGCTTTCAAGATTTCCTACAGAAAAAATGTTGTGCAGAGATTATTCGATTTTATTGAGTCAGGGAAAGACACAATGACATACAAAATATCTATCCTGAATGCACTGCATTATATTGCAAAGGCATGGAAGGATGTGAGTCAATCCACCATTAGCAACAGCTTCAGAAAAGCTGGCTTTTTCCAAACCCATGAGGAAGAAGTAATTGAAGAAGATAGTGATCTTATTTCTGCATGGGAGAAATTGAAAATAGATTATGAAGTTAAAGACTTCCTCCATTTTGACGTTGAACTCGCAACTGTGCAAACAGTGTCGGTGGAAAGTTTGATCAATTCAGTTCAGGAAGAAAGGGACAGTGATAGTGATTTTGATGATGATAGTAGTGTGTCACTTGTGCAGAAGTGGTTTCTGCAAAAAACACTATAAAAAAATATATTTCTACAGCAGATGGTGATGTTAATAGTTTTTACCATGTGTATGAACTTGAAAAGCAAGTTGAAAGAATCCACCAGAAGAAGGTAAAACAGTCATCCATATTAGACTTTTTTTAAAAACAGTAGAATTTTTGTATTTTTATGTAATATATACTAATATTTAAATATTTTATAAAAGTGGATTGTAAATTTTCAGTATTTTATTACATGTGCAGAAGGATTTTTCCTCCGTTTACACTTTTCCGCGATTTACATCATTTTTTTGTGGTCCCTTGAAAAGTATAAAGAGAAGTTCTACTGTATATGATTTCTATTTTTGGAACCAGTGTTATAAAAAAATCAATATATTTTTCCGGTATTTCAAAGGCTTTCTTATCAGGATTTGGCAAATGGCCAAGCAATCTTTAGTTCCTCAGGCTTCTTGCAAAAAACGAGGGTTTTGACATATAGCTAAATATTTCATTGCTGCTTTCCTCCAATTGGTGGCCATTGCGAGGCTACAATTTAAAGAAAGCATATTTTCTCGCATTTTGTGCCTAAGCATATTAGCGTCGGACTGCTGGGAAAAAAGTCATGGGAATGTGTGATCATGTAGATAATATCAGTTAGAGGAAATACTGTTTAATATTTTGTTAATTTATTTTTTCATTACTTTTAATCATATTTTTTGCTGATACAAAATGACATTGAAAACAACAGTGGAACTAATGTGATAATTTAATATATATATAAACGTGTTATATAAAAATGTTTTTAAATATTTTTTTTCTTTAATTTTACAAAAAAAAGTATAAACAACAGATCATAATTATTTTAAATATTAGCTGCTTTTTTTAAAACTGAAGAAGTAATTTTTGGAGAAAAAACATAGTTCATTTAATTAAGTAAAATTATCTTTTAAAAAATGCATATTTTTATATCCATAAAAACAGTACTAGTTTTATTTTAATAGCTCAATTATGTCATTCCTTTATAAAATTAGTATCTTTTTAAAGTAGAATTTAAAATTTGCTTTTAGACATTCTATATCAAAATCCAAAGTTTATAAAGTAATAATTTTATTAAATAAAATATAATTAGAGTGTCTCTTACAAAGATATAACAATACAAGAATATAAAATTAAAATGTCTACGATTATTTGTAGTGTGAATCTTTCTTCCTAGAAGTTGTGTAGGTTTAATACTAATTTGCCTATAGAAAAATACAAAATTATTTAGACAGTGCATAATCAACTATAAAATTTATAACGATTTACTTTATTTTCAGTTTGTGTTAAAAATTACATAAAAACAATAATTTTTAAAATATTTAATATATTTTTAATATACATAGTATAATTAATAATCAATTATAATTTTGGAAAATAACAAAAGTTAAAAAACCGGGTCAAAGATTATAGTTATGTTTAAATAAATAACAATTATATATGTTATCAACCACTATAATTATCATCACTATAGCTTAAAACAATAACTACAAAAATTTATTTTAAAATTACAAATAAACAGAGAAGTACTTTTTATTATTTAATTTTTAAACAAAATAACCCTACATTTTTACATGAATCTTTTCATGTAAGAATATATGCTCTTTGTAGCATTTTTTTTCCATGATTAAGCCATTTCGTAACATTTTAATATTTATTTGAATTATTATTTTTTGTCATTAATAATTTAAGTTGAAATAGAACAACGCAGTAGCTTGTGAATCTACAGAGGCAGACTTTTCAGTAAATCTTATATTTTTTAAATTTAACCTCTTTCTGAATTGATAAAATCACTTATTAGCTGATGTAAATGATTTTTTTTCTTCAGTTTCAATTTGCGGTTGCATGTACTTACACAAAATTAACGTTTTTTTCGTAACATGATAGAATTGATTGGCATTTTTTTCCTAGTTATATTTTTCACTATCAGATTCTAAGCTTTTTTAATTTTGATTAATAGCTTTTTATATACAGTAGACACTACTTCGCGGTATCAGGCGCAGTGGAATAACCGGAACGAATTCTTTCTTCAATTTTAGACACTTCACCTATTTAGAATTCATTTTTATTTTATATTTTGGTAACCGTGGTAATCGATTTTTCCATCTCAATCATTATTAATAATTTTTAATTTTTCACTAACGCTATGTACTCCTCATAATCTTTTAAATTTTAAAGCTATTTCTTTAATTTTGTTTCATAATATGCATATATATTAGTTATTCATATTTTAAATGTATAGAAAATTATATATATTGTAGTCTCCCTTCATAACTAGCTTTTTAATAAATTATATTAACTAATTTATTACTATGCCATCATCAATAGATAAGCCAAACTTGCTTTTAGCTAACAAATTTAAAAAAATTTTCAACAAAACAACGTTTTTGAGACTTTCACGTTTGCCTACGTGACGATAGCTTCTTTAGCAATATTTTGTCAACATTTTTAAATATTTTATTAAAATTTCATTAATTATTGGCATTATACTATGGGATTCCAGTTCTACATGAGAATACTAACCAGAGAACCTATAGGCAAAATGAAAGTAAGCTTCAACTTCAAAAATATCCGAACCATGAGGCTTAGTTCTGATCCAGAAGTACTAAAAGATGAAATGACAAATATGATGATTCTGAGTAATTTTGAAACGAAGCGTAATGTGAAAGAGACTTTTGGATTTGATGATTTATACAATTGCAACATGGGTAAGGATCGTAAGCGAATAGTAGAAATGAGATTCTTGTCAATTGCTCTAGATTAACAAAAGTGGAAAGAGACACTCTAGACCTCATATAAAATTTAAATACTAAATTAGATTGTTCTATTGATATAGGTAATAAATAAAATAAGCGAGTTAGTTTTCTATGTATTATTTTTTATTATTATACACGCGATTTCTAATTGTATTAACATTAAATCGTCAATGTCATTACTTCTTGGTTGTAATTCTTTTAGTGGTGCTAATATGTCTAAATAACTATTTCTTGAATACCCAAAAATATTTGTAAACAGATTCACCAAATCATTTTCAGTTACGTCTTAAAAAGATTTACCCATAAGTTTTATTTTCGTTTTTAAGTTAATCTATTCTGGAATTTGTAATTTCTTAAGAAATACCATCTTCTCCTCTGTTTCAGTTAATCCTCCTAACTTCATTTGACATCTATAGTAGTCACCGGAGTCTTCATCATTTGTCTCACTCGCATCATAATTTGGTAAACGACCAAATGCCATGCTAGAACTATCATCAATATTAATTATTTTACTAAAGAGAAACAATGATTGAGAGAATAGTATTATTTTACTTATTTATATTAGGTTGTTCAATTGAAAATGTCGCTTTTTGACAGTCAATTTTAAAATGTTATAACTTAGCCAAAAATTAATATTTTTATTTGAAATAAGTACCGTTGGAATCAGCACATTGTTGCCAACGCGATACAAGTTTATTTATGCCATTTGAAAAAAAAAATTCCGGTCTCTAGAATCCAAAAACTCCAAGACGTTATTTTTTAGGTCATCAGATTTGGTGAATTTCTTCTGCCGCAAATGAAGCTCTAATTCCTTGAATAAATGATAATCTGTTGGAGACAAGTCCGGTCAATAAGAAGGATGTGGCAGAGTTTCACATTTCAATTCTTTAAGCTTCTGAACTGTCGTTTTTAAAACGTGAGGTTCAGCATTATCATGGAGTAAATATTGGATCTCTTTTGTTGACCAATTGCAGGCTTCAGAACAGATAATTTCTTATGTCTTTCTTCTTCTTCCTTACAGTATATGTCTGCAGTCATAGTTTCTATAAAATTTAGATACTTATGATCGATGATTCCATCACAATTTCACCAAATAATTAGGATTACCTTCTTATTTGAATGCCTGAGTTTCGGGAAGTTTTTAGAGCTCTCATTTTTGCCCACCCATTGCAATGACCTCTTACAATTGTCAAACATGATCCATTTTTCATCACACGTTATAATTCTTTTTAAAAATAGGTCATTTTTGCTTCTATGAATCAAAGAATAACAAGTTTACATGCTCCTAGAACATTGGTCGGGAGTATACACATGTGGTATGTAAGAATCCGTTTTTTTCTTCATATTTATAAGTTTTAAGTGTTGGATACATATCGAACACTGACATTCAATTCCCCCTGTGAGCTTCCGAACAGTTATTCTTGGATTATGTTCCACCATTCTTTTTATTTTTTCGTTCTCAAGAACATTTATTCCATGAAAACCCTCTTGTCTTTGAAGACTTATATCTCCATTGCGGAATTTCTAGAACCAACATTGTATGGTTCGTTTGTTAGTGAATCTTTGACAAAATGTTTTATTCATTTTCTTTGAAGTTTTGGTTGCTGCTTGGCCAAGTTTGAACTCGTAGAAGTAAATTGTTCGAAAATCCATTTTTAACGTAACTTCTTTTTAGAGTAATAGCAACTTTTTAATAATTGCGAACAAAGTGCACAAAAATGACAATAATAGTTCTCGATTTGCTCTACAAAATGGTATATATCTTGTAGCGATACGTGAATATATAAGAAAGTTATCATTTAAAATTTGATGATGTAAAAAGCGACATTTTCAATTGAACAAATTAATATTATTCTTCAAATCTTTATTTTTGTTGTCTTTCATTTCCGTGAAAGATAATTAAAATGAAATTAGTTGTTCTGTACTGTTTCTATTTTTGTTAACAATTATTGTTAATAAAGTTACTTTTACATAATAGTAAAATCTTTTAAAATATTTAAATAAAAAAAACTACTTCTTTGGAAGAATAATGCACACTGAAAGAATATAAATAGAAAAAAAATTGCAAAAAAGTTTCAGTTTTCTAATATAACTGTTTGTTTTCTATTGTAACTATTCGCACGAACAAATATTATTTATAACCTTTCTCTTTTATAGGACTTTTAATCAACAAATTTATATAAAATTTTTTTTAATTTATCTTTTTTTATTTCATTTAGAAGCAATATATTATATTGTTAATTAAATTTCTTTTCTATATTGATTTTAATAATATGATTAGTATCCACTTATCGTTGATTAGTAAGTATGGAGATTAAATTTTATTTAAACTGCATTTAAAAATCTTGCCTTGTCAGGCATTTTTTTTTCAAAATATATATCAGAATTCCGCCTTTATTGATTATTCATAATCGCTTTTTTATAACATTTTTCGAAGAGATGTTGTTACAGCTATCAGATGAAGATACTCAAGCAACTAAACAAAAATTAAGCCATAATTTTCTTTTATTTTTTTTATTTGAAAAAGCTTTTTTACTTTCATTCTTAACTAATCTTTTTTTCATCACCGCTAGTCTCTAATTTCTCTAGTAGTTCTAGAAGAATAAACTAAAATATTTAACTTTTTTAATTTTAAACATACTTTCTATTTTTTTCCCAGTTAACCATTTTTCAATTTGATATTTGTTAGAAAAGTAACTAAAAAAATTTAAATTCTCCAAAAGACTTAAGTGTAGACTCTTTTTAATTTTCTTTTGCTTTTTTTACAAAAAATGAAAGTAATTTTGTTTTTGTAAAATCTATGTGTATATATAAAATTTTTTCTATTAAATCTCTATTTTTTTACAATGTCTCTTAAAACTTAGTTTGACTTGCTTAGTCAAAGTTTTATGGCAAATATTGATGAACATGAAAATACATTTTATTTCAGGAACCTAATTATGCATTCCTTCGTAAATGCAAAAATATTGATTAATTTGACAATTGAACATTTAAAGACTTTACAGATCCAAATACTATCGGAACTATTGTCAGCTGATTTAGAGAAAAGAACTTTAGTAAGCAAATAAAAACATTCAAGCAATTTAAAAAAATTGGAACATTCAGCTACACTTTTTAAATTTTGGCCCATTTTATTGGTAACTGGATATTAGTTGTGAAGATGGATTATTTTCAGAACATTTTTTAACATAGTTACCGATAATAACATGTATCAGAATCAAATTTCATGGATGAAAGACATTGACGTGAGTAGGATACAAGAATTGACAAAAATTTATAATTTGATGCTTAACTCAATATCTAAGACAATTAGTGTTGATTTAAGTTGTTATACTGCTACAGGCAATTTAGTTCAATTATTTATATCTAATGCCAATGAATTCACCAAAACACCAGAAATCACACTAACAATTACAACCATAGGCACGCTAATTAGAGAAACAGGAATGTTATTCTTCGGTGATCACAATAATCTTTTATTAAAAATTATATTACATAGGGTTGAAAGTTTTTTTGATGAAGAAACAATAGACAAAAAAAAGATGGTGAAATAAAATCTGTAATTGATATCATTAATATTAATGAAAAATATGGTTTTATTATTATAATGGAAAAAAAAACTCACGAGTATAAATTTAGATGCTTTCACAAAGCCAACCAGAAGTATCATACGCTGAATTATTATAAGATTTGTTTAGTTTTATAGCGAAAAAAATGTTAGAAATGAAACAATACGTTTAAAAAAATACAGAACTAGTTAACTTGCTAACAAATATAAATGATAACCAGTTCTACAAAGTCACATCACCAAAAGAAAATGAATTAGTAGTAGAAATATTAAATATTTTCAATAATCAAATCGATAAACAATATACAGGATGTTCCAAATAGGTCTGAAAGATTCTAAAGGCTTATAACTTTTCCAATTTTCATCTAATTTTAATAATTTTGTTTATAAAGTATTAATTATGAAATTTTGTGATATATATTTTTCTTTTGTAAATAATAGTCATAAATAACGATTATTTAACAAAAACAAATGACATTGGAGTTTCGCACACAAAAAATACTAAGATTTGCTACGACAATTAAGTTTAAGGTAAATTATAAAAAACTAAAGATCTTGGGAAAAATAGAATTTGATAGAGATATTTAATAAATCAGTTTAATTTAATATAAAAAGTTACGACAATGAAAAGCTACAGCCCAAAAGAAAATTTTTGAATTGTTCGCCTGTTTTTAAAGAAAACGAAAGTTACATAAAGGCATGCAGAAAATATGCTAATCAAAATGAGACACTTCATTCTACAGTTTTAATTTCATAAGATTATGGTTATCAAATTTGTTTGAACGAAAATTTTACAACTTTTTAAATAAAATTTTTAAAGATGGCAATTTTGAACACATATGAAAAAAGATATCACAAAATATAAAAAATGTACAGGTCATTGATACAATTTTGACAATAAACAAATTTTTAAATGCAAATTGTATATTATTCGTAGTAGCTTTTTTAACATTACAATTGTTAAATTTTGTTACTTACAAGGTTACGTATAAGTTATTTTCATCAGTTAAAAGTTAGTAGTATTTTTTACAATTTACAGAATTTTATGATGTTACATTCATTCGATATCATCATTTGCTTTTTTAAAACATATTTTAATATCGTTCGAAAAAGCTTAAACTTAAAGAAAGTTTTAGAAATTTGTATGTGTATCATTTTTTCTATGTGCTGCGTCAAACATGATGTTTGACACAAAATAACTATTATATATGTAAAATTTCTATATTGTAAAATCGATTCTTATAAATAAAGTTTTTAAGTTATTCATATTATCTATTCATTATAAGGTGTTGGAAGACACTACACTATGTGTTTTTTTAAGAAAATTTAACATAACTTATTTTGTAGGAATTACACTTTTGTAATATTATGGCTATTTGATAAGCTATCTTCTTTTCTATAATAAATTAAACGATTCATAAATTTAAGCTAATTATAGGCAAAGTTATGGAAGTTTTTATTATGAGCATTTTTCTGCAATTATTAACGAAAATAACTTTAGAAAGTAAAAAGTAAAATAGGACATTAATAATTAACGCGAATAAGTATTTTAACTTATAAAATATCATGACTAATAATATTTGCTTCTTATTGATCAATATGATACTTGAAAGTTGTAAAAATTTATATTTATTTTTTTTACTATGAACAAAACTCACAGTTTTTAATACTCTATAGCTCTACTTAAGTGTGTTGAATAATGAATTTTATATTGTTTATAAAAAAATTTGAAATATGAAACGTTTATAACATTATTAAGAAATATTGAAAACGAAAAAAGGTTATGGTAGTTTTTATAATGACGATTTTTTAATTTTATACTAAATAAACGTAGAAAAATAACAAACATAAAAATTCTTAAAATTTCTTTTAAAAGTAAGCTTTTTTAACGATCTTGAAATATTGTCTAAAAAACTAAGTTATCGAATGAATATAATATCAATACAGTATATAAAGTAAAATAATAGTTACAACCGTCTAATTGACAAGAATAATTTATTTGCCATCTTGCAATTTTTCAAAATATTTAATATTTAAATTTAACATTTCTTCTAAAAATGTAAAAAAGTATCAAATATTATTCCAGTTTTTAAAATTTTTATGTTTTTGTTGAAAAAATGATAAATTTCTTTTGTGTGTGATGTTAAACTCTTTTATCCTCATAAAGTAAGGTAATGTGTAAAACTTGGCTTTTTTAATGTTTTTTTTACTTTAAATACGTTATGAACGCATAAGAATTTATTATCAAAAATATTAAGTTGTTCCATAAATTCCCGTGATTTTTAAAAATTTATTTTAAAAACATTTTTTTTAAAAAATCAAAAGTAAATTAATTAATTATATATTCCTCGTCATTATTTACAAACTTTCCACTAATTTTTTGATACCTTCACGTCAGAAATCTATGGGTCTTGACTCAAAGAATTCGTTCAGCCAGGTATATAATGCCTCTTCGTTTTCAAATGTTAAGTCCCTCATATGGTTTGCAAATGAACGGAATAGATGATAATCCGTTGGGGCAAGGTTTGGTGAATACGGAGGATGCTAAAGAACTTCCCAATTGAACTCCTGGAGGGCAATTTTGAAAATTTTTGCTGTATGAGTCCGACCGTTGTCGTAGAGTAGGATAACTTAGCTTAATTAATCTGATCTTTTTTTGTTGAATAGTCTAATTTACGCGATGAAATTGATCCAAATTAAGATCTTTGCCTACTGTTTGGTTATTCTTAATTATTTCTCAATGAATCACGCATTTTAATCCCAAAACACACAGATTACTTGCTTCACTCTAGAATTAGACGCATCTCTTGCTCACATCTATTGCTTTCTTTGGCTCGTGTTGACGTAGAGAAACCATTTATTGTCCCCGGTGACGATTCTTTACAGGAATCTATTCTCGTAGCTACGTGTCGCTTGATGCCGAGCGAGATTTTAAAAAGCAATAAAAAACCTTTTTTTTGTTTTTTTCAGTAAGACTATAAGACAATCAAACTCGAAATTTTTGCTCAGAACCCATTGATGTAAGATGACGGGAGATTGCTTTAACAACACTGTTCATTTTTTCGGCTAGTTCTCTGTATGTTTGACGGTTGTCTTTTCTCAAAAGATCTATCAAACGGTCCTCGTCAAAGATACACAGCCGATCTATTCGTGGAGAGTCTGGAAGGTCGAAATTGTCATTTCTGAACTTTCTGTACTAATATTTTGCAGTACTCCAACCCATAGCATCTTCTTCTCCATACACAGAATAAATTTCCCGAATATCTTCAGACACTCTTTGGTGACGATTAAAAGCAAATAACAGCAGTTGTCGAAAGTGCTATTTTTTGTCCACTGGGCATTACATTTTAAAGATAAAAAATTAAATCAAAATTAAAAGATATGAACATGGGATTACCAGAGTTTTGTAGAGCGGAAAAAGAGCTTTCGAATGATATGTATAACGCGTAGGAAAAAATCAAAAAGTGCGGTAAAATAAGCGTTTGAAAAAAATCACGGGAACTTATGGAACAACCTAATAATTTACATAAATTTTTTTAAATTTATTCTTCCAGAGAAATGATTTAAAGTTTCATAACAAAATATGTTGAAGAAATCAACCAAATGAAGATGGAAATTTTACAAATTTCAGTAAAATGGTTAAAGATCTTAGTAGTTTTTTAAATATGTCACTAAACCCACCGTTTTCAAAAAAATGACCATGGAATTTTGCATTATGGTGTGTAAATTATTTAATTTGGTATATATTGAAATATCTAAATATAATTTTCTTCACAATATTATAAAAAATTTGCATCGCAGAGATGTCTATCCATTTTATCAATTGAAAAGAAGTCAAAATAATTTAAGAAACAAAACTTATGAATGTTGTCAACATACCAATTTCCTTATATATACGTCAATGTTAGAAAGAAAATTTGATTCATTTTGGACGTTGCTGAGTAGGTAATAGGTTCAAAAAATATTCCTATTAACGACACTAATTTTTTGTTTGAAACTATGAATTATGACTAAAATTGCCTACTGAATATATTTCAAATTTATTATCTAAAGAGAAAGTAATAAAATCATTTATTGACAAAATATTTCAACATTTTTTAACATTTTAAATACAAAAAAATAAGCCCATATTAATTTATAAGACCAAAACTTAAAGCAAATCTGAGAGAAACTTTTTATAGGATTGTTTTTATATAGAAATAATTATCAAAGATCTGGATGCTGTACATATTCTTTGGAGTGAATTTGGTTCTTTTTCACTTATGTTTTTTGAAAAAGTTATTATGGAATGCTGATCATTATTTCAAGCTTTAACATTGTTATGTAACTTAAAAACACTTAAATTTAACAGTAACAAAACATATGGGAAAATGATGTAGCTATTTTATTTATGTGTGCGATTTATTTTAGAAAAAAAATGCATTATCAATTTTACTTGAAGTTTATATGAAAATTTTACAACAAAAAATTGATGAAAAATAGTAGTATTGAACCTAAAATGTTTATAAAATATACAAAAAATTGATTTATTCAGCTCTTTTGTTGGCTTTTGTTTCTTGTGTAAGAAGACAACGCAATATAATTTAGAAACTATCATTATCACAATATCTTTGCTATAAGTATAGTAAATCATAATTTTTATTTAATTATTATATATGTTATATTCGTTATTAATATTTTTTCTTAGATTTTTAAATATACTTTTATTATGACTCGTAAATGTATGTGTGCAACGAAAAATTCAACGTTAGCATTTTTGACCTCCTTAATTTTACAAATTGAATCTGAAATTTTGCTGGAGGTAGAGTCCAACATGGACTACCATAACTAAAAAAAATTCTAGAAAAGATTCTCCAAAGTGGAGAAAATTAAGGTTAATGTGCCAAAAATGACTATTTTCTTAAATTAATAACCGAGCGGCAATTTAATAATAAATTTAACATTCACATACATACAAATTTAATATGTGTGTGTCATCATTATCTATTAAATAAATCTGTTACGATATATATAAAAATCGTGGTTTTTTTGGCATTTCCAGAAGGTTTTCGTGACGATAATATTAAGAAGAAGTTAGGCTTTAGAAAAAATTCAAAATTTTTAAATTTAAAAGCTTAAGACATTAATTTTTACAATTTTTAACGTATATTTTTGAAAATTTAAACCCATTTAAGAGAAATTTTCATAAATTAATCATTGTAAACTTCGTAGATAATAAATTTGTTGTCACGAAAAAGTACACAGAAAACAAAATGGTGTCTAAACGAACGCAACCACGCACGACAAATTCCAGAGACAGTCATGTCATTTTGACATTTCGTGAGATCTATACAATATGCAAATATGATATTTTTAATTTTTGTGAATATTAAGAAATATAAAAATGACACTAGACAAATATTCAATAATGCTATGTTCATTAAAGTTAATATGTATTCTAATAAATTGAATAATTACACTCACTTATCCATAATTTATCATTATTATATTTATTAATTGTGAATAGTTAGTTATTTTTTTTTTGAAATTTTTAAAATGTCTGTACTGTCAATTATTCGGCTTTTTATAATTTATTTAATACTTCTTTAAATGCTTTTTGTTTAAAATAAATTAAAACTTAAAAGTTACTTTTCAATATGTATTTATATTTAAAATTTTGTTAACAATTAATTAAATTAAAAACTTTATTAACGATTAATTAAATTAAAAATAAATACATTTTAAAAATACAACAAGAATAACCTCCTTTTTTCTCAAATGTTCTTATTGTACATATCAAAATATTTGTTGGCATCCAGTTCTCCATTTTTTGATATATGCGCACGACGTTATATTTTTTACCTGGAACAACAACTTCTTTGTTTTTATTTAGATCTGCTTACAAAGTCCTTCTACTGTTACTACTATAAGAAATCGCACTTTACAGAATTTTCTGTTCGAAAAATACATATTCTTTACTATTTCCATCAGTTCATTCTGATGTCAAAAGTAATATCAAGAAAGCAGTCTTTTTTGTGTTCACTGAATTAAGTGGCAAAACGATTAGTTGAAAAGTATTCTTACATGCTTTGCAATTTAAATCATCTATAAAGTTGTTGATTACTTGGAGAAAAATGAATTTGCCTGTAATATACTACACTACAGTATTCAGTCAAATGATCAGATCGTTTCACTGAAGTAGTTAATCAGATATTCTTTAATTCGATAACTAATATCTGAACTTAAATTATTAATTATTTTATAATTTTTAAATGTTTGTTATTGTTTTTTATGTATAATTTTACTTTTTCTTATTCTATTTAATAAAAAGATGTTTATAATAATCATTTATAAAATCTTATAAAAATTAAAAAAATTTTTATATCTACTTCATCAACTTTTATAATAACACTTTTATATCTTAAAAACTTATATCATCAATTGCTAATCGTCAATGATATATTTTAAAAAAACCATCTCATCATACACATGTAATTTAAAAGTGTTTTCAGATTTTTTGAGCAATCTTTTTACTGATTTTCCTCATAATATTCATATAAATTTGCAAACTGACAGTTATGAAAATATTACAATTTACTAACTGTGATTGAATACATTTTATTTATGTGACTAAACTGATGAACGGATCTTTAATCATCAATTGTATCTCAAATATTATATTTTTTCATTATTTTTTTTTGTTTAAATATTTTGTATTACCAAAATTTTCGAAAATTATATGATTATTTAATATTTACTTCCGTTAAAACGTAAAATTTTTGATCAGTCATTATTAAAAGTCAATTTCAAGCGTCACAGGATATAAATTTTTTCTACACGAAATAAACATATCACCAAAAAGGGATTAAAAAAATGACTATAAATAAGAAATTTTTGATGATTTTCATCATTTATCTGTATTATCATATCATAATTGATTGCCTTAACCCAAAATTACTAAAAATTATATTTTAGGGGTTTTTCATAGAGGATAAGGAATATTATTAAAAAAATATATTGTGAATAATTAGGTTAATTAATTATTAATTGTAAGTATGTTGTTGTTAATTATATTTAATATTCTTGATAGGTGGTAAAGACCAAATAAAAATTTTACTACGAATATACGTTTGCAAAATTCTTAATAGGATACGAAATTACACAGAAACTTTGCTAAACTTTCTAACATTATAAGCAAATAATTTATTTTCTAAACTTTTGATGGGATTTGTACATATTAAAAAGTCTTTTTATTACTTTTTTATTTTACTTTAACAATGATTAATACAACAACTCCATTAAAATACCATAACGAAGATTTACGTTGTCTCAAATAATGGAGATTATGAGAAGGACAGTAAATTAGTTGGATAGGGGTAATGGAATAATGATTAAACACAATTAAAATAACTTTTTTAAGAATTTATAAATATTAATAACTATATTTTATGAATATGTTTAATTACTCTTGATATGTTAATTTAAAGTAACAAGTTTACTATTTTAAAAGTCATAAATATCATTTTAATGAAATATAAGTATATTATTTTCCCATTTTGTTATATTCTTTTTTTAATAATTGTATAATAGGTATTTTCTTAAAATTATATATGATAATTTGATATATTACATATAGACACAATATTAAAAATGAATTATGCAATATATTAATTTGTCTAGGTTAAATAGGGTCATCTTATACAATGCAAATATCAATAACTGACCGATTCGAAAATTACTCTTTTGGTTACTATGTATGAAAATAAATTTCGATTATTATATTATCAGTTTACCTGGCATAATAAAAGTATATGGCCGTCAAAGGCATTTAAATACCTATCGGAAACTACAAAAAGATATCACTGCATATTCAATAATATGTTCTTTCTCATAAAAAGATTTTTGACAAATAAAACAACGAAAATGTAAATAATTTAAAATAAATATTTGCTACAACTGTAGTTTAATCACAAGCGATAAATCATTCAATTGCCTGGGACGGTGATATACTTTTATTATGCTAGGCAAACTGATAATATAAAAATTAAAATTTGTTTTCATACTTTTTAAGTACGCAGAATTAAATTTGATCTATTTACGTGCGCATACAATGAATTCACAATAAAAGTATATTTTTACCAAAAACAAAGATTTTTTTACTGTAATTTAGGCAACCAACTAACAATGATAATATTTTATTTACTACATTGTTTTATTTGTTATTTTTTTAGCATATTAACTACAAAAAAACTTTTTTTCAATTAAAGAAAATAAAAGCATTTTTATGCCAGTAGAGCATAAATATTAATTATATGTGATTATCAAGCTTATATTTAATTTGATGCGTTGTAAAGTCTCTTTTTTTATTTGCTCAATTGAATTTCATTTTTTCAGTGTTTCTGTTTAACAACATTGTAAATGTTGCTTCCATTTTACCAGGAATAACATAGAATATTAATTTTTGCTTTAATTCGTTCCGTAATGCACATACTTTAGCATATTCTTCTTTAACTGTAAGACTTGCTGTGTAATATTTTTCACTCATATCTACATTTTTGAACATATCTATTAATATCTTGCATTTGATGTGTATTTTTACACCATTATTAAATACTAAAATTATTTTAATAATAGCCAAAAGCAAATGTGTTGTAGACAACTTTTTCTTTGCTTTATCATAACATTTTGACTTGGTTTCAAATGCCTTGTTATTTTGTAAAAACAGATCATTACCAATACTTTTTGTATAACATGTGCGTAAAATATTTTTTAAGTACTAATCAATAAAGTATATAAATTAAAAGAAACAGTCCACAAAACAAATTACACAAGTACACGAAAAATTTTGTAATTTATTTTACCTGGTAAAATCAAGTCGTTCTCTACAATTCATTTTAAAATACAAGATTAAGATAATTTTGGCAAAATATCTTAATTGTACTTTTGTAATTTCTTTAATTTTGATCTTTAATCTTTCGCAGAAAATTAATTAGGTTAGATAATGGGCTTGGGGTAAACTCAACACGCGATTATTTGGTGCGATAATTATAATACCTCACGATGGTTATTTTTTCGCTGTAGAATATTTATATTTATTACGACAAATTTAAAGTAATTTATATAAAATTCTAAGTTTACTATATTTCAATGACTTTAAGTGTATGAACAAAAAAAAATTTTTAAATTTTTAATATTATTAATAATAGTAAAAAACATCAGTATAATAAATGAATTTCAAAACTATCCCTTTAAGGGATTTGGAATATCTTATAAATTTAATACAAAAATAACGTTTTCTTGTAATTTTATATAGTCTTATTTTATGTTAAAGTAAAGTTTTCTTAATTGGTAATCTTTCTTATTTCACATCTACCCTCTACCAAACAAAATTAAAAATTTTTACTCAATGAATTTTAAAAAAAATTTTTTAAATTTTAAATATTATAATAAAACATTGAAAAAAACCTACAAATAGAAAAATTTTCTCGTATCATATAATCTTCCTAATTAAACTAGGATATTCTATGATTGATTTTTCCTCAAAATTAAAATTATTGTAAATTTCACTTAAACGATCATTTTTTTTTGTGAAATCTTAGACTATCGTAAGTTCTTAAAATAATCTGATAATAACTTAAGTTCTGCAGTCAAAAGCGTCTTAAATGTTCCCCCTATCGTACCTTTTTTTTTGAAAGACGGAATCCTATTTATGAATGAGTGAAAAGTTTCACAAATATTGGATGTTCTAAGATCTTGTTTAAAAGCTGAAAGATCCTCAATCTTATAAGAACCACTATTTTTCTTTTTATACCATTCATTTCGTAAATGTTCAATAAAAGCATTTATTCCTTGGGTATAAGAATTACCAACAGAACATTATTGTAACTTAAAAATAACATATTCAAATCCTTCATTTATTTTTGATTCGGATGTATTAGAAATCGCGCCACTATATGCATTATTGTGCGCCACCTTAAATGTATACAAAACCGCCACCATATGCATTATTTGCGCCACTTCGAAAAAATCTAATCAAAAATTTATTTAATAAATAAAAAAATATAAATATTATAATAATCTAATAATTAATATTCCAATAGCAATTGGAACAAAATGATTTGTTCTACTAACATATCTAAATATATGACAAATTGACTTAATTTTTCCAAGTTTATATGTTCCATCCCAATGAAGTGTTGAACCATTTTTTTTGAAAGATTCAAGAAGACTATCGGTGGATAACAGTGGAGAAAATTCACCATAATTTGATTCTATATCAATGTTATCATAAATGACTTTAACTTTATTTTCTTGTTTAATTTTTTCAATTATATCTCTTACATGATCAGTAGAATTTGTGTTTTTTTTATTGTTGGTATAACATATATTTCTTATTTGTTGTAATGACAAGTTTAACGTAAATTGTTGCTAAAAGTAAAAAACAATACCAAAATATTTGTTTATTAACTTACAGAACGAAGAAAAACTTCAATTTGTAAAGGTGTTGCATTTGAAGAATACATGTCCAATACTACTTTTTTAGTTTGCTCGTCAATAGTAAATTTCTTAGATTCAAAGCAACTTTCATTATGACTAACGTCTAAAAAACATTATCAAACAGCCTTTTTAAACTTACTATTTGATGATATTATATATATGTTAGCAGTAGGAATGAAAGTAGTACGAAAACACCTTTTACACTTTTCTTCTTTACATACATAATAACAGAATTCACCTTTTGTTGTTTTTTTCCTCATACTTTCTGAAGCGATTTTATTTTCACACTCCTCTTTATTAATTGTGGAAAAGTAAGGAAAAAATGATGACTGTTTGCTCGTCATATTGAAAAAAAAAGAAGGACATTATTATTGATATCATATATATATTATATTGCTTTAAAAATAATTACAATTTTAGATTTTTTCTTTATGCAAATTGACGTTCATGCTATATATAGTGGCAGTATTAATGCATATAGTGGCGTTTTCGTTAGATACAGCAGTGGCGATTTTTATGCATATAGTGGCGTTTTCCATGCATATAGTGGCGTTTTCCATGCATATAGTGGCGGACAAAATGTACATCCCGAAGGTTATGAAATATAGACTTTTTTGTACCAAAGTATTAAATCCTTCTTTTTTCAAATTACGTTGTAAAGATTGGGTGAAATGAAATAAACATAATTTGTGAAATTTGATAGGAAGTATATTTTTAAATATTTTCAATACTGCCATTTCTTTATCAGACATCACAGTAATTTTACTCCAGTCTATTTTTTCATCAACATTTTGATTATCAAAAAAAGTACAAACATAATTAAAGAAAATTTTGTATGTATTTGCCTTTTTTGACATCAAAAAACCAAAAAAAACTGGCAGAGATCTTCCAAAACTATTACAAATATGTATAGTATACAATTGCGAAAACCCTTTACATGATTTTTGAAAAGTCCCGTCAAGAAGTAAAAATTTAGCATATTTTACTTATTTTGCCATTGATGGTGTTTAATATCCAATACCAACATCATCACCAAAATTATGAAAACAAGTTTCATTATTTAATAACTTTAATTCTTCTAAAAAAACTTTTGAATCAAATATTCTTTTTCTCTTGGAATAAGAATTCTTAAATTGTGCAAAGACAAAAATGTTTTTTTTTGTAGTAAAACCTAATGTATTTATATCGTTGGAACTACCAAAATTTGCAATATATTTCAAAAACTTTTGATAAGCTTTGGTTGAAAGCAATCTACTATCTATTGCCTCTTGTGTAAAAATGAAAAACAAAGATTTCGTAATAACTGTGTATAAAAAACACTTTCACATTCGCGGTGATGAACACCAGTAGGACTTAATTGAGAATTACTATCTGTCTTTATTTCTTTATCATAAATTGAACGACAATGACAACATCGACCTTTTATAAAAAGTTTTCCTTTAATTGCAAAAAAAATCATTATCAAAATTTTCAAAAATAAATTTTTTTAAGCCCGTACTTCTTTAACTAGAAAGATTTTCAATAACCCCCTTATGATACTTAGCTTTCAAAATAGTTAAATCCAATGAAAAATTGCTGTTTATTGTTATATTAGGTTGGTGCATAAATAATGGCCGCAAATTCTTACTACGATTTTTCATTGTAAAAAATTAAAATAAATAAATTCATATTAAAACAGTCTTTATGTAGAAATGTAGGAAGACTTGCCCTGATAATATTTTGCATATTACCTCGATTTAAAAATTAATTTTAAAAAGGTTATGTCCAATCTTAAAGATGTTGTCAAAAAGAGAATTACATATAATTTTCTTACATGGGTTCAAACTTAGATGTAATAGAGTT
Source organism: Strongyloides papillosus (assembly GCA_005656395.1). Taxonomy (NCBI): domain Eukaryota; kingdom Metazoa; phylum Nematoda; class Chromadorea; order Rhabditida; family Strongyloididae; genus Strongyloides; species Strongyloides papillosus. Next base: position 1,208,401 of record SRSI01000004.1, on the reverse strand, counting down.
GAAGCATATCGAAATAAAGTGAATGCATAGGGGGAAGGGTCAACTTCTGAACGGTATTTGCATCGGTGGTTTGAGAAATTCCAAGGGGTTAATTTTGATCTCAATAATGAAGAGGGTAAAAGAGGACCCTTTACTACCAATACTCAGAATTAATGGAAGATTATCGAGCTAAATCTAAAGCAGTGACCAAGAGAGTTAAAATATATTGAAAGAAGCTTGAGAAAATTAGTGGAAAACTAAAGAAAATCATCCGACTTTAAAAATAGGAATAACTCAATATTATAGAATGACAAGATAAGATGCCATTTTTCAAAACTAGTATTAAAAAAACTTGGTAAATTGAAATATGGAGCTCTATCTTACCCTACATACTCCCCTGATCTCTTTCTTACAATTTCCGATTTGTTTGAGCATTTGGATGTATTTTTTAAGGATAAATTGTTTAAGAATCAGGAGTCGGCAGAAAGCTATTTCAGTGACTTTCATTAGATCCAAAAGTCCTGAATCTTAAAAAACGGGGATTCAAAAGCTGTTAGAATGTTGAAAAAAATGTGTAGATTCTAACGAATATATTTTTCATTAATTTACTTAACATAAACTTGAAGAAATATTGTCTTAATTCATTTTTTCTCTCCGTGGCCATTATTTATGCACCAACCTAATATTACTAGGAACTACTTTATTATTATTTTTATCTATTAACAGCAACACTTTAAAAAAATTAATAAAAATACCTCCATGTTTTCCAAGTTCTTTATCTATTGTAGAACGACTAATTTTAAAATTAGGATGTTGATTATTTATTTCACTTAAAATTCTCGTACTCCCGTAATTTTTATTGCTTGTGATTATAATAATATTAATGATATGCTAAGGCAAACTCATAATTAAAAAGAATTTTAAATAAATTAAAATAATTTATTACCATACTCCAAAATTTTAGTAAACAACGACCAATTTTGACGCGCGATAAAATATGTTATGACACACCATGTTGAGTTTACCCTTTTCCGATAATGGATTACATTTTACCAATTAAGAGATTTGGTATAAAAGCCTAGAAATTTTGAAATCATTTCATTTTACATTTCTGTTTTAATTGTATGAGGTATTTCATAATCTAATGTATTTTCCTATTTTAGAGGTTTTCTAAGTTAATACTTGTGCACTGATAAAATGACAGGGATACAAGTTAAAATTGGTGATAAATGTAAATTATTTTATTTATTTATTTATCTCCCTGATTATTTTTTAGTGAGCCCAATTTTAAGAATTAATTTTGATGTAATATTGTATTGTATTAATTTGGTGTTTGTGTTTAATATAATTTATTTATTTACGTACTATTCTCAACATGTAAGGGGTACAATGTTACAAATAAAATCTGTTCTATCTAATTTATCAGAATTGACAAAAAATTTTAATAAGTTATATTTTTTAATATTATCAAGATATCTTTCTCTAGATCTGTCAACTTTTCTTTAATATCCATAAGAGTAATACCACAGTAGGTTTAAGGCTAGAAAGTCGTTATAATGAACGTTATGTAGTTACCTACACTTGATTTTGAAGACGTATTGCTCTAGTGGTTCCACCTTAGCATATGTATAGATGAGAGCTATTGAGATTCTTTTATCATTGGATATATTTTCTTTATTACGAATTTCTTCCGCATTTATTAGTTTACATGAGAATATAAATTTCCGATCCAAGCAGGCTATGTCACAATAAGGCATTTTTAGTTAAAGTCCATGTTTGGCAAACGTACGTGTAACAGCTTCTAATTGTCGATTGGAATGGAAAGCGCCTTGCTTTCGATGAAACAGCACGTAAAGCGAGACGAATAACACTAAGTGCTTTATAACCCCTTACTTTTATTTGTCTAATAAAAGGCCTGCATTTTAGGAAGCTTAATTTTCTACTCAAATAGTTGAAAGAAGTACAAGGAGGAATTTCAAAAGAATTTTCCATTTCAATTTGGAACGCCATATAATTAGATTTATCCAAATTAATATCAAGTCCAACTCTTTTAGAATGATATGTAAAAGCAGACAACATTTTCTTGGAACTATCATTCCTATCAGCAATGAGAGTAGTATCATCGGCATATGAAATTCCCACTACTCGTAACCCATTAACAGCAGCTTCAAAATTAGGTAAAGGATTAAGCGAGTCGTCTAGAAGAGCATTTCTATATATAAATTCTAGAATAGCATTGAACAGCATTTGTGATGCGGGACATCCCTGCTTTAGTCTCCTCCATACCCTGCATTTAATCTTTTTACCGTATTCTGGATCAAACATAAGATAATTGTTAGAACATAGACTAACCAGAATGTTAACTAGATGCAATGGAATGTTATATGAAGAAATTAAAATCTTAAACAACATTTCCTTATACATACTATCATATGTTTTGGAGAAATCTGACAATCCTAAGATCGTAGGAAGATTAAATTCATGCCTCACACTTATAAGATTATCTAGACGACTAATTGCATCAATACAGGATCGCTTTTCTCTGAAACCCATTTGATTAGATCCTATTTGAGGATTAACTATATTATTAACTCTACCTATCCAAATTCTAATAAAGCTCTTGTAAACATAGGATATAATTGTTATTAGACAGTAATTCCTATTATACTGACGAGATCCCTTTTTAAAAAAAAGAGCCACCTTAGTTAACCTCAAAGATTTAGGAAATTTCATTGTTTTCCAGCACAAGTTGAAAAGAAGAGTGACAAAATTCAGTACATTGTCCGATTTAGCCATATATTTCAAAAGATAATCATCAATTCCATCTAGTCCAGGTTGTTTACCTTTATCAGAGCAGTTTATAGCTTTTAGAACTTCAACTTTTAAAATTTCAGGTTCAAAAGATTTGACATTTCTATAAAGCTTCCAGTGCTTTCTCTTCCTTGATTTTTCTTCTTTAGATAATCCACAAAGTTCACTGTAAAATTTATAGATATCATCCTTTGGTGCTGGTACAGCTTGTTTTCTATTGAATAAATTTTTAAACACTTTTTTGACACCTCTGCCTTTTTCCACTTCCGCTCTAAGTTTAGTGATTTTTTTCTTTTCCAGATAGTTATTTAATTCCTTCCGTAATAACTTATTCAGAATATTCAATTCTATATTTTTAGTAGAATATACTGAGTTCTTATTTAGAATAAACTTAGCTAATTCAACTTTCAGCTCTCTTCTTTTGCCGAATAACTTCTGAATATCTTCTGGAATTCTTGATTTAATAACAATTTCATTCGTGACATTCTTAGCAACTTTCTTATAAAATTGAATTAAGGTGTCGTATAGCTTATCTACGTTATCATCACCCATAACAAAACTACCTCCTATATGATCAGCGACTGTAGTGACAGTATCCATAGTTTGAAATGGATATTTCTTTTTTTGAATAACCCTAGAGAACTTTACATAAGATATCCAGCTGAGACTACATCGTATGGAAGCAAATTTGAGACAGTGGTCAGATAAAGTAGGATTAAACTTTTCAAAGAACACACTTTCCACGTTATCAAATAGTTGTTTTCTATTTGTTGAAAAGTAATCCAAGCACTTAAGATAACTTCTTTTAAATGGATTGTTAGAGAAGGCACCAGGTTTAGCCCATGTCCACTGCTTTCCTGGTCTTTTAGGAAAAAAAGAATCAACAATAACTAATTTATTTTTAACAGCATATTCTATTAATGCAGATCCATTTTCATTTGTCTCCTCATTAAAGCTGTATTTGCCTTCCACGTTTTCGACAACCTCTCTACCCAATGTTGCATTAAAATCTCCTCCAATTATAGCAAAATCTGTCTTCAATTTAAGAACATTAAAGTTAGACTGAAGAACATGATAGAAATCCTCCCTGTCTTTTTCCTGACAAGTTTCATTTGGTGCATATGTACATATCAATTCTAATTTCTTATTATTAATGTTTATCACCATACAGCTTACTCGATTGTTGATATGTTTAATCTTAGAGACAGCTTCAATTAATTTATCACCAATGATAATGAAGCCAGTACCACCTTATGAATTAACAGCAGCTCCTACTGAGATGAGAACTCCTTCACTTTTTTCTGATATAGTTTGGTTGTTTTTTGTTTCATTAATAAACGTTATATTGATCTTTAGGGACTTGAGATCTTCTACCAATTTTTGCTTTACTCCCCAAGATTTTAGACCCCCTCTGGTATTGAGAGTGCCCACTTTAACTCTAATAAATTCTTTTTTATTTTTGTTATTATTAGTATTGCTACTGCTAATTCTTTTTGTACACATATTTCAAAAAAGATGACAATAAATTTATGTCTTAGATAAGTTAGATAATATTCTAGAGATTCAGTAACTTAGGAATCACAGAATTTAGAAATAACATTTACGGTGACCCGGAAGTTGCTAGACACCACCCAGACAGCTTCAAACGGGGAAACACACTCTAATATAGGTAGTTTATAATTTTCCTTCTACTAATAACAGAGAAAAATACAAAAGCACCGCTCGCTAGCGAGCAAAAAAATGTATATGTGTCTAATAAAAAAAATAATAAATTTACATATCTGAATATTATCTGACTTTCAAACCGGCCGAGTAACGTGCCAGCAAAAATCTTATATAAAATATAACTCAAGATTAGAAAATAATCTTAAATAAAATTGTAAAAACTTTCATAAAAGAGTGTTTATTTTTAAATTATACTATCTTTATTAATATGTTTTAATAGCCTGAATTATTATAAATTATTTTTTTATATTATCTTTTAACTTTTACGAACATTTTAAAAAATCGAACTTGTTAAAGTTGTAAAATATAATTTATTTCTACGCACAGAAATACTGGTGACGAGTTTGCACTAAAATTTGAGTAACCCTGGACACCGATCTCATCACTGGGAAAAGACAAAAATCTGTCACTCTAGAATAGTGTCTTTAATTATAAAAAACAAAGTATATATTTTGGAATAACGTTTATTAATTATAGAAAAATACGGATGTATTAGAAATCACGCCACTATATGCATTATTGTGCGCCACTTCAAAAAACTCCAAGCAAAAATTTATTTAGTAAGTAAAAAAAATATAAATATTATAATAATTTAATAATTAATATTCCAATGCATATTCCATATTTTTTCTTTTTTTTCTTACTTTTAATGATTCTGAAATAAATTCTTGAGGTATATCATCGAAAGTATATTTTATATGAGCACATTGAATATCATTAACCATACAAGTACACATTGTGCCATCATTTTAATATCCTATCAAAGTCTATTTTTGAAACTCTTAAATTTTAAATCATGATTTGCTTCTACATACGTTAAAAATATTTTCAAGTTAGTGGCGGTTTTAATGCATATAGTGGCGGACATAATGTACATCCAAAAAATACCACTGTAAATAAAGTAACATTTATTTAGATAAAGATAAACAACAGTAAAATATATAATATTTATTAAATTATAAAAATCAAGAACAAATAGCTTACTAAATATTAAATATATCATGAATATCACATTCAGGAAACTAATATGACAATTATAATAACCACATTTTTTACGTAATAAAAGAATCATCAAATCTCAGTAGTAATTTAGCCATTAATTATATCCAGAAGTCAATACAGATGAATTTAATTGTACGTTATAGTCTTAACCAAAAATACCACTATGCTGAACTGATATATTTCGCATTTGTAAAATATAATTTCCACCATTTTTGTTCTATTATTTTCGAAACTGTATCAATTGTCAGTCGCCTAAAATAAAATTTATTGTAATTAATGGTTTAAATTTGCTTCAATAAAAAATAATTAAATTATTCTAGTGTTTATCTTAACAACATGGATTTTAAAATATTCTTTCAAAATTGCCAAAAAAATATAACACATTGTTCAAGTCATTGAACAAATAAATTGCTACATCTCTACGATGTATGGTGAATTTTCTCTTTTTTTTTAATATATACGAGCATCTGTTAAAATTAGATACTCTTCGACATAGAATCATCAAGCTCGGTACTTCTAAATTGTATCAACATAAAACGTACGTATGTTAATTTCCTCATAAAATCTTGCTCTGAAAATCCTCATTGTTTACACTGAAATTATATAGTTGTAACTGCTAACAAAAAACTTACCAAAAAACTTACCAAACTATCAGGTTAAATCTATGGTAAAAGACATTTTCAAATGATCAAACAATATTTAAGTGGTATTCAAGATCTCTTATAAATATATTTAATTTTTCCAAATTCCCATTTTTGATTTCACATAAATTGCCATATTATTTAATCTCGAACCCTGGTACAGTTTAGATACTTTTGTCAAATAAATTTGTTACAAAATTATAGAGAACGACTTAATTTATTTATGTCTAAAAAATGACGAAAGAAAAAACCGCGAAATATAATAACAATTTATTTAACGTTTTAATTTTTTTACATTACAACGAATGAACTAAAATTTATTTGGATAGTAAACACGACAAGTTTTCTTCACCAGTTTTTCTTTGTGCGTTTATAGTAAAAAAACTTTTTAATATTTTAATTTAAAAAGGGTAGTCTAAAATACTGTTCTAAATTAATCATACTTTGTATTGTTAAGCAATTATTGCTTTTCGTTATTATTATAAAATTTCTACAACTTATATTTGCTAGACTATATAAAAATAATTTCAAATTTATTTGAAATCATACATTTAATCTGATATAATAAATATGTTTATTACTACAATTAACATGACATTTTTCTTTCTAATACTGTCACTGAAATATCTAAAAATAATATTGTACAAATACTAATTATAACCGTGCTACAAAAGATGCAAATTTGTTGAATTATTAAATATCTTTTTCATGTTTATTTACATTTAATATTTTTATTAAAAAATCATGTTTTGTTAATGTTACATACATTATTCTAGCATTAAGAAATATACAGGGTGTCTTAAAAGTAACTCCCCACTTGCAAATGCCTATAACTTTTTTCCTACTCGAGATAAAAGCGTAAAATTTTGTAAATTTGTAAATAAGCGAAATAATTATTTATTTTTATTTAATAATTATGGTTCTATCAGAACTTATAGCTATTTTCCAAAAAAAATCTTTTTTTTGCTCTATTTGTGCATGTCACTTTTTTTTATGAAATGATATTGAGGTAATTCTCTTATAGATCGAAAGCTCAACTTCTTTTTTACTAAAATTATTAATGTCATAAATGTTAAACTTTATTAACATTATTTTATTTTGAATAAAAACAAAAAAGCTGTAATTTTAAAAAAAAATGCTCATTGAGACGATTCTCACAAATGTCATGACATAATTCTAATAGAGCTAACGATTCTCTATTGAATAGGTATAATACCAATTAAATAAAAAAGATTTAAAAAAGTTATCATTTACTAAAGATCGTAAATTTCGTATTTTTGGTAAAAAATTATGTTTGTGACATAATTTTTTCAACATATTTAATATTTTAGGTATTATTATTATCAAAAAGTATTCTAGTTCACAAAATATTTCTTATTTGTCCATACACACAAAAAATAAAAAGGACAAATTTTGACAATTCTATCTATAATGCAAAAAAATGTCCCACCATTTTAAAAAATTGAATATTATTCAAATTTTAAAAATATCAAGTAATAGCAAAAATTTTAAAACGACGCAAAATATTAGATTGTCGCATACATTTCTTCATTTTTTTACAAAAATATATATGTTTGACTTTTTAAATTAATGTGGCTTTTTTTTAATTTTGATATTTTTTATAACATTGTGCTCATTTTAGATCCCAACTTGTTTTTTATCTTTATTTTATAAAATACGTTATTAAAGTTTAATTTTGTTTGAAGTTATAAATGTTTAAATAAAAATCACCAATTTAAACAATTTACTAGCAACAATAAGTGTTGAATAAATAGGATGATATTTAAATATATATACATGCATAAGTTAGATTTATTGTCATTATTATTTTTCTCATTTGTCTTATTTAACAGATTATGAGACTGAAGCTGTCATCATACTAACTCTGTGTGTTTAAAAGAAATTACTTGTTTACTGTGTGTAAATAACTCTAATTTGGCAATTGTTCATAAGTTGAATTTCTAAGTGAATATATACTTCGTGTTTATACTGTTATTTATTAAATCAAATTGTGTATTGTTTTATATATAACGATATTTTAGTATTAAAAAATATCTGATTACACTTACTAATCATTACAAAATGGCAGACGTCAAATCACCAAATAAAGTCATCAATATCTCTGAGGTAGTAAAAATTATGAGAGGGTTATCAATCACTAAATTGGTCAATCAAGAAAATTTTCTACTATGGAAAGAAGATTTTTCAACATTGTTGGAATGTTTAAGTTGGAAGTATGAAGA